>CM060611.1:23194869-23747369 GCA_030578255.1 Tiaroga cobitis | reverse complement strand
ACCCTGTAACTACATGGAACAAGAGGGTAACAAGCACCACTTTAATTTACAGCCCGCAACGTCACACTTACCCTGTAACTACATGGAACAAGAGGGTAACAAGCACCACTTTAATTTACAGCCCGCAATGTCACACTTACCCAGTGATTACATGGAACAAGAGGGTATCAAGCACCACTACATGAAACGAGTATCTTTCACCAATATTTAAGCAAAAGTTGCAATAGTTTTCGTTTTCAGTGCACTTTTGTTAAAAAGATTACTTTATAAATGCATGTACCCTGTAATTTTTAAAAAGCCTATACAGTATGTACTGGTTCACCATTATTTCAAAAAGGTATGTTCTTGCTAAATTGCTCCCAAATGTAAGATTGTCATATCATAAAAGTAGAATAAGCACACTTTAGTTCTTTAATACTTACAGTATAAATAATTGTTTAATTCTCCTGGTTGTTACACCTTTATTCCCCAAACTTAAAATATTGTTCCCTTATACTTATATTGTAAGTACGTTATAGGTAGGCCTACACTATAATTACCGAACGTTACACTGTAAATTCCTCTTAATTACTCAGTACTTTCCGGGCTGTAATCTAAAGCGTTACCCAATAATGCTTCGAATTGTTGTTAAAAGGTAGCAGTTTCTTTTTCTTATTTTCCCTCGCACAGCTATCAGTGTTGAATTGAGATACATGAGTAAATCTCCTTGTAGGCGGCTGAAGTGTAAAGAAAGTTGTACTGCTGACCTCAACAAAGTGGAAAACGTTCAGGGCAATGACAGCTGATGCAGTGAATAGACATATTCTTAACAGGATGTATACTAATATGATTAGATGTGATAGTGGTAACAAAAAGCTTAATAAAATTAAGAAAATGCCTCCATCTTTGAGAGGTGATGGTCATTAAAGGAACTAGATAAAATCTATCACTTGAATGAATGAGTTTGAAAGAAAAGTGTATTTTCTAGTTTAAGGTGAGCATTATAACTCTCTCAGTAACTAACCCCCACAGATCACAGCAGAGCAGAGGATGTTGAGGAGTCCCTTTTATTTGCCATGTCACGTCTAAATGGAAAAAAGCCTTGCGATGTGCTGGTTCACTTAAGTAGTATAATGGAAAAAGAGACACCTGTGGAGAGATTCTCCTCTGCATTTAAGTGGTTTTAACCCATTTGATCAATGGCTAATGGATTGCCTAAGATATGATGATTACACATTCTTTATCTTATGTAACATCCCTGGGATCTGTGTATCCATCTTTAGATTGTATATAAGGGGAACCCATATGCTGAACACAATTCTACCTCCTATGCGACGTATGAGAGAGGGGTTGAAGTGGGCTGCTGGGGCCTGTGCATCAATGCTGTCTCCTCTGCACTTTATTCATGTGAGTAATATTAAACCATAACTGAACGGTTCATTCTTCTTGACTTACAGTCACATAATACATGGCCCTACCAAGTCAGTCTGGGGTTGAAATTGTACAATACACTTTTTCTGAGTGTATGAGAGAGTCTCTTTCAACATCCTGTCATTCTAATTAATGCTGGAAGTCATATGCTATTGAAAAGGCAATTTCAGAGGGCTTTATCAGTGAAGACATTTTATCAGTGACATGATTGAGTCTGATCAGTTAATGTGTCTTTGCTATATTCATCCAATTCACCATTTGTTCTATATTAAAGGCCATTATTGCAGCCACCTTAAATGATTTCCATGTGTCCATCCAGATGTGCAGAGGCTGCTCCTGCAATATATTGGCCTGAAGGGACTGTACTTCCTTGGCTACTTTGTGTTTGGTTTGGGAACCGGTTTGATCGGCCTATTTCCAAACATTGTAGCCACGCTGACGCTGTGTAGTGTGTTTGGAGTCATGTCCAGCACTCTCTACACCATCCCATTCAACCTCATCTCAGAGTACCACAAGGAGGAAGAGGTCAGTTTCAGAGTATTACATCAGGTCAAAAACGAACAAATCAGCAGTTTTATAAATTCATAAACAAGAAAATATACACTCTATGGGCAAAACAAAATGGGCCCAACCAAGCCAAAAATGGGAAAATATTTGGTGGTCTTTTAATGGTCTTAACCATTTTAATCACAAATCACGGGTCAGGAAGTAATCAAGAATTGCATAAATGCTGTAGATTAGATAAAGCAACGTAGCACAGAATAGTCCAACTTGCAAACAGCTTTTCACAGGAAGAAGAGTCCGTGTTCCACTTCATTTTAATGGCTTCAAACAGTTCAGGAGTGGTTGAAAAATGTCTCCTAGTTCATTTGAGTTAAATGTGAGACCAAATATTCACTATAGGGTTCAAATCTGGACTCTGACATTCTGGCTTCCCGTTCGCCACCTCAGAGTCGTACAGCTGCCTTATAAAAAAAGCAACTTTAACGCTTTGAACAACTTAGAACGTCAGTAGAGAAAGGCTTATTCTCCACCATAACATTATAATATACATCATATACATAATTAACCCGCTATATTGCTAGATGTACTGATTTTTCATGTCAGCAGAAAAATATTTCTGAAGGATCAAATGTGACACAGGAGAATGGAGTAATGGCTGCTGAAAAGCTTTGCCATTACAGGGATAGAGTACTGTACATTTTAAAATATATTTAAATAGACAATAGTTATTTTACATCGCAATGCATTTGTGGTTTAAATATAAAGTCAATTTGTTTTTTTGTTTAATTTCATCTAATGCAAAGACTAGTCATTATCACAAAATAAACCTGATTGTAATCAGGACACTTATGTGAAGAGGGTGGGTCATTTATCATCCTTGAGTGGTTTATTTTGTGATTCTTACTGGACATTATTCTCCTTATTACATGGCTACAACCAAGTAAATGCATAAAACTGTATTGACTTAATTGATATTGATAAATATTGATTCAAATAGAAATGATTTTATTAGATTAAACATAAAATGAGCAGTGAGTTATACAGCCTTGCCCTAGACAACAGTACTTATTTACAAATGCTGCGATTTGACCAATAAGAACATTGTTCAATAAATATTGATGTAAGGCAGATTTGATCTGCTGGCACACACCAAACTGTGTTTTGTATCTAAAAAATAAGAACTGTTTACCAAGAACATTTCTAAATTCAAGATCGAGTTCTTAGTTTAAAACATTGATTTTCATTTTCCAAATCAAATATGGATTTGTTTAGCCTCTATCTAAAATCCCTGGGATGTCTGAAGCATTAATGAAGTCACAACAAGGAAATTTGAATTACAAATTGAAATCCCTTCCTGGAACTCAGACTGAATTATAATCGAGAAATTGATTAAACCCTGCTAAAATGCAACTTTGATTTTGTTTCTTGGCTGTTACTTGCACTTGAATTTTTCTCATTGTTATGTGTTTGTTCAGAACTTGAATGCTTGTGCATATGAGCATGCTTTCTTAGAACCGTCAAAAAGCAAACACAATGCTCTCTGCAAGGCTTCCTGATCTGTAGATCCACAGTGTTCTGCTCATTATAAATGACTTCAGATGATCTTCATCTTTTTTGGAATGCTGTATAGACATTAATGTCTGTGTGTAATATTTTGTTAACGATAGCGCTTCTCTCATGCAAAGCCTCTCTCTTGTCATAGGAGCGAAGAAATTTGAGCAGTGATGAAGCAGCTCTTGAGAGCCGTGGGACTGGCATGGACTGCGCAGCTCTTACCTGCATGGTGCAGCTGGCTCAGGTCATAGTGGGAGCTGGACTGGGAGCCCTGGTCAATCTAGCAGGCAGTGTGATTGTGGTGGTGCTCTCTGCCTCAACAGTATCCCTAATTGGCTGCCTCTTTATTGCGCTCTTTATGTGATGTAAAAGCCTCAAATAAATAACCTTTCTCTATTTCATGGTCTGTCTCCTCTATTCACTGAGAACGAGCAGGAAAAAGAAACGAAAAAGGTCAATTTTTTGGGCACTGAGCCAGACTCAAGTCAAGTCTTTTATTTGCACTCCAATTTACATGCCACACTCTCAAGTAACAGCCTTCATCAGTGAAGTTGAAAGAAAGTGTTGTGGCTTTTTTCTTATTAACAAACATCATCACTGAGTAAGAGACACTCTAAATCCAATTTAATAGTTTATAAAGTATTTATTCTCTTGCAAGAGAGATCTTCGTCACCAATACACATTCGTGAGTCAGTGAGGAGAGATAAGGAGAAGCAGTGTCTGTCTTTTTTATATCTTGTGTCCTCCAAGGCCTTATTTCTGCCCTCCCCTCAGGAGAGATATACTTTGTTTTTTTCCTATTTCTCCCTGGCCCTGAGAGGTAAATGCCCCCTTAACCCTTTAGGCTATAACGTACAAATGCACTCAAGATGACCCCTTGACCACCTGCTTTTCCTTACCTCCACTGACTCCCAACCACAGTAAATTATCAATCAAAGGCTCCCTTTCACTACATTCGTGAGAACAGATGAGGCCATCATTAGGAATCACTGAAATCAGAGTAATAATAGAAAAATTCCATAACAAAAGATTAGATGTACTCGAATAATACCGGAGGTTGACAAAATTGTGAAATTTTGATGTTTTATGCAATTTCATAATTCGTTTAAGGTCAAATGTTTTCACCTTAAAAAACCAATGAGCATTATCATGTCCATTGTCAAACCCCAATAAATATTCACTTTTTATGCAAAACAATAACTGATTTAAGAAATGCTAACATTTTAGATTATCAATTGACTTTATTTCGGTGATAATCAATTTACTGTTGGCAGAGAGTTGTACCTCAGATGTAAACTGTTTCAGCTTGTAATTATTTTATGTATGCCTTTTTATATAGATTTAATTAGGACAAACATCTTTATGCATGTGGTGTAATTTTTTTTTAATCTAATGGCAAAGTTGGACAAATCAATAAAATCAAATGCAAATAACTGACCAGATTTACACAGTCACAGTTATAATCATAACACAGCTTTCACTGGATTTTTACTCTGCTAAAAAACATCCACATGGCTAAGATAGTTAGCTGGTCTCAGCAGTCTTCTAACCTGGTCAGGCTAGTATATTGGCTGGTTATGGATGTTTGTTCGGAGAATTTTTTTCTTACCAGCAAACTCAACACATTACTGGTGGATGTTAGATGTTTATCAGCAGGGTAATGGTTTACTTGTTGTCCAAAAGTACATATTGTGCCATAGGTAAATATAAATATAGTTGACACATTCATGGTGATATTGTTCACATCCCACATTCATCGGATATTGTTGACACATTCATGGTGAAAAACAAATCAAATTCATATTTCTTTGTAAACCAACTGATACATTATTTAAGTATATGGATCCACATATGTGCTCTGCAGACTAAAGTATTACAATTCTTTATACAACAGTTTTGCTCTCTTACTTGATTGTTTTCACAGTTCCAGAATAAATCTGTAAGCACTAAGCAGTGCCAAGAGGAAGTTGAACAGCCAAGGGTTTCTCTTCTCTCAACAGTGAGAGGGGAGTGTGAAATAAAACTCGGATTGGATTTAGAGCCTCTAATTAAGGAACATTTTGAATGGGGGAGGCTCCCCTCCACTTCTAAAAGGTGTTCTAGAACGGCTTTTAGTCTGCGCGTTGGTTTCTTTGAGAACTATTTTAATTAATTAACTTATTTGCCATTTTGTTTGAGTCTAAAAACTTACTAAACATGACTTCTCCTTATGTGCTGTTAGGCAGAAGGTCGCTTCTGCCGTTATAAATGACCGTTCCCGGGGGATAGAAAACAAGCGCGGGCTCCGCGGGACTGCGAGGAACCAGCGCGGGACCGTGTTCATCCTGCTCGGGCTTTGTGGAGGCAGTAAACGGTCTCATGTTCGTCACAGAAGGCGATGTAATTTGCCAAAACAGCTTTTTCAACGCCTTTCTGAATTCCCTTCTCATCAAACAGTACAGAATAGGATTGAGACAGCTGTTTGAATGTGCCAAACAGACTGTGACTGGAAAGATATACACCTGTGTGGTGTAATACTCGTAACTGAAGTGCACTACATTGAGTTTTATTAAGATACCCCACGCGGTTAACGCCTGATTCGGCAGCCAGCAAAGGAAAAAAGACAAAACGACAATAGTCACTGATTTGGTCACTTTGGATCGCCTCTTAGCGCTGGAGGTGTTCACATTTTTGTTAGTTATGAAGCGCAAGATGAGTAGGTAACAGACCGTGATTATTCCGAGCGGAATGAGGAACCCTATAAGTACTTTTTGCGCGTGGTATAAACCTAGCCAAAATTGCGCGTCTCCGCTCCTGTCGGGAAATTTCACCAGACACAGTTCCTCGTTGGATACCGTGGCGGTCGTTGAAAATATGGCGTTTGGCAGAGCGGCGCCGACCGCTGCTATCCAGATGATGAAAGTCATCCATTGCGCGGAGAACGTACGCAACCGGCGCCTCCTACTTTTTAACGCCGAAGCCACGGAGCAGTATCTCGCGACGCTCATAGCCGTGAGGAAAAACACGCTGGCGTACATGTTCGTAGCCGTGACATAAGACACTATCTTACACATAGCCTTCCCAAACAGCCAAGTGAAATCCATGGCGTTCTCCACAGCCCAAAAAGGAAGCGTCAAAACAAACTGAAAGTCGGTGACCGCCAAACTGGTCACAAAGAGGTTGATGCAAGACTTCTTCCATGCTTGTTTTGATTTCATGAGATAGAGGACAATGATGTTTCCGATTAAACCCAGTGCGCACACAACCGAGTAAATGACAGAGATCATTATTCTAAGGACCGCAGATCCATCTCCCATATAGTCGGGTTTATCCAAATCGGCGAGATCCTGAAAGTCACTCCACGAAAGATTAGTCCTGTTGACCATAAAGCTCGCGTTGTATAACAGGAGACTTCCAGACGCGTACTCTGTGCGCTCGTCTTGCATCTCGGGAGTCTTCTGCATTGCTGTTGTTCAGTGTAGTTTTTCCATCCTGTTCGAGTTACTCATCCCTGATTATACCATTCCAACTCCTCTCTCCACTGTCTTATAGTTTTCCGTAGACCACGTCTTTGCGCACACATAACAACGGTAATATTTAAGACCATGGGGATCTAAAATCGATGTAAATAAATCGATCTTAGAGGGGGCATTTAACCGCATTTTAGTGATGTTTATCGGACAATTGTGTTGTCTGTTCGTAGCTTCACGCGCACTGACAGCTCGCTGCGTTTTTATAGAGCCAAGTGTCAATGGATTGGATGGCGTGCGCTTTTACGCAGCACAGACAGTGATGGTGGTGATCCCTGTGTGATGCTGAATGGTTCAATTGTGTGGAAATGTATTCTGCAATATAAATGTGCAGTATTTTAAACTTCATTTACAATTTTAATTAGTTGACCACTGTATGTTTTGTTAAAAGTATGATTTAAGCACATAGAGGAGACGAGGCTAGTTGTCACACGGCGAAATTGTTTTTGAGTAAAAAAATCAGTAACACAAATGCTTGTTTCTCTAGCAGTGGTTTTGTGTACTGGTTCAAACTGGTATCAGTGGCCATGTTTCATAAACGTATTTTTTTGACACTGTGTTTTAGTCTGATCAACTGGCAGTTAGTCAAGGGGTAATCAGTCTTACTTTTCTGATTCAAATTATACCAATCTACTTTGTTTATGTAAGTGACATAAAAAGTTATAATGACCAGTGTGAAATATAGTAGATGGCTAAGTCTAAGCAGTGTCTACAGCAGCCACTGTTTTTGAAATTTTCAATACCATTTTTTTTTAAATCACAGCAATTAGTAAAACAAGTGAATATTATTGTTTTTAAACCACACTGGCATATGTTAAGGAAAGTGTAATGAGGGATTGTATAGGACAAAATTAGGACAAAGGTATTATTTTTCATAATTGTAAATACAATATTTTTTTAAATAAATGTTTGTTTAATTTGTATTTATTAATGACTGTATCTAAATATCTGTTGACCAAAACAATGCTTTTTATATTTTTGATTATTTGTGAATTGACCGTTCGCAAAAGCCACGCCCCCTAGTTATTGTTACTACGCCCGTCAAACAAATGGTCAAACACAACCAGCGCGACAGATTGCCATGACGGGAAGAGGTATATACCCGTGGGTGTCAGTGTCCTTTTTTGGAGCAATACCTCAGCGATATCCTCCAGATCGAGGCACAAGGGGTTACAGTATGCAGTGGAGGGGTATATTCAAAATATAAAAATACGCAATGAAGGAGACACGACTACTATCGAGGCGAATGCTTAATGCTCTCAAGCTAAATCTGAGAAACCCCATGACCGGTAGCTACTCAGCCTCAGACGTCACGCCCACGGAGCCGTCAGTCTGAAGGTCTGGCTACGCGAGACTACCTCAAATGCAACCAGCACAGCCTTGAAGAAGATTTTATAAGCTGGGTCAGTGGCTAATATTTGGAGTTAGAAATATATAACTCGCGCTGCATATTTAGTAATTTTGCCTCAGATACAGGATTAACACGTTCGCTTTAACAAGGTTGTTCAGCAAACGCTTGCGTGTCATGCTGAATGCGATTTTCGTGTTTAAAAATAACTATACATAAGAGACGGAAAGATGCAGATAACCACACATTATTTAAGGTTATTTCTATTCGTTACGATATTGATTTATGAACTGATGTTGTCAAGTAACGTTAAAGGGTTAGTTCACCCAAAAATGAAAATTAAGTCATTAATTACTCACCCCCATGCTGTACCAACCCCGTAAGACCTTCGTTCGTCTTCGGAACACAAATGAAGATATTTATGATTAAATGTGACAGCTGGATCACTCCTCCATAGGCTCCCTAAGGGAATGAATCCTGACGGCCCAGAAAGTCAATGAAGAAAATGTTTAAATATTCCATGTCACAACAGTGGCTCAATAAGTTTATCAAGCGACGAGAATACTTTTTGTGCAGAAATAAAACAAAAATAACAACTTTATTCGACTATTCCTTTTTTTCCTTGTAGGCCTGAAACGAGACTTCAAGAGATTTCCACGACGCACGCGCGAGAACTTAACTGAAGTAGTTGAAGGAGATCGCAATTCTCGCGCGTGCGTCGTGGAAATCTCTTGAAGTCTCGTTTCAGGCCTACAAGGAAGAAAAGGAATAGTCGAATAAAGTCGTTATTTTTGTTTGTTTTTTCGCACAAAAAGTATTCTCGTCGCTTGATAAACTTATAGTTGAGCCACTGTTGTGACATGGAATATTTAAACATTTTCTTTAATGACTTTCTGGGCCGTCAGGATTCATTCCCTTAGGGAGCCTATGGAGGAGTGATCCAGCTGTCACATTTAATCAAAAATATCTTTATTTGTGTTCCGAAGACGAACGAAGGCCTTACGGGGTTGGTACAGCATGGGGGTGAGTAATTAATGACTTAATTTTCATTTTTGGGTGAACTAACCCTTTAAGCTTGATGCTTTCCCCATTGCGAATGTGCACTCCTCTAAACTGTAGTCTACGGGTGCTACACTGCTAGTTGACTGCTGCTCATTTTCCCCCGAGGATATCATGTTAACAACAACCCTTTATAAAACGTAATTCCTTTGTGGATCCTCTTGATCTGCTTTCTCCATGTTTCTTTGACTAATCTCAGTGTATCAGTCTCACGCACGCTGCACGCGAGTTAACCATGTTCGACACATTTAACTGGGAGTGGGGCCGTCCACACTGTTTTATCCACTGTAGGCACCGCTCTCGTTGTGTTTTAGGCTTTGGAAACGGAAAGAACACAACTCCTCCAGACAATCTCTCGGGGTACCTAGTGTCTGATTTACAAACGCCGCGGGCGGACCGCTTCACCATCTTGCTTGGAGTCAATGTTTGACGGACCTGCTCACATAGTAACGGTTGCTGTGATGTGTGATTGGACAATGGCCGTTTTGTGGGAGGGGCCGGCGAACGGTCAATTGTGTTGTTTTACAAAAAAAAATTGCTTTTCAATTTCTCTAATAATAGAATATGCCAGGTTCCCATGGTGACAGCATGCCCCACTATGACAAACAACAAACTTGCATTCCCCTGGTGATGTTTTTGTTTTTTAAACCAAAAATTAAATGTATACATAAATTGACTTTCAATTTTTTTTCTTACCTATAGTATATTTACTAAAATGTTACCGTTTACCTCTAGCCCCTGTTTTTGAAATGATACCTTTTTTAGTGTGATATATTGGGTCAGTTATCTTTTGATTGACTGGCTGAATGTTCTCACTCATTCTCACACCGTTTTTTTTTGTGTGTGTATAATTTATTTGATTAAACACAATTTTTATATTCTTCATTAATGGCATTGGTCATATTTGCATTGGCAGATGAGAGTCGAGGCTAGCCAAATCATACCACTTTGACATGTTTTCTGTGACAGTTCTAGTTTATTAGCACCAGGCTCCTTTAAAAGTGTTATCATGTTGTCTTCTGGTATCAAATGCTGGAGGGATGTTTCAGGTCAGCTGCTGTATCAGGTTAAATCTAATGAACTTGAAGTGATCTTCGCCCCTCTCCAAATCCTCATTATCAGCTTGTGATGGTGCACGAAAACAGTTTAATGAAGCTCTGAGTTGCCTGTGCTTTATGATTTGATCTTGGAATAAAATTCAGTAAATGTGTTTGGTTTTGAAAAAGATGATTAATTTAAAACGAAATTTTATCTAACATTTTTTTCTTTAAAAAAAAAAAACAGTCCTCAAGTAAAATAATCTGTTTGAAGCAGCATATATTCCATGGTCTGACCTGAGATGTTCCACTGCAGGGTTTCTGTAATCTCTCATTGCTTACCAGAGTCACTTTCTTTAGTCATTTTGTGCTCTAGTTATCGGACTCCAACAGCTTTCTAACGGCAGCTCACCTAGCAAAACAGTTTCTTGGCAACCATGTTACATCAACTATTGTCACAACTTCAAAGGTCAGTTCGAATCAGTCTCTTCCCAATTTCTCGCTTTGGGTTCCAGTTGCAGAGCTTGCCTTTTCAGGGTGTAGTTGCAAGTGAGAAGTGTTTCTCCAGAAATTGGATAAAAGAAATTAAATTGGAACATGGCCCAATATTCTTCATCATTATATATTTATTTATCATAATGATGTAATATAATATAATTTGTTATAAATATTTTATTACTTATGGCACCAATTAAAGCTCCACTGTAGTAGGCATTCACTTTTTTTTCAGGCAGGTGCTGTAGTTTAGCAGCAAGGATAACCGGTATTGCAGTTATGCATTTCAAATAGTCTTGTACTAGAGGTTTGTAGGTTCAGTCGTTGTCCTGTTTACCCTCAAACAAGCTCAGCTAAAACATTCCTTTTCTACCCTGAATCTGGAAACTATATATTCGGAATAAGCGTAAGGTGGAAATAATGTCTGATATATCTAATTCTTCTGACATTCTAAAATCAATTCAAAATTGAAACAAATGCTTATTATTAGGGGGGGTTATTGACTCGAGCAGTAGGCTACACAAACATTGCACTTGACAATTCTATTAATCCGAGTGCATATCTAGAATGTAGACGGCCAGCGATCAATCAATTAAGTCTCCACAGCAGCTGGTTGTTTTTTTGTTTTGTTTTTTTGTGCTCATGTAAACAATTCATCAGATCTCCAGACAAGGGAACATGGACATCTGAGGGTGGAGCACAGCATTCTTGCTCCCTGAGAGCATTCCCTCTGTCCTTTTTGAATGTTACTGTACTCGCACACGGTCCCAGTTCATGTTTTCAAAGTGGAACACAAGTCTATTTCTGTTGTGCTGTGGGTTCAAACCTAGGTCAGACATTTCAGGTGTGAGTCTTGGGAAGATTTCCTAATTTGCTTATACAAGAAAGACCAAAACAAACATCTATTGATGAATATTTCATTAAACATGACAAGCGCAAATGGAGTGAGAAGGAAACAAAATTTCATGCTGCATGAATGACATGAGTGTTATGCTTCAAATGCAATATCATGTTAACTTTTTTTTTTTTAATTAGCAGACTGTATATGAAGGAAAAGATCCATTAAAATGATCATACGCTTTTTTTAATGCATAAATTGTATTAATTTAAGCATAGAATTTCAGCTACCATATGTCAAACCGGCTGGTTCCAGGAAATGTGTTGAAACTCATAAATTTCCCAGGGAGTCATGCACCTATTTTTTCTCTTCTGGGGGGCAACAGTGATGGTCCTCTTAGTGCCCTAGGCAAGATAAGACATGACCAAACAAAAAGATCTCAAAAGTTTCAAGTGATTTGACGATTTTAGACACTTTTTATGTACATGTACATTTTAAACATTTCATGTTATGTTTTTGTCACACACAATTGTCCTGAATATCCCCAATCCCACCACCACCACCACCAAAAAAAAAAAAAAAAAGCCTTGCAGTTTTCAGTTCGAGTTAACTTTGATTTCATGCATCGTCTTAAGGAGTAGTTGGCTTTGTTGTTTGCTTCAGGCTGAGTGATGGATGAGTCACAAACTTATGGATGAGTCACAAACTTGTGGCTGTTCCAGTCTGTGCCATATCTACTTTTTTATTTAGTCGATCGCCATTCTGTCCTTTTATTTCCCAAAAGAAACCTATTCCCAGTTTAAGCAAACAAGGTTTCTACTGGATCTACATTGGTGGGTACAGATTAGCACTTGATCTCAGATTCTTTGCTTATCCAGATTTGATCCAGATTAGTTTTTGAAAGACTGCACAGCAAAAATCCTCATGAAATCATATTTTTTCAAATTTGATTCAAAACCCATTTGGAGGTGCTTTGAAATTTGATTCCAATCAGATTTTTACAAATGAGTCTCAGTCTGGACACTCTGCCTGCTCAAATCGGATTTCAAATTGCCTTTTGCGTCACAATGATAACATCCAAACATGTTACAGGAAGTGCCGGAAGTATACATATATACCAGTCTCATCGATCGCTGAGTTTTTCTTGTGCGACTCGAAAGGGCGCTTATTTGGAGAGTAATATGATGCACTTCCATTTTCTCTGCATCCGTTTTGAAAGCCATACAGGGTGCTCTTATGTTGTTGCTAAACCCATGCAGATTGGTTGGTTATGTCTGGACACACAGATGTTATTTGATCACTTGTGATTAATAGTGCGGACAGTCTGCCTGAAAAGATCTGATTTGAGAATAAAATCAGATTTGCCAGCAGTCTGAACGTATAGCCTAACTATTTGTTCAACAGGTGAGTAAATCAGGTGAACTGAAACTCAGAATTTCTATGAAAATGTTTGCAGGTTAGACTGAAATTTATAACAGAAGAAGTAATACATGGCATAAGTGAAAAATAAAAAGTGAATAGAGGTGTTGTGGAAGTCGTTGCTGTCATTGTGACAGTCTACTTAGCATTTCTTTCTTTAATTGCTAGAACAAAAACCAACTAATTTACTTTTGTTCTTTCCCTATGTTCTGTTTTATTTCTGAGTAAACATTTAATTGCAAACAGTTCTAGAGAGGTTTGGACACATAGACAGAAATACTTTTAAAAATGTCTCTGTGTTTTTTTGTCCGGGCATTCGAAAAAACATTCGGTGCACACTTTCTTTGTACGGATAAAAAACTGATGAAACATTCATTAAAATGTTTTATTTTGTGTTCCACAGAAGGAAGAAAGTCATGGAGGCTTGGAACGACATGAGGGTGACAGAATGTTAATTTTTGTCTCAGCAGCCATGAAATGAAAACCTTTTTTTTTTTTTTTACAAAGGTCCATTATCCAGATCACTGTCATAGGCCATTTTCTCAAGCATCCTTTAAAAAATCACTTTAGGTTCAGTACATAAATATACAAACAAATAAATACACAAGTTCTTTTTGAGAGATCTCATGGAATAGCCTCTTAAGTAAAGGCTGTCATGCCAAAGACATGAATTAGATAAAGCCTCTCGGATTTTCACACCCATGAATAAATACGCTGAAGGTGCTTGAACTCTGTAATTATGCCTTCAAGCACAAGAATTCCTTGATGAAAACATCACCACACGGTTTGCATCTAGGGCATTTATTTGAGCTTGCCTGTCAGACTTACTCTGCCAAGGCATGTGTGCTGGAGTGTGTCCATTCATACAGATCTGAACAAGGAATCATGCTAACAACAGATCTTACATTCTCAAGGATCTCTTTATTCAATTCAATTCAAATTTATTTGTATAGCGCTCAATGTATTCATGTATTCACAATACATATTTTTCAAAGCAGCTTTACAGAAAGTGCATTTCAGAAATGTACATAGAAAAATACAGTTAGTTAATCATGTATTAATTTAGGGCATAACATATCGCCGGCATTGAGTCGTCTCTTCACAGGCGTCAAGTCGTCTCTTCACAGGCGTTTAGTCATCTCATCGCAGGTGTTGGGGCATCTGAAGTCTCCGTGAGAGGCTGGATACAAACTGGAGCTGACGAACGCTATTTACCATAACAGCAGAAAAGCAGATGGGAAATAATTAGCATAGCTGCTGTTCATAATATTAATGCATTCGATCTGATTCAACAGTGGTATAAAAGGTATAAGCATTATGTGAATGCTTGGCTAAAGAGATGCGTCTTTAATCTAGTTTTAAACTGGGACAGCGAGTCTGAGCCTCGAACAATATCAGGAAGGCTATTCCAGAGTTTAGGAGCTAAATGTGAGAACGCCCTCCCTCCCTCCTTTAGTGGACTTGGATATCCTAGGAATGACCAGAAGCCTCGAATTTAGTGATCTTAAAGAACGCGATGGATATGACTTCATGACTTTATGACTTCACAAGAAAATCATTGAGAGTTTATGAATGGAGAACTCGCATAGACACATTTAAAAAATAATACACTATCTAAAATTGTGGCAACATATTACACGCAATATATTTTAAAAAAGTATACCTCAAGCGTACTTTGGAGGCTCGGATAATGGAGATTCAGTGCATACAGTAGGACACAGGACACTTTCATCCCCTTAACGACTCGATTCCAGTGTCCAATGCTGTCACTTGTAAAGCTCCTTTCTTTGTTGTTGAAGCTCCAATGGTCACAATTACTGCCATCAAAAGCCGATCAATCCCGTCTGTTCTTCTTTGTCCTGCAACATTAAACGGCAGTGAGATTCAAAACCTAAGAAATATCGATCAAAAGAGAAAATCTGAAACCGTTTGTTTGAGCAGTGTTGTAAGATACAGATAAAGTCCAATCAACGATATTATGGCCTCTTGAACAGGTAACCAACAATAATTTTGATTTAAATTCACACTTTTGGTATATTGAAATTAAGATTTGAATACGTTGAATTCTTTGATGAGGTCACCTACATGCTCCACTAGGAATTCTATTATGGAGCGGATGACCACTTCTCTTGTCATATCAACAAAACACTGATCATCTGAAAAGAAATAAAACACGAATGATATCTCCTCCTCATAGAGGATTCTTTAAGTTAGGGGTGTAAAATAGATACCTTGACGTTATTTTCATTAGAGTTAAAAGGAATAGTCAAACATTAACGTAGATTTAATGATGCACAGATATCACAGAAAAACCTTTTCATTTATGGAGTCAGATGAAATAACGCGTTAATATAAGATAAAATGTATTGCATTTAATTAAAAATTGCCATGAGAAAAGACGGAACACGCGTGAGACCTTTACCTCTAATCAAATACCGCCATTGGATCGAATTAGACGGCCTTACAAATATTTTGTGTACAGTTATTTAATTATGCCATCCAGTATCGTGGACCCGCTCTCTCTTGTTTCATACAAACGCAGCTGCTGCCATTTTGTGACTATTGTTTTACACTGTTGGATTATATGATAACAAATATGATTTAAAAAAAGTTTAATCTGAAATCAATATCTCTTAATCATATATATATATATATATATATATATATATATATATATATATATATATATATATATATACTGTATATATATATATATATAAGCATTGAAATAAATCACATTGAATTGAAATATCACATGAAATAAACGTTTTTCTCCAAAACATGTTGGCCACAATATTATTGGCACCCAGAATTTTTTACGAGTAATATCTCTGAAGTATATTCCCATTAAATGACCTTTTTTAGCACACCAGGGTGACTAGGAACATGCAACTGTCTAGCTATGACTTCTGGTTTCACAGGAGTTTATATATGAGGAAACACAAAGGCCAAATTCCCTTAATCATTCATCACAATGAGTAAAACCAAAGAATATAGTTCTGATGTGCAGCAAAAGATTGTTGAGCATCACAAAATAGAAAGTGGCTGTAAGAAAATAGCTAAAGAGTTGAAAATCCCCATTTTGACCAGCAGGGCAATAATTAAAGTTCCAATCAACTAAAGATGTTACGAATCTGCCAGGAAGAGGATGTGTGTCTATATTGTCTTAATGCACAGTGAGGAGGAGAGTTTGAGTGGACAAAGACTCTTCAAGGATCACAGATGGAGAATTGCAGAGATGAGTTGAGTCTTGGGGTCAGAAAAAAAAATCAATCAACCCCTACATCACATGTTGTTTGGGAGGGTTTAAAGAAAATCCTCCTCGCTCATCCAAAAACAAACTCCAGCATATTCAGTTGTAAGACATGACTGGAACTTCAAATGGCACAGGATTCTGTGGTCAGATGAAACTAAAACAATAGCTTTTTGGCAGCAAACACGCTAGATGGTGTGGTGGCAAACAAAATTCTATCACTGAATAAGAGACAAACATTTCCAATTGTCTTTGATGAGGTTTATTTTCTTGCAAGAAAAGGCCAGCAGTCGTACAGTCACACAGAGTCCTGATGGCTTCTGATAGAAATCTTATAATGGGCCGTGGTGGGATCTTCCAACAGGACAACAATCCAAAACAAACATCAAAATCAACACAAAAATGTGTCACTGAGCACAAAATGAAGCTTCTCCCATGACCGTCCCAGTTCCCTGATCTGATGAGTGAAGTGAACTGAAGAGAAGAAGCACCTGGATCAGGGAATCTGAAGGATCTGGAGTGATTCTGTATGGAGGAATGGTCTCTGATCTCTTGTCAGTTGTTCTCCAAACTCATCAGGCATTATAGGGGAAAACTCAGAGCTGTTATCGTGGCAAAAGGAGATTGCAAAAAGTATTTAATAAAAGGGTGCCAATAATTGTGGCCAACGTGTTTTGGAGAAAAACATTTATTTCATAATGTGATTGTTTTACATTAAAACAATCACATTATGAAATACACAAACAATTTTACACAACCCCCCCCCCCCCCCCCCCCCCCCCCACACACACACACACTTTCAATTATTTTACTTTACATTTTTTTAATTAAAGATCAAAAGGATAAACAATGCAGATTTATTTTTTACAGCCATTTTTGATCATATTTACCAGGGGTGCCATTATTCTAACCACAACTGTATGTTCAGGCAGTATTATTCGCATTACAGGGACTGAAATTGAGAAGTGCATGCGAGTGCTGGAAACAGCATACACACTGTTCAACGACAGCACTAATTTTCAAACCTGATTTCCCAAACTTTATGAGCAACAAGTTCAAACGGAGCCAATACGTCATGTGGATATAGGACACAAATTAAATAAAGAATCCATTCAAGAATAAGTCATTCATTCATTGGTCCCTCATCTTATGATAGAATCTGTGCAACACACTTTATCTGAAAGTCACTCATTGATTGTTAGCTTTCTCAACGAGATATATCCAGCTGCAGCCCTGCAGCGCCCACACACGTTTCAGGACACACCATCCAGACCACACGTTTCAGGCCAGAAGTGAAGGCGAACCAGATGGTTTAGTTCATACAACTTTCTCAATATAATGAGAAACTAAGTCATAATTATGAGAAAGGTTCTCATTATTATGACTTACAGAATTATATTTTTTACTCAACTGTGGCGGAAACGGGCTTCCATACTTTTATCAACTTAACACTCTTGGAAAGAACAGTTTACTTTTCAGTCACATTATTTAATTGCATTCTTCCAAAAAAGACTTCATGTCATCCCTAAATTTAAAGATGTAAAGGGCTCTTTAGAATTGTCCAACTTTTTATTGAGTTTTCAGAGGGCCATTTCCTTGTCCTCTTCCATTTGGAGGAAAAAAAAGCTCTTCCACAGGCCGCTGAACACGTCTGAATGTATCTATTGCACAGCCAATTTCATGTGTCTGATTATTGGGAGTTTCCCTCATTGTAAAATGGCAAAGAATAATGAATGGTTTTAATGGTTCATATAAAGTAATATTTGCAATAACACATACATACTGAAAAATACCTCACTACTGCTGGATGTAGGTTGTTCTTCACATCTCATTGGTTTGGAGGTTTCCTGTCCTGTAACACAAATTTTTTGGTTGATATAGTATTGGTTAGGAAAGGGTGGGATGTAGTGTGAGCTGGAGAGAAATAAGGAGATGCCTTTCAGATAAAACTCCAAAGTTAGAGAGTTAGGGCCCACCATCTCCTTATTTTTGGAAAGTCATTTAAAGTAACACCAGGTAACTTTTGCTCTCGGGGTCCCCCTACAGTTGGGAAACAATATTGTCCTCTACTACTGTCGTAAACTCTGTCATCCTACACGCACGTGCATTTGTTGACAACCATGATAGCCCTGAACACTGTAGGAGGAGGTCACATGCAGGTGTTCTGCTTGCGTCGCGTGTGAAATGTCTTCATCCCAGGTACAGTGGCATATATTTCAGCATGCCATATGAATATAATTTCATGGGTTTTATTTTTTTTCTAACGACAAATGATCGCGATGATCACGTTTACAAGCCAGCGTCATTATAGTAGACTAGTCTATTGGTTACCGTTTTACTGAATATATATGATACTTTAATGCAATGTTTGAGTGGTAGATAATAACCATATAATCGTCAATATTATAATATCAAGCTCCCATAAATGAATCTGCAAATTTTACAAATCGATTTGCATTATAGCTTGAGGCAAGACAAATAAACAAATATCACAGACATGTTAGGTATCCTAAAATATGATTTTGTACATCTTATATATTTACTTGCAAGAATGTAGCCCCTACCAAACTTGTACACGCCGTTTAGACATAGGCTTTCATTTGATTTTTTGATTTTATTTAGTATTGCACAAGAACAACATGAGGGTGGAAATTCGTCGTCCGAAAAATTGCGACAAGAATCCCGTTTGCCTCTGTAGCTATCAATAATCGGAAATTACACAATCAAGTAACTTTACACATGTAACAAATGAGAAGCTATGAACACAATGATAATATTAATAATCTTCCTCCTTTCTTTGTACATGTTGAGTAGAGTACACTTTTTAGGTCAAACATTTGCTATTTGCATTTATCGATTGCAAAGTTCAAATCAGAACGAGAATGCTAGCGATAGCTAACCATCAAAAACTAGAATATCGTTTACTAGCTACCAGATTGATAATTCGCTACTCTACTATCATTACTTGATTCATGAAGATAAACCGATAGTTTCCGTAACATAGTCAGGCAGACAAAAAAAAAACAAAAAAAAACAAAGAGATAGTAGGCTATGCAAGCATGACAGCCAAGTCCGCATCGGTCGGGCACCCCTCCTCCTCTTTAAGCTCACGCCAGCGAGAAAACGCTGGCCCAATGTTTATCCTCGTTCTGCCTTTAACGCGATCACTTTCTCTTTTTCTCTTTTTGCTTTGCTCCGATAAAACCTTTGCTTTTTTGTTTTTCTGTGCTGCTTCGGCCATGACTATAACCAGAGACTATTTATATAGAGACATGCCACTTCCTCAATCCTTAATACAACTATATAGGGAAAACCTGTAACGCCAAAGATGGCGGTTGTATGCACATGCCCCGCCCCTCCCGCTGGAAAGCCAATCGTCTGCTTTTAACAGTCAAGCCGGAAAACATTTAAGCCTATCGTCTGGTTCCATCCACGCATGCACAGTTGAGGTTTGCGACAGCGGAAAATATGTTACTGTTTGAAAAGGCGGCAGATTTGATATGTGTTAGTTGTTGTGTAAATATCAGACATCCCAAGTATCCCGGAAGTTCCGGGAGTCTCCCGCAGATTGATAGCGGCTCCCTGATGACCGCAAATTAGTTCAAATCTCCCGGAATCTAGAGTGAGCGAGCAGTAGCGATTTTTTTTTCTTCTTTTACTCAGAGACATAATATGTAACAGAATTAGGACAAAGCATTATCAATCTATCTATCTATCTATCTATCTATCTATCTATCTATCTATCTATCTATCTATCTATCTATCTATCTATACATACACATATATACTCATAGCGGCTGTTTTCAGACTCCTTGTGCATCCAAAAATCTCACTGGATTATTACAATCAATTGCAAAACGAATGTTTGGAAATGTAAGCTGATATTTCCTACTGACACACAACAGCAAAAGATATAGGCCTAAATAACTGGCTTAAAACCATTTTCTGAGGTGAAAAAACTAATGTGCCTAAGACTTTTGCATAACAGGCCAACTGTATATAGGCTATATACACAGACACAAAATAAAAATCATAAAGTTAATTGTAACACTTAAAGGGACACCTCATCCATTTGCATTAAGCTTTGTATCTTTAGAAACCCAGTCATATTTTTGAATGGTCATGGTTTATTCCCTTATTTTCCCCTGAGATGGGAGAAATAAGGATTTAAGTGTTCCACTTCCTGCTTTTTATGACGTAAAAATCGTCATTTTGCGTCATAAAAAGCAGGAAGTCCCATTTCTTTGTATAAGGGTTGAGACTTAGCCTAGAAATCTAGACGCACCCTAGCGGCAGCAAAAAATATTTTGCAGCCAGTGTGGTCTAGCAACTCTCCGTTGGCTTTCGAAGTGGAAAAAACAAACTCTGGTCAGGCCAATCACATCGTTTATAGAGTTGGTGGGCGGCTTAACACAATGATGGCAGAGTTGTGACGGTTCTGCGCCGTGATTTCCATAGGTGATTTCCCTGCTACTTGAAAACAAACAAGATGCTGCTGGCGAACAGCGGTCTTTCGATTCGGCTTTGGCCGCGACTCTGGATGACTTGGAGTTAAGAGAACGTCACTTAAGTCATTCTTAACCCTCATGTGGTGTTCAAAACCCTATAACACCTGTGATGTTCCCAGTCAAAAATGACCAGCCCATAAAAAAAAAAACTTATAAATCACTCATTATACCATATTTTCACCCAATCTTGAATTCAATCTTTTTGTCAACTTGTTCTCTTTCAATTAGGACTGGTTTTATATTTTGATTTGCATCTGAATAATCATAGGCCTCATTTATTTGAGAGAAGGCATTTCATTTTTTGAGTATTTTTTTTTTTACATTTTTGAATCATTTTTGAAATATTAAATAAAATCTGAAGAAAATTGGTATTGTTGATCACACTAGTCAACTTAAAATTTTCACCAGGAATTTTGTTTTTAAACTTTTGTTTTGTAAAAAATATGGCACATAGTCACACTTGTGGTGTTTCCAGTCAAAAATGACCGGCCTATAAAAAATTGCTAATAAATCACCCATTATACCATATTTTCACCAAATCTTGGATTCAATCTTTTTGTCAACTTGTTCTCTTTCAATTAGGACTGGTTTTATATTTCTATTTGCATCTGATTAATCGTGGGCCTCATTTATCTGAGAGTAGGCATCTAATTTTTTGAGTAAAAAACAAATCATTTATGAGTAAATTTGGAAATATGAAAAAAAATATGAAAAAAATGGCTACTGTTGATCACACTAGTCTACTCTAATGTTTCACCAGGAATTTTGCTTTGAAACTTTTGTTTTGTAAAAAATATGGCACATAGTCACACTTGTGGTGTTCCCAGTCAAAAATGACCGGCCTATAAAAATAGCTTATAAATCACTAATTATACCATATTTTCACCCAATCTTGGATTCAATCTTTTTGTCAACTTGTTCTCTTTCAATTAGGAGTGGTTTTATATTTCTGTTTACATCTGATTAATCGTGGGCCTCATTTATCTGAGAGTAGGCATGGTCAAAAATGGTCACAATGGCCGACCATTGAAAGTGAATGGGAGAGACTGAAAATAACAGAACAATTTAGTTTTCAGGAGCATGTTCATTATTTTCATGTACACATATGAGCATGTGTGCTTGCAAACATCGAGCCCTTGGACCTATGCATGTAACGATACATTTATACACACGCTACCCAGACACACACACGTTAAAACACACAAACTTTTTTGAGTATTACACACATTCTTTTCCACAGAGAGAAATTTGATCCTACCCTAACCTGCATCTAATATACAGTTATCCATATGACATTACCTACCACACACACACACACATGTGTGTGTGTATGTGTACATGAAAATAATGAACATGCTCCTGAACAGATAAATGCCTACTCTCAGATAAATGAGGCCCACGATTAATCAGATGCAAACAGAAATATAAAACCAGTCCTTATTGAAAGAGAACAAGTTGACAAAAAGATTGAATCCAAGATTGGGTGAAAATATGATATAATGAGTGATTTATAAGCAATTTTTTATAGGCCGGTCATTTTTGACCGGGAACACCACAAGTGTGACTATGTGCCATATTTTTTACAAAACAAAAGTTTCAAAACAAAATTTCTGGTGAAACATTAGAGTAGACTAGTGTGATCAACAGTAGCCTTTTTTTTTTTTAAAATTTTTTTTTTTTCATATTTCCAAATTTACTCATAAATGATTTGTTTTTTACTCAAAAAATTAGATGCCTACTCTCAGACAAATGAGGCCCACGATTAATCAGATGCAAACAGAAATATAAAACCAGTCCTAATTGAAATAGAACAAGTTGACAAAAAGATTGAATCCAAGATTGGGTGAAAATATGGTATAATGAGTGATATATAACCTCTCTGCTTGCCCTGTCCCGAGGTCGAGAGACACCGTCTGCCGCAAGCGAGAAATTGCCACGGTCTGAAAAAATCTGTATCCCACTATAACTTTTGTCAGGAAATAAGAAATGTGTCCATATTCACTGCTGTTATTAGACATGATGTAAAGTATTCACAAAAATAAAACACTTGATGATAGGCCATCATCTGTACAATCGCTTTTTGTGTATGACATTGACCAGCCTACTATTTAAGTGCAATGCATTATTAAATAATTTTGATAATAATTCACCATGGAAGGAGGAGTGGGGATTCAGAACAATTTAATATCCACAGGCTGTTTGCTTTATGAGTGAAATTCGTCTTGGTTTTTCAGTAACTTTAGACATTCTCGTAAGAATCGATCAATTCAGTTCAATGAAGTTCGATCGTTAGTGTAACGATCACCAGCTGGAGTGCCCTCGAGAGCCACCAGAGGGCACTCCACAATAGACTATGATCACTTCCTCACAAACTACATTTCCCATACTCACTGCCTGGACTCATCATCACTGATCACATTCACCTGTACCTCATTATCACTGATTGTATTCACCTGTGTCTTGTCATCCTGCTAGTCTCAGTCTATTTATCCCATGTTCATTCATTCACTCACTGTGAAGTCTTGTTGTACTGTGTGTCTGCATTTCCGAGCGGTTTCCCGTGTTTGTTTTTCTGTTTTTGACTTTGGATTGTTCTTGCACTCTGATTCTTGCTGCCTGCCCTGACCTCTGCCTGTTTCTTGGATTCTCTCTGTGTATTCTCCATTGTCCTGTTTGCTGATTCTTGACCCTGCCTGTATGACTATTCTATATAAAGCTGCATTTGGATCTTCACCCCCAAGTCTCGGAGCAGTTCGTGACAGAAGACTTCGCCACTTCAGATCCAGCAGCATCAAAAATGAATCCGGTAGCACAAATTATGCGCCTCCGTCAGGGAGACCGGCCCATTGAGGATTACGTGAGAGACTTTATTGAACTTTCAAATGTAACTCCAATGGATTCGTTGTGCCTCATGATTTTCTTTAGAGGGGGACTATCTGAGCCACTCGGGTCAGCCATGCCACTGCACAATCCTCAATGGACTTTGGAATTTTATATTGATTTGGCCCTGTTACTGTGCGGTTCAACCTTTACTGTGGGTTTAGCGGACAAGGAGCCCTACAACCCCACAGTACCTGCCCAGCCAGAGACCGTCCAGCCAGAGACCGTCCAGCCAGAGAC
Organism: Tiaroga cobitis; assembly: GCA_030578255.1. Lineage (NCBI taxonomy): Eukaryota > Metazoa > Chordata > Actinopteri > Cypriniformes > Leuciscidae > Tiaroga > Tiaroga cobitis. The sequence goes on along the minus strand of CM060611.1, from coordinate 23,723,315 downwards.
CGTCCAGCCAGAGACCGTCCAGCCAGAGACCGTCCAGCCAGAGACCGTCCAGCCAGAGACCGTCCAGCCAGAGACCGTCCAGCCAGAGACCGTCGAGCAAGAGGCTGCTGTTCACGTCACGCCTGCCGATCCAGAGACTGAGCTTCACGTCGCTTCTGCCGATCCAGAGACTGAGCTTCACGTCGCTTCTGCCGATCCAGAGACTGAGCTTCACGTCGCTTCTGCCGATCCAGAGACTGAGCTTCACGTCACTTCTGCCGATCCAGAGACTGAGCTTCACGTCACTTCTGCCGATCCAGAGACTGAGCTTCACGTCACTTCTGCCGATCCAGAGACTGAGCTTCACGTCACTTCTGCCGATCCAGAGACTGAGCTTCACGTCACTTCTGCCGATCCAGAGACTGAGCTTCACGTCACTTCTGCCGATCCAGAGACTGAGCTTCACGTCACTTCTGCCGATCCAGAGACTGAGCTTCACGTCACTTCTGCCGATCCAGAGACTGAGCTTCACGTCACTTCTGCCGAGCCAGAGACGCTTCACGTCACTTCTGCCGAGCCAGAGACGCTTCACGCCATTTCTGCCGAGCCAGAGACGCTTCACGTCACTTCTGCCGAGCCAGAGACGCTTCACGTCACTTCTGCCGAGCCAGAGACGCTTCACGTCACTTCTGCCGAGCCAGAGACGCTTCACGTCACTTCTGCCGAGCCAGAGACGCTTCACGTCACTTCTGCCGAGCCGATGGCCGAACCAGAGACTGTTCATATCACTTCCTCCGAGCCAGTGTCTATGGACAAGATGGCCGAACAAGAGACTGTTCACATCACTTCTGCTGATCCAGAAACTGTTCACGTCACTTCCTCCGAGCCAGCGTCTACGGACAAGATGGCCGCCTCCGAGCCAGTGTCTACGGACAAGATGGCCGCCTCCGAGCCAGTGTCTACGGACAAGATGGCCGCCTCCGAGCCAGTGTCTACGGACAAGATGGCCGCCTCCGAACCAGTGTCTACGGACAAGATGGCCGCCTCCGAACCAGTGTCTACGGACAAGATGGCTGCCTCCGAGCCAGTGTCTACGGACAAGATGGCAGCCTCCGAGCCCGAGTCTGTTCCTGTTCCCGAGTCTGTTCCTGTTCCAGAGCCAGAGTCTGTTCCTGAGCCAGAGTCTGTTCCTGAGCCAGAGTCTGTTCCTGTCCCAGTTCCTGAGCCGGTGTCTGTTCCTGAGCCGGTGTCTGTTCCTGAGCCGGTGTCTGTTCCTGAGCCGGTGTCTGTTCCTGAGCCGGTGTCTGTTCCTGAGCCGGTGTCTGTTCCTGAGCCGGTGTCTGTTCCTGAGCCGGTGTCTGTTCCTGAGCCGGTGCCTGTTCCTGCGCCGTGGCCGCCCGAAGGGTCTTCACCGCCCTGGCCGCCCGATGGACTGTCTGCTCCGCCCTGGCCGCCCGATGGACTGTCTGCTCCGCCCTGGCCGCCCGATGGACTGTCTGCTCCGCCCTGGCCGCCCGATGGACTGTCTGCTCCACCCTGGCCGCCCGATGGACTGTCTGCTCCGCCCTGGCCGCCCGATGGACTGTCTGCTCCGTCCTGGCCTTCCGTCCTGTCGCAGTCTCCAGGTCCTCTTCTGCTCCACGGACCTGGCCCTCCATCCCGCCCCCGGATCCGCCTCCATGCCACCACCCACCTGGACAGTTTTGGAGCGTCTGGAAGCCGCTCATTGGGGGGGGGGCTATGTAACGATCACCAGCTGGAGTGCCCTCGAGAGCCACCAGAGGGCACTCCACAATAGACTATGATCACTTCCTCACAAACTACATTTCCCATACTCACTGCCTGGACTCATCATCACTGATCACATTCACCTGTACCTCATTATCACTGATTGTATTCACCTGTGTCTTGTCATCCTGCTAGTCTCAGTCTATTTATACCATGTTCATTCATTCACTCACCGCGAAGTCTTGGGGATACACTTCCTTTCAGGGGTAAGTACCTTGGCACGACACCGGTGTTGCAAAAATAATTTAAGGATTCGCGGAGTACTGCAAAAACATGTTTGAACGAAATAGAAAATGTGAATGTATATACGAACAAGTTCTCCGTTTAGGATTAGATCTCGACAATAAAGCCAACAAATCTGCTCGCATTTGTCTGACCTGTCTCAACTTTATAACACGGTTGGAGCGCGTCTTGACTGATTTTAATAAAGGGAGAGACGACGAAAAACACCAGGCTTAAGAAGCGTGTTCATTTGAGTCTTAAGAGAAAAGAGACCGGGAGCCAAAATGATGTTTTAATGATGTATTTAATGATGATTTAAATACAAAATGGTGAGTAGCATCTAATAATTTATAATTAAAAGAAATACACCGCTTATAAGGGGTACCAGTATGGGTATGGTGTGCCGCATGCTTGTAGTATAACAAAGCTTCCCTTTCAAGGGAACTTCGAGCTGCGTCGAACGCTGCGGGAACGCCTCTGCGTTGTGCGTCATGAAGCACGTATGGAATCAGCCCAATGGAGAGATGAAACGTCATAGGCGGGTGACGTCATCGACCAGGAAACTATAAAGCACCCCAAAAACATAAGCGCAGTAGCTTCTGTGCCTTCAGTCGCGCTACATGTGAATCTGTCCCTGTCTGATATTGTTTGTCTTACATACTGTGCACCACACAAACAATTTATATTGAGAGAATGGCGGATAAGCAACAGTTTAAGAAGTGTGTTCCTCCCTGCTCGCGTTATTTAACGGGCGGGGATACACACGTTCTTTGCGTTGTTTGTCTGGGAGTGCAGCATGCCCAGTCAGCTCTCGAGGATGCTGACTGTGAGCATTGCGAGTGTCTGCCGTTAAAGACGCTCCGCTCCCGCCGGGCGCTCTTTGACGAGAGTGGTTCGGTGCGCGCTCCCCGCGGTTCGGGTCCCGCTTCTGCCGAGGCAGAGCGGCGGCGCTTATCGTGGGGATCGCAGTTGGATCTCTCAGCGGGGGTTGAGACGGGTGCTGCCTTATCTCTCCCTTCACCTGTGAGATCCAGTGCCTCATTCCTGGGTTCGGAAGCACGCGCTGCGGTTTCTTCCGCTCGGGATGAGGCACCCGTACTACAGCTATCCAGTTCTGAGGAGCTGGATGTTGTTAGTGTGGAGGGAGAGATTGAGGATTCGCCACCTCACTCTCCCGAAAGTGATGAGCTTATGGAGGTTTTAACACGAGCTGTTGAAAAACTCAGTATTGAATGGCCAGTGATTAGACAGGAGTCTGTGTCGAAATCGAAACTTGATGAAAGATTTTTGCCCTCACGTGTTCAGCCTCCACGCCGGTGTCTGCCGTTCTTTCACGATCTCCACACTGAGGTGTCGAGATCGTGGAAGAAACCGGTTTCATATAGAATATTTAGTCCCCAGACATCTACATATTCAAATATAATGGGGGCTAGATCATATGGTTATGGCGCTTTGCCTCGCGTGGAAGAGACGCTCGCGAGCTATCTCTCCCCCGAGGCGGCGTCATCTTTTAAGACACCGGTATTACCCACCAAGCCCCTCAGAAATACATCTGCTTTGGTGGGTAAAGCGTATTCGGCTGCAGGTCAGGCTGCGTCATGTCTGCATACAATGTCAATCTTGCAGGCATACCAGGCTGACCTGCTGAGGGACGTGAGTGAGAGTGAGGCAGTCAGTACTGATGTAGTTCGAGAACTGCGTCAGGTTGCTGATTTATCCCTGCGCGCCACCAGAGAATCGGCCAAGCTAGTGGGTCGATCTATGGCAGCTCTGGTGGCCGCAGAAAGACATCTCTGGTTAAATCAGACAAATATGAAAGAGAAAGAAAAAGCTTTTCTTTTAGATGCTCCTCTCTCTCCATCGGGGTTATTTGGCGAAGCTGTTAATTCTGTTATAGACAAATTCCAGGAAGAGAAAAAACAAGCTGCAGCTTTCAAAAAATTTCTCCTGTTAAAAATTCACGTCCCTGGGGCTGCTGGGCGGGAGCAGCCCCGGCCGTCTACAAGCTTATCCCATAGGGCGCAGCAGAAGCAGAGTGTCGCGTCTCGTGTTCCCCCTGCTGGACAGTGGGCTCAGGCGCGGCACTCTCAGCCGAAGTCTTCTAGCAATAGACCTGATCTGAGGACAGTGATATTGTCTAAGAAGGCTTCGGCTAAGAAGAAGTCCTGACGCCGAGGCGTTCAGGATGCTGAGGGTGGTCCCCACCGAGGCGGAAAGGAGTTCACCTCTCTTTACGGTGCCCATTCTTCCTCGGTGCCCTCAGGGGGCCGTTCTGCCAACCCCGCCTTCATGCCGGGGCGTAGGCGGTCCCAGCGAGCGTTTTCCCGAGGGACGCTCGCTCCCTCTGAGGAGGGTCTCACAGCAGTCAAACCAGTCGTTCCCTGCCGGTGCGCCGTTACAGGGCGCTGTGTTTGCTGGTCAAGTTACACCAGAGGCCAGTCTCGAGAGACTGGTACCCTTAGTAGATTTTCTGGCAGAGTGGAAAAGCCTTCCAAGAATATCTCATTGGGTCCTGCAGACAGTAGAAAAAGGATATGCTATCCAGTTCAGGTGTCGTCCACCAAAATTCAGAGGGGTTCTGCACACAGTGGTGGGCCCCGAGCAGGCTCTGGTAATGGAACAAGAGGTGAAAACGCTCCTCCAAAAGGAGGCTATAGAACGGGTTCCTCCTCCCAGTTTGGAGTCAGGTTATTACAGCCGATATTTCATCGTTCCAAAGAAGGATGGGGGGTTGCGTCCAATTTTAGACCTGCGCCTATTGAATCGCTCGGTAGGGAAGCTAAAACTCAAGATGCTCACTATCAAGCAGATCGTGTCTCAAATCAGATCCGAGGACTGGTTTGTCACGATAGATCTAAAGGACGCATACTTCCACATTTCCATCCTTCCACAACACAGGAAGTTCCTGAGGTTCGCCTTCGGGGGCGAGGCGTACCAGTACAGGGTTCTTCCGTTTGGCCTAGCTTTATCACCCCGCACTTTCACGAAATGCATGGATGCAGCACTAGTGCCTCTGAGGCTTCAGGGCATTCGTATTCTCAATTACATCGACGATTGGTTGATTTTAGCTCAGACGGAGCAGATGGCGGTTCGGCATCGAGATGTCGTCCTCGCTCATATCAGAGAGTTGGGGTTGAGGCTGAACGCAAAGAAAAGTGTACTATCTCCTTCTCAGAAGACCACTTTTCTGGGTGTCGTTTGGGATTCGGTCTCGATGCAGGCGCGGCTCTCTCCGACCCGCATCGCTTCGATTCTCTCAGCTGTGAAACAAGTAAAGCTAGGCCAGCTACTCACTGTGAAGCAGTTTCAGAGACTGTTGGGTCTGATCGCAGCAGCGTCCAACGTTATACCTTGCGGCCTGTTGTACATGAGACCGTTACAGTGGTGGCTCAGGACCAAGGGATTCTCCCCGAGGGGAAATCCGCTCCACACGTTCAAAGTCACGCGGCGCTGCCTTCGTGCTCTGGTCATGTGGAGAGAAACTTGGTTCCTATCCAAAGGTCCTGTGCTGGGGGCTCTTTGTCGTCGCATAACGCTAACGACGGATGCTTCCCTCACAGGGTGGGGGGCGGTCATGAGTGGCCGCCCAGCCCGAGGTCTGTGGCAGGACCATCATCTATCGTGGCATATAAATTGTCTAGAGATGTTGGCTGTGTTTCAGGCTCTGAAACACTTCCTAACAGACCTGAGGGGCCATCATGTGTTAGTTCAATCAGACAACACGTCGGTGGTCTCTTATATAAATCATCAGGGGGGCCTGCGGTCTCGCCGGCTTTACAAGTTGGCCCGTCAGATCCTCCTGTGGTCCCAGGGGAAGCTACTATCACTGAGAGCAATGTATCTTCCCGGGTATTTAAATGTGGTAGCGGACTCCCTGTCGAGGCAGGGGCCGAGGCCAGGGGAATGGAGACTCCACCCCGAGGTGGTGGAGCTCCTTTGGTTGAGTTTCGGTCGCGCTGAGGTGGACCTATTCGCTTCCAGGGAGACCACGCATTGTCATCTGTGGTTCTCCATCAGTCATCCAGCCCCCCTGGGGTTGGACGCTATGGTGCAGCCGTGGCCGAGGTCACGCCTGTACGCCTTTTCCCCGATTGCTCTGCTACCAGGAGTTCTGGAGAGGGTTCGCCGGGACGGGGTCAGCCTACTATTAGTAGCCCCGTTTTGGCCGGCCCGAGTATGGTTTGCGGACCTGATTTCTCTCCTGGACGGCTCTCCCTTGGAGCTCCCGGTCAGGAGGGATCTACTCTCTCAGGCGGGCGGCACGATATGTCACCCCCGCCCAGAATTGTGGAAACTGTGGGCTTGGCCGCTGAGGGGGCCCAGCTCATAGAGTCTGGTCTCTCAACCGAGGTTGTTGAGACCATTCTTCACTCCAGAGCTCCATCCACGAGGAAGCTTTATGCCTTGAAGTGGAAACTTTTCACTTTTTGGTGTGGAGAACACCTGCAGGACCCAGTTAACTGCCCAGTGGGTGCAGTGCTGGAGTTCCTGCAGGAGCGCTTCTCCACAGGGTTATCCCCCTCCACACTAAAGGTGTATGTGGCGGCACTAGCTGCTTACCACGTCCCTTTCAGTGGAGTTTCTCTTGGGAGACACCCGCTTGTAACTCGTTTCCTCCGTGGCACTTTGAGGCTGAGGCCAGCAGTTCGTACGAGGGTGCCGACCTGGGATCTGGCCATTGTATTGGAAGGTCTTTCCCTAGCTCCTTTTGAACCTATCGAAGAAGTTCCTGAGAAGTTTCTCACTTTTAAAACTATCTTTTTACTTGCTATCTCCTCATTAAAAAGAATCGGAGATTTGCAGGCTCTGTCGGTGTCACCCTCGTGCCTGGAATTTTCGCCTGGCATGGTTAAGGCTTTTCTGCATCCTAGACCAGGTTACGTTCCCAAGGTCCCTACTAATGTTGTTAGACCTACGGTTCTGCAGGCTTTCTGTCCTCCTCCATTTATGTCATCGGACCAGGAGAAACTTAATTTACTCTGCCCTGTTAGGGCGTTAGACGCTTATGTCCACAGAGCTGCCCTGTGGAGGAAATCAGAACAACTATTTGTATGTTTCGGGCCATCCAGGAAAGGGTGCCCTGCGTCTAAACAGAGAATGAGCAAGTGGGTGGTCGAGGCTATCTCACTTGCTTATGAGTCGGCTGGTCAGCCTTCACCTTTGGCTGTTCGAGCCCACTCTACTAGGAGTATGGCTGCTTCCAAAGCTCTATTGTCGGGGGTTTCCCTGAGTGATGTTTGTGATGCGGCTGGATGGTCTTCACCGCATACTTTTATTAAGTTCTATGACCTAGACTTAAGTTCTACCCCTGGGGCACAAGTGCTCTCGTCCTCTGTGCGCTAGTTCTCACATGGCGGTCATTTGGTCCTATGGCGACGTGGGTATTCGCGTTCCCGCAGCGTTCGACGCAGCTCAAAGTTCCCTTGAAAGGGAACGTCTCGGTTACGTATGTAACCCTAGTTCCCTGATAGGGAACGAGACGCTGCGTCGTTCCGCCATACTCCCGGCACTCCCGTTAGCGCTTCCTTCAGGCCTATCAGAAGCTACTGCGCTTATGTTTTTGGGGTGCTTTATAGTTTCCTGGTTGATGACGTCACCCGCCTATGACGTTTCATCTCTCCATTGGGCTGATTCCATACGTGCTTCATGACGCACAACGCAGAGGCGTTCCCGCAGCGTTCGACGCAGCGTCTCGTTCCCTATCAGGGAACTAGGGTTACATACGTAACCGAGACGGTCACCATTGTTTGATGCAGCGATGGCTTTGACATGAGCTGCATCGCCGTGATGCCCATTTCGGTTGCTTCTTTTAGGCTACATGGTCTTCCATTAGTGCGACCAAAGGAGAAACCACAATGACAACTGGGTTTTCATTGCGTCCCATCTTCTTAACGACCATCGGAGCCAGCTGATAAATTAAACTTTTGCCGAATCCTGTAGGAAGGACGGCAAACACATCTTGACGATCGACAAATGCCTTTATTGCAGTTCTCTGTTCGTCTTTTAAAATTAATGCGCTGTCGATTTCTTCTAAAACAGACGTGATAGCGGAATCTATACATCTCTATTCTCCAGCTGCAGCCATCTTTGTTGAAAAAACAGTTCAAACCAAGCGCTCTTTGATGACGTGATTACGTAATTGCAGATCAACTGTCCATCATCGTATAAAGCCCGCCCTGGCAATTTGATTGGCCCGAACATTTTTTGACTGATCATAATTACTCCTCAATGGATCGAGTCCAGACCGAACTTCCCGACCAAAAAATGTTGTGGGCGGGGTTCGGGCTGGCATCCAGGCTAGGTCAAGAGGGCACCAAATTCAAAAATTCTTTTACATTTCGACTACATATGACCCACTTTCAATAAAGATTAATGTTGAAAAGGGTGAAGTGCTCCTTTAACAATACGGTTAACTTAACATTAGTTAATGTACCTAACATGAACTAACAATGAGCAATACATTTTACAATGTTAATTAATATTTGTTCATCTTAAAAATCCAGATGTTCATTGTTTGTTCATGTTAGTTCACAGTGCATTAATGTTAACAAATAGGCCTACAACTTTTGATTTCCATATTAGCAAAAGTTGAAATTAACGAAGATTAATAAATGTTGTAGAAGTGCAGTTCATTCTTAGTTCATGCTAACTAAAGCAGTTAACCAATGAAACCTTATTGTAAAATGTTACCATTAAAACAGTAATAAAGTTGCTTCATTGCAAAGCCCATTTATAGCACCCAATCTATAAAAGTAATTGAACTGTCCGACAAACGCTGAAAAGGATAAAGGATGAAATAAAATATATCCTAAGCTTCCCACACAGCGCGGAAGTAATAAAATGTGAAATGCAGGAACAAAATCAGTATTTATTTGAAAGACAAATAAATTGTTAACAACTCTCTAACATGATCTCTTCGCTATCGGTGTTAATAACTCCGCCGTCCGCCCCATCCCTTTAACGTGTTGTCTGGATTGTGTATCCTGAAACGTGTGGTCTGAATTGTGTGTCCTGAAACGTGTTCTGGATGGTGTGTCCTGAAACATGTGTTCTGGATAGTGTGTCCTGAAATGTGTGTGGGCGCTGTGGGGCTGCAGTTGGATACTATTGGTCTCAACCATAGACTGTAACCGCATGGGAATTCTGGGAAAATCAAGTTCAAGGAAAACTCTTCACAGTCAAAGCTGGTGTTAATCAATTCTGTTTACATGAGATTAGAGTCATATCATTTGGCTCTAATAACCTTTCTTCAGTGATAAAAGTTTTTGCAGCTTTGGAAATCAATCCCTAGGAAGCGTATTGCATTCACTTGAGGAAAAAAAATCTACTCTGTTTTTCTGAATTAACGTGTTAATTATCTCAGAATTACGAGATAATTTTTCATGGAAAAAAAGTTTTTGCTCTGTTTTTCGGAATTAACGAGTTAATATCTCAGAATTATGAGATAATTAAGTCATTAATTCAGAAAAGCCGAGTAGATTTTTTCCTCAAGTGAAATACGCTTCCGTAAATCCCATCCGATGATGTCTTTGTAATAACTGTTGCCAGAAGGTACATTATGACAGATGGGTATAGCCTGAATAATGTTGACAGCCCCTGAGGATCTCCTGTCATTTTTGCAGTTTTATTGTGTTTCTGTGCCGACAGAGGATCTGTGCAATTATCCTGTCTATATTGGATTAAGATTAAAAGGTCCCTCTCTGATCTGAGAAAATCACTTAGCAAGAATAATTCAACATAATGCTTGATGCCAATGCTTGTTGTAAAAGACTCTTTTGTATCGGATATTTTATCATTTCCATTGCCTTTTTTCTTTTTTGGGTGAAAGTTTTACTTAGTGATCGCTGGCAATAAATGGCAAAATATTCTTGCTCTATGAGCTTGTTAAATTGAACTCTCAAAAATTGTACTCACTGCTTCTAATGTATGTGCTCTATCTTGAATGGGTTAATACAGAGGACAAATTCCGAGTATGTTACCGTACTTGGCCTTCACAAGTCACTTTCACTTTTTACTTGATAGACAATGTCCCCCCAAAATAACGATAAACTCTATATTTTAAATGTATTGATGTTTAAATGTCTGTGCAATATCAACTGAACTAAGTGAAATTTACAAAAAAAAAATTGTGTGTTTTCTAAAATAACTTTATTTCAGTTTCCTGTGCTAAAAGAAAGCTTACATTTCCCAAAGTTCCACTTCAGGAGTTATGTATTGTTTTTTCTTCATCCGTATTAATAATTTAAATTATTGCATCATCATATGATATTATAATGATAATGTGAACATCAAAGATAGTTAACCGCAGCACAGCTTGTTTCTGTTTCAGTCGTCTTGAAATTCTTCACAACATCAGTTTTTCCAAAAGCTCTGTATTTGTAAATGTCAAGTTAAAATATTCTCATTTGCAAGTAGCCTAAACTCCTTTTATAAAACAGTTTAATTTCCCTCCCAAGATCTGTAATTTTCACTCCTTGACATGAGGTTAAATAAAAACCTCCGGGTCTTCATTTGAATCTGCAGCTATGATTCACACATCTATAAGGTTGGCGCATCAGGAGACTGCAGCCGTGTGTTTTACTTTGAAGCTTCTGCTTTGCATCTAAAGGTGTGAAAAATCGTTAGTCATTTTAGCTTCACATCAATATTTCAGTGAGGACTGTACCCTGATGAGACTTTTACTTTCAAGACTCATGTCTGAACTCATGTCACAAAGACCCCCTCCCTCTCAGTCTGATTTTAATAGGGGAGGAATACAAAAGAATGTAAAAATACTGTCTGTTTACTCTAAATCAGGGGTTCTCAAAGTTTTGATAGGTGAGGGCCAATTTAGGAGCCCAACATTGAACTGAGGGCCGCCAAAGTGGCGGGGGAGAAAACGAAGAAAAAAAAAACTGAAAAGAAAATCCCATTTGAAATTATTTTAATGACCAGGTTGCATCTCAGTTTACATTAGTTGCAATAAACACATTTTAATTCATAACTGAGGGTAAACCTGGCAAAACTTGTGAAAATTTTGGGGGGGGGAGAGAAAGAAACTTTTAAAATAGAAGCTTACCAAACAAGTCATCATCATCATTCATTTCTATCATTGCTTGTCAGTCGCGTTTCCATTATTGCAGATTTGCATATTATTATCTATCTTTTTTAACCCGTAACTGAAAAACGAAAAATGAACGGTTGTTGTCTTTTTAAAACGCAAAGTTGAACAAAATTTTAATTTGAACTGGCTTCACCAACTGCTGCGCAAAAAAAGTAAATATCGACAGACTTTTTCAGATTTTTGTTTAAATTACTTTTTGCCCCTTTATTAAACATTTTAAATATTCACAAATTAATATGGAAAACATGTCGATTTACTGGTTTTCTAAGGCCAAATTAGAACCTGGAATTTATATTTTTCCCGCAGTGATGAATGAGAAGAGCCATAGGCCTACTGTACGTGTCTGATCTAGCCTGATTTATAGGTGAGTTATAGGCTAATGATAATAAATGCGTCTGAAAAAACAGCGAGACATTTTAATTGTTTATTAATAAACTATTGTTTTCTAAGTGTCGGCTAAAAACATATCTCCATCTCCGCTGTTAAGCAGATGCGCTTTTAGAGAGAAATCCACCTTTCATACGGATTACATAATCAGGTATTTGCTTTCGATTCGAGTTTGTTTGTTTAAAAGTGCACATTTTAAGCTTTAGCCTACATAGGCTATATTTTGTTTCAGTTCTCGCGCTCCAGTTCACGGAGATCATGAAAGCGCGTAGTAGCCTAGGCTACTGATTGTTTTATTTTATTTTACAAAAGCACGTTTTCTTGTTATGAGTTTACACAAATAAAAGTAGTTGCGAATAATGCATTATTATTTTCTGTATGACCAGAAATGATAGACTATTTTAAGTTGTTTCCACTGTTGATAGGAAAATGCAAGTGTTCGCGCCCGCGAACATTTTGAAAGGTAATGGAAACGCGGCCATTAATAAGCTTGACATTGTTAAGATTATTATTAAGTCACATTGAATATTGATTACTTGGTCAACATACCCTTTTAAATTGCAATGGGATTTGTGGTGCTGGTTTCGGTTGGCCACGATTCCTATTCCTGTGTAGACAACCACTGTTCCTGGTGGCCTTGGGAGTGAGGTCAAGTGCGATCGGTCGGTCGGACCATGTAATTACCGCTTATGCCTATGGATGCCGCTAAACACCACTAAACGGAGATATTCATTTTTTCAAAGCAATAGTTTTAACAGTTTTACAGATGTTATCGCGGGCCGCCAGAAATGTTTCGGCGGGCCGCCATTGGCCCGCGGGCCGCACTTTGAGAACCTATGCTCTAAATGGTGCCATAGTTGGACTCTTGCGTTCGTGTCTTGTCTTGTCCTGTGTGACGCTGAGTTCCTCGGTGTCCAGTCTGCAGTTGGCAGTCTACGGTTCCCTCGTTACAGTCTCCACTGGGACCTCAACTTCGCCTAGACGCGCTGCTGCGCATCTGGAGTTCCTGTGACAAGCTACTTTCAGTTTTGTTCTATTTCTACGAGCGAAGTTTTCTGTTTGACTGTTTCCTGAGAATCCTGTGAAGATTTATGTTCCTTATTGATTCAGCGATTCACTTCTCATTTCCATTAAAGACTGTATTATTGTGAAACTCGCCTTTTGGTCCTCCATCTCTCTCACATCATAACAGAATAAACTGACCAAGAATGGACCAGGCGAGCAGCAGTTCCTTTCAAGCGGCAGTCGAACTTCAGGGTGCCATGCTGGGCCATCACGAGCAGGAAATATCCACCGCTCGCCAGGCAGTTGACTCCCTCGCTAACCAGATGGCTGATCTCTCTCATCGGGTTCATCAGATTCGTCACGAGCGGTCCGCTTCTGAGACCCGCGAGGTTTCTGAACCACGTATCAACAACCCTCCTGTCTATTCCGGTGAGCCGACCCAATGCCGTTCCTTCCTTACCCAGTGCGAGGTAGTTTTCTCGTTACAGCCTGCTACTTACGCTCGGGACCGAGCCAAGGTCGCCTATGTAATCTCCCTCCTCGCGGGACGGGCTCGGGAGTGGGGAGCGGCCAACTGGGAGGCAGAGGGTGATTGCGTCTTCGACTTCACGCTCTTCAAGCAAGAGATGATCCGTGTCTTTGACCGATCAGCACACGGGGAGGAAGCTTCACGACTCCTTTCATCCCTTCGCCAGGGGAGGCGTTCTGTTACTGATTTTTCCATTGAGTTCCGCACCCTTTCCACGTCCTGCGGGTGGAACGAGCCGGCGCTGGTTGCGCGCTTTCTGGAGGCGTTGAATCCTGACCTTAAGGATGAGATCTTCATGCGCGAGGTGCCTGCTCGACTTGATGCCCTCATCGATCTGGCGATCCGGATTGAGAAGCGGTTCGATTTGCGCCACAGTTGGTCCGAAACCGCTCCGTTCTCGACTTCTTCTACAGTCACTTCTCCTCATGCTTCTGACACGGATCCTGAACCCATACAGCTTGGTGGTCTCCGAATTTCTTCCAAGGAGCGTGAGCGACGCATTACCAATCGTTTGTGTATGTATTGTGCCTCGGCAAGTCACTTTGTCACTAACTGTCCGGTAAAAGCCAGAGCTCGTCAGAAGGCGGAGGGTTACTGGCGAGTGCAATGTCTAGGAACTCTCCATCCAAGTCCTGCACTACTCTTCCTGCACTTCTTCGGTGGCCCGTCTCATCTGTCTCCTGCGTGGTTCTGGTTGACTCGGGAGCAGAGGGGAATTTCCTCGATGAGTTGTGGGCTCGGAAGCAAGGTATTCCTCTCATAGACTTAAAGGACTCTACCCCTCTCTATGCCCTAGATGGTAGCTTCCTTCCTAGGATCAAGCAAAGTGCCTCTGACGCTTACCGTCTCGGGTAACCATAAAGAGACAATTTCTTTTTTTCTTTTTCGTTCTCCCTTTTCTCCTGTGGTGCTTGGTCATCCGTGGCTAGTAAAACACAACCCCCACATAAACTGGTCCGACGGATCCATTTTGTCATGGAAATTGTCCTGTCATGTTGAATGTTTAACCTCTGCTGCTCCCCCTGTTTCCTCTGTGTCTGTTTTTCAGGAGGAGCCCGGCGATTTGTCTGGAGTTCGGGAGGGTTATCACGATCTGCGGGAGGTCTTTAGTCGTGCCCGGGCCACTTCTCTTTCTCCTCATCGTCCGTATGATTGCAGTATCGATCTTCTCCCAGGGACCATGCCCCCGCGCGGCCGGTTATATTCTCTATCGGCTCCCGAAAGGGAGGCGCTGGAGAATTATCTATTCGATTCTCTCAATGCCGGTACTATTGTGCCTTCCTCGTCACCCGCCGGAGCAGGGTTCTTTTTTGTCAAAAAGAAGGACGGTTCATTACATCCCTGTATCGATTACCGAGGGCTGAACGAGATTACTGTCAAGAACCGTTATCCCTTGCCTTTAATGTCATCAGCCTTTGAGATCCTACAGGGAGCTAAGATTTTCACCAAACTTGATCTTCGTAACGCATATCATCTAGTTCGTATAAAAGAAGGTGACGAATGGAAGACCGCCTTTAAGACCGCCCCTCGGTCACTTTGAATATAAGGTCCTCCCCTTCGGTTTGGTCAACGCCCCCGCCGTGTTCCAAGCCCTTATCAATGATGTCCTACAAGATATGCTTAATATTTTTGTCTTTGTCTATCTCGATGACATTCTCATTTTCTCTCCCTCACTGCAAGTTCATGTCCAACACGTTCGTCGAGTCCTCCAGCGTCTTTTAGAGAATCGACTCTTTGTCAAGGTGGAGAAATGTTCGTTTCATGTCTCGTCGGTTACGTTTTTGGGTTCAGTCATTTCGGCAGAAGGAATTAGTATGGATCCGGCGAAGGTCCGAGCGGTCACCGAATGGCCCGTTCCTGACTCTCGGGTTGCGCTTCAACGCTTTCTTGGGTTTGCCAATTTTTATCGTCGCTTCATACAAGGTTTTAGCCAGGTCGCCGCGCCCCTCACTGCACTGACGTCTGTCAAGTCCCGCTTTAGATGGTCAGAGGCAGCTCACGCGGCTTTTGTTCAGCTAGAGACTCTTTTTACTTCCGCTCCTATCTTACTCTCTCCTGACGTCTCGGAACAATTTATTGTCGAGGTCGATGCCTCGGAGGTCAGGGTCGGGGCCATCCTCTCTCAGCGCTCTTCTACGGACGGAAGGGTACATCCCTGCGCCTTTTATTCTCACCACTTCGCGCCCGCCGGACGAAATTACGATGTTGGCAACCGTGAACTGCTCGCAGTTCGTTTAGCGCTTGGCGAATGGAGACACTGGTTGGAGGGCTCCACCGTTCCTTTTGTCGTTTGGACAGATCATCGAAATTTAGAATACATACGTTCGGCTAAGAGACTCAATGCCCGCCAAGCCCACTGGGCTCTGTTTTTTACGCGTTTTGATTTTTCCATCTCTTTTCGCCCGGGCTCTAACAATGTCAAGCCTGATGCCCTCTCTCGCCTCTTTGACTCCCCCACCGCAGCTCTTACCCCTGAGGTTATTATTCCTCCCAGTCGTGTTGTGGGGGCTGCCGTGTGGGGAATCGAGAGGTTGGTCAGACGCGCACTATCTCAGGTATTCGCGCCGCATAACTGTCCTAGAGGTCTCCTTTTTGTTCCCGCGTCCGTTCGCCGTGCTGTCCTCCAATGGGGACATTCGTCCAAATTGTCTGCCCATCCCGGCGTGCGGGGCTCTCTTGCTTTTATTCGTCAGCGCTTTTGGTGGCCCACTATGGGGCGCGATACGCGTCGCTTCATCGCCTCTTGTGTAACCTGTGCACAGACCAAGACCGGTAATTCCCCCCCCAGCTGGTTTTCTTCGACCGTTACCTGTTCCAGCTCGACCCTGGTCTCATATTGCGCTTGATTTTATTACCGGTCTTCCTCCGTCGGCTGGCAATACGGTTATTCTAAAAGTTGTCGATCGCTTTTCTAAATCAGCACGTTTCATCCCTCTCACTAAGCTTCCTTCTGCCAAAGAGACAGCCCAGATAATGGTTGATCATGTTTTTAAGATACATTGTCTGCCCACTGACGTGGTTTCTGATAGAGGTCCGCAATTCTCCGCCTTTTTCTGGAAAGAGTTTTGCCGTCTCATTGGGGCTACTGCCAGCCTCTCGTCGGGTTATCACCCCCAGACCAATGGGCAAGCCGAGCGCGCCAATCTGATTGTGACCCGCATCCTTCGCAGCCTTGCTCATCGTTGTCCCGCATCGTGGTCTGAGCAACTAGCCTGGGCTGAATACGCACACAATTCCCTCCCATCCTCTGCTACAGGCCTTTCGCCTTTCCACTGTTGCCTAGGCTACCAACCTCTATTGTTTACGTCTCAAGAGACTGCGTCCAATTTCCCGTTGGTTCAAACCTATATTGACCGTTGTAAAGGCACTTGGAGGAGGGTGAGAACTGCACTTCGTCGCTCTAACACTCGCATGAGCATCACTGCCAATAAACGTCGGATCAAAAGTCCGCGCTATGTTCGTGGGCAGCGTGTGTGGCTTTCCACCGCTAATTTACCCTTACATTCTGAGTCCCGCAAGTTGGCGCCCCGATTTATTGGTCCTTTTAGACCAATAAGATCATTAATCCTGTCGCGGTACGGCTTCGCCTTCCATCCTATCTCCGTCGGGTCCATCCTGTTTTCCATGTTTCGCATATTAAGCCCGTCGTTCGCGCGCCCTCTCGTCCTGTTTGTCCACCTGTTCAGATTGATGATTCTCCCGTCTACAGGGTTCGTCGCATCCTTGACACGCGCCGCCGGGGTCGTGGTCACCAATACTTAGTCGATTGGGAGGGGTATGGGCGGAGGAGAGAAGCTGGGTTCCCTCCCGGGACAGCTTGGACCCCTCGCTCATTGATGATTTCCTCCGCTCTCGCCAGTCCTCCTCCTCGGGAGCGCCAGGAGGCTGTCATGATCTGAGTTCCTCCCTTCTCTGTCTCCCTCTTGTGGTCACATTACACACTCATTCACTACACTATCACTTTAGTCTCATCAGGTTCAGCTGTTCCCGTTTACCTTAATCTCCGCTCACCTGTTCCTCTTCTCCCCTAATGCTTCCTACTATTTCTAACCCTCTCTTTGTCTGTCTCTTTGTCAGTTTATTGCAAGCTATTCCTGCAGATTCCTCTTACCTCTTTCTTCGAGTCGAGTCGTGTCTTGTCTTGTCCTGTGTGACGCTGAGTTCCTGACCAGACGCGGTGTCCAGTCTGCAGTTGGCAGTCTACGGTTCCCTCGTTACAGTCTCCACTGGGACCTCAACTTCGCCTAGACGTGCTGCTGTGCATTTGGAGTTCCTGTGACAAGCTACTTTCAGTTTTGTTCTATTTCTACGAGCGAAGTTTTCTGTTTGACTGTTTCCTGAGAATCCTGTGAAGATTTATGTTCCTTATTGATTCAGCGATTCGCTTCTCATTTCCATTAAAGACTGTATTATTGTGAAACTCGCCTTTTGGTCCTCCATCTCTCTCACATCATAACAGTAATAGGGTATGGGTTCAAATTATTTTCTGTTTTTTTTTTTTTTTTTATATGTACAGTCGGTAGAGCTTGACTCTCTTTAAATATCGTTTACAACTCGCTAGCTTTAAAGCACTTTTATTTTTTAAGTTCTGCTCTCATATAACAGCATTTACAGAAACTGTTATGACAGATTATAAGGTATTGTTCAATAAGTGCATTTTTCTGTTGGTTTTGGATTCTTCAAACAGAGATTAACTAAATGTCAACTTGTTCAAATTTGCAAAAACAGATGCATCACATTGCATGCAAACACTCCCACATATACACACCTTTTGATTCTGCTCTGACCACAAAGTAACCAAAACGTTCATTGAAAAACAGTTATTTCCTCATTGCTCTTACACTTGACATTGTTGGATGTCTGAGGCAACACATTGACTTTTGGCTGAGAGAACGGTCGGCAAGATGGATGTTTGCAGATATTTGATTGTGTATCACTTCATGGCGTTCACGTTTTTCAAAGTGGCAGGTAATGGTTCTTTATCTGTCACAGAGTTTGATTAGAAAGTTCACAAAACAAATTCATCTGTTGGTTTTTGTTGAATCTGTAAATGCCTTTAAAATCTCTATTCCAGCTTGCTTTGAGGTGTCCATTATTGGAGGCAAAGATGTCAAAAAACTTCAGCAGTGGATGGTGTCCATTCAGAAGGACCAGAACCATGTGTGTGGAGGAATCCTCATTCAAGACCAATGGGTTTTAACTTCAGCACACTGCGAAGAGTAAGACAACCACATTCATTTGTTGAGCATACAAATGAACTTGCAAAATCCATGTGAATCATAATATAATCTCTCTTTTTTTCCTAATTTTTATAATAAAATAATTGTCCAAATTAAAGATACAATTATTATTTAATTAATGTTTTATTTATTTATGTATATTTATGTTTATTTATTTATATTTATCGTTTTAAATTTTTAATGTATTTTATTTAGTGATCTATTTGGTCACAAGTAGAAAAAGCACTTACTTTAGGTTTGGCTATGGGTACTTGTTAGAGTGTTATAGTAGAATGGTTGGGTTAGGGTTAGCATAAGTTGACATATAGTTGTAAAGTTACTTATATTCAACAGAATGTTCAAAAGGGACCATCCAAATTATCTGTGCATACAATCTCTTAAAGGGATAGTTCACCCAAAAATTAAATTTACCCCATGATTTACTCACCCTCAAGCCATCCAAGGTGTATATGACTTTCTTCTTTCAGACGAACACAATTAGAGTTATATTAAAAACTATCTTAGCTCTTAAAAAATAAATATTGGGGACATTTGACCAGTCAGGTATTTTTTAAATCTAAGTACAATGTAAAAGATTGAACACAATAAGTGCAAATGTATCAAATGATTAATATAAATGTTTGGAGGGTAAGACACTTAATATAATGTGGGACCATTTATTTAATGCATATATATATATATTTTTTTTTTTTTTTTTTGCTAATTCACTTGACCAGGAAACATTCCCCCATTATTTTATGCTAATCCCTCATTTTCCTATGGTTCTCAAAGTATCTGCATATGCACATCTAAGTCAGTTTTCTATTTCAGAAAACCCATTTCATCTGTGACAGTTCTCATAGGATCTCTGTCTCTGAGTAAAGGCTCTCAGCGTGTTGGTATCCTCAGTTATGCAAAACCTGCAACATTCAATGCAAGGACTAAACATGATGACATCATGCTGATTAAGGTAAGGATGAATTGAATGTGGTTGTTGTTTAGACACGGTGACTCTATGATGTTTTTTTACAGTATGCATTTGAGCCTTGATTTTTATTCTGCAGCTAAACAAAAAAGTGAAAGCAAAGCCCAAAAAAATCCCTAAAAAGGAAAAAGATGTTCTAGCTGGAACAAAATGTGTTGTGACAGGTTGGGGAACTACTAATTCTAAAGTCATGGAACCTTCTGATAAACTGCAAATGTTAGAGGTGACAGTTGTGGACAGAGATCTGTGCAACCGCTTCTACAAGAGCGATCTTGTGATCACCAAAGACATGCTGTGTGCAGGAAACAAGGAGGAAAAGAGAGGCACCTGTTGGGTATGTCATATTGTTGTCTTTGATTTATGGCTGTTGCAGGCTCTTTGAAATCATCCCTTTAACTGTCTGAAGGAAAAATAACCTTTTTTTCTTTTTCAGGGAGATTCCGGTGGACCTCTGGAATGTAAGAAAGACATGGTTGGATTGGTATCAGGGTCGAGAGGATGCGGTAATCCCAAGAAACCAACTGTGTACACATTTCTCTCCAAAAGACATATCTTCTGGATCAATAGCATACTGAAAAAGCAACTCAACAGCACAAATTTTTAAGATTTCCAGCAAATACAGTTGATTGTTCAGATTACTGTAACTTTAAAATTCACAAAGCAATATCAAACTTTTTTCACATTTTTTATTTTTTAGTTAAAATCCTGTAAATGTATCTGATATTGCATTAATACATGAAGATTTCCCACTGTACGTTGTTATTGAAGGACACAAAAATGATTAAACAAACATTGGAAGATGATCTATTGTCTGGTGAAATTTGAAATGCATCATATTCCTTTTTGTGATTTGTTTGCCAACCTAAGCTAAAATAAAATGTTATCCTCAATTTAATGATTACATTTTCTAAACTCCACTAGTTAATGACTGCGGATTTGTTTAATTATAATGGATTCTGTCTTGTTTTTCTTCCGTTACATTGAACACATTTCACATTAACACCAAAGTGCATCAAGTAAACTCTCATTGCTTTATGATATTCTTTGAATTCAAAACACAGTCAGACAAATAATGATGTTTGTTGGAAATGTCAAAAGGATAGAGGTATTTTTATTCATTGTATCTGGGAATGTCCAATTATTCAACCTTTATGGCAACAAACCTTAAATATTTTGAGCAAGTGGCTTGGAACAACAATACCGTCATCACCAATGTTGTGTCTATTAGGAGACAGGGAACAGATGCCAAGTACTTCAAAGGGAGAGTTTGCAGTAATTATGGTGGGGGTCTCTGTGACGGCTAGAGTCATCCTGAAACCCTGGAAAACTCCAGTAACCCCAGAGTTAAAAGAATGGGTCAACATACTGACCAGGACAGCTTCATACGAACGTCTGCTTTGCAAACTACATAATAAGAACAAAACAGGGGGCAGGTGGATATTCCAGCTTGGGAAGATTTTTGGTCATTTGTGACGTTGTCTTTACATGTGAAATAACAATTTACTTATTTATTTTATTATTATTTCTTTATTTATTTTTTCTTCTATGACCACTTATTAATACATTTACTTTTTTTATTACATTTAACCACTGTAATATTCTGGCCTTGCAAGCAGTATTGATACATGTGTTGTCATGTACTGGATGAAAAGAATAAAAACTTGAATTACAAAAAAATAAATAAAAAAAATCTACATTCTATGCATGAATGTGTGTAGTATGAATAAAAATTCAGATGTACAACATAAGAGGTGAAATGTATTCTTGTCACGAACTGCTCCGTGACACGAAGGTTGAGGATCCAAATGCAGTTTTATTGAAAGCGTAATCCACATTCGTAGTCAAAAACAGGAAAAGGTCATAAACACCGGGTAATTAGTCCAAACAATAACAAACACAACAAGGCAGGGAACACGGGCAAAAGAGTAATCCACAGAACAGGCAAGAAATCCAAAAACCAAGAGACATGAAACCAGGGAGAATGCTTGGAATTGCAGTGTAACACTAAACAAGACTTCGCAGATAATGAATGAGAAAACCAGGCTTATATGGGGGGAGCTAAACAAGATAATGAGACACAGGTGAATGTGATAATGGATGAGGAGTCCGGGCAGTGAGTTATGGGAAATGTAGTTTGTGAGGGAATGACAATAGTCTGACGTGGAGTGCCCTCTGGTGGCTCTCAAGGGCACAGCTGGTGACGTTACAATTCTGGTGGATAGATCATTTGTTTGTCATCAGAGAGGAAATTTGTTTCCACCGTGGATGGGATGTGTAGAAAGCCACAACACCTTACATATTAGCATTTAAAACAATCATAGACATATTGAAAAAAAAAAACAGATCATACAACAAATGTGAGAGCATGGATGACAAATCAATGGCTCATTTCTATACAAAACGTATATAAGGAACAAAACTCTTATATAGCTGGCCTTTTTGCACATAGGTATCTATACCTGCGGCCAAAAGGAAGGAGAGTGAAGTACACATAAAGTGGATGGTTGGAATGGATTATTTAAAATTTGATGTGCCTTTCGGAACGTGTATGAAATGACACAGTCCGATAAATTAGGGGTAGTAAAACCAAAAGTGCTGTTAGCATATATGAAGAAACTTATTGCACCATAAATAAGAACTGGCTCAATAATACTTTGATACAGAAGAAGTAGAAGACTAGGCTGAACAGACAGATGTTACGTAAGTAAGATGTTAGTAAGTTTCAGATAAGTGTCTCTGTTTACAGCACTTGTTAATAGAGTGTGCAGATTGAAGTTGAGATATTTATCCAATGTAATGCCAAGATATCTATGCACCATTCTTTCAACCATCTCTCCATTAATGATAATACTGGAAGGATGGATCAGTGTTTTGGAGGAGCTAAAAAAACAGTTCCTTAGTCTTTGAAATATTATGGTGGAGAAAGGTATCATCGCACCATGTACTAAAATATGCTATGGTGCGTTGATAGTCCAAAAAAAAGAAAAGAAGAAAAATCATTTGCAATTCGCAATTCATTATCATGTAACCCACCGGCATCAGCTCAGTTCAGCCTTTCACAAATCATCTCCCGTGGCCTCATGGGATAGTAAAGTGTCCATCGTATGCACACTTCAAAATCTCACCGGAAGTCATCCGGGCACTTTCTGCCTACTATGAGTACTGTGAATTCTGACGTACTTTTGTCAAATACTGTTTTTCGTCTACTATAGGGCTAGTAGGGAAATATGTGATTTTGGATGCAGCCATGGTTTGAAAGTGCATCTGAAAATGGGTGCAACAGATATTAGATAGCCTATTTGGTTGTGTTTGGTTGAAACTAAACCCCATGGAAATCAGTAAAAATATAATATGTTAAATAAAATGAAATTCTAATGTCATACCAATAAACATAATGTAAAAAGACACAGTCTTCGTGTAATTATGCAGCAGCCTATATTTCTTGGGTTGCTAAAATTGTTTTGCTGTGGATGTTGTATTGTAAGGACTTTAATCAGTATAAGTGGAGACACAAGTCACCCGTCAATATATTCAGAATATTTTGTGTGCTTATGTGCCTGTGCTCACTGCCAGGTTTGAGCTTAAAGTGGATAGCATTCAAGGGTATTTCGTTGAAAGCGCATAATGAAAGACCCTCTTTAAATCTGCTCTTAGCAGAAGGATGAGCGGAGAGAGGATGCCAGAAGCTTGAAGTGAAATTCAGTGGTTCTAACAAAACAGTACCACCCCCTCCTGGACAGAGAACTTCAATTATTAAGCATTAACTCGTTTTAGAGAAGATTCACTCTGAGTTTAAATGCAGTGATCCTTGCCTGACACCTATGATTTCTTTACACTTTTAATTCAGAGCAGGAACCATTCTCCAAACGTAATCTAAGCCGACTGTGTATACTGATGACCTCATTTGTCTGTTAATGTTGTTTTGTCTTCACATCTTTCATCACAGTTATAATTCATTTTTAATCCTAAACTGTAATCAATGTAGGAGTGGTGCATGTCTACCACTTGAGTTTTTGGCATGCATATAAGAATACTGATTTGCATATGTTTGCAATATATTATTCGTGATGGGCAAAGCAGCGAGATTCATCATTACTGACATATTTACTACAACTAACTGCGTGACCAGTGGACACGTTGTCAGCACCAATGGAAATCATAAGCCCATTGAAAGTAGTGGGACCCTTTTTTTACAGTTTTTTTTTTTTAGCCGGAGACATTTTATGATTAAAAGCTGAGCTTTATCCTATTTGGTTTGTGACATATGGATATATGGACATATGGTTCCCGTACATACATTGCCAGCTCAGTGGAATCTTCAGTTATTGAAGTGAGGTTAGTGGTGTCACCTCTAAGCCTACCTCCAATCCAAACCTTTATTTAGCCACTGAATGAGGAGATAAAGCAGTATATTGGCCACAAGGATGAGTGTGGGGGAAACATGATAAACAGCCCTCAGCAGATTCTTGTTTCAATGAATATAAAGAAACACATGGTTTTGGTAAAGGTTCCAATTATTCTGTACTGTGTAGGCCATTTGATATCATTCTGTGTAAGCTGTACAAATGTTCTTGTCCTTGGTTAGGTGACAATGAAGATAAATAAGCAGGAAATGCTGCACCTTTCAATAAGTATGTTCTTAAAACCCTCTTTATTATAATTCCATTTGCACTACTGCATACTGTTCTGCATTGCTAATCACAAACTGTACATTACTTCTGCGAATTTTATACTACTTCTGCGAAGAGGTGAATATGTACTGTGGGTATTGCACTTTCTTTTAGAAGTCCTCATACTCTCCATAGTATGTTGTATATTGTTTACTGCCTGTATTTGTGTCCCATGTATTCCGTGTATATTGCAATATGTGTGTTTCGTTCATACTCTACCTGTGTCTATTGTACTGTAGGTTATCCGATACTTGTTATCCATACTGTCATGTTGTGGAGATTGCACCAAAGAATTGTGAATAATTAAACACAAGCCATCGCACACCTGTAGGTGAGAGGTGCGTAGGAAAGGAAGACCAAGCTTGGTTGACAATCTACAAATAGGAACTCCCGCACACTATCAGTGCTTGTAAATAAAACTTTAATTTAGCAGCAACGTTTCGGTCTTTCGACCTTCATCACCTGCCTGATGAAGGTCGAAAGACCGAAACGTTGCTGCTAAATTAAAGTTTTATTTTGCAAGCACTGATAGTGTGCAGGAGTTCCTATTTGTAGATTGTAGGGCAAGTTGTCATGTCTTTTAAATGTTATAAAATGTATTAGTTACCTTGTTTGTTGGATGAAAAAAATGGTTTGATCTTTTTGTATGTCATAACATATTTTTTCATCAATTTCTGTGTTTCAGTGTGTTTTATATATATGTTTCAGTATATATGTTTTATGTTTTTTGAAAGAAGTCTCTAATGCTCAGCTGCATTTATTTGATAATAAACACATAAAAAAAACAGTAATATAATGAAATATACAATTTTACAAATTGGTGCTCAATAAATTCTTATTATCAATGTTAAAAACAGTTGTGCTGCTTAATATTTTTGTCGAACCCATGATATATATTTTTCAGTGTTATTTGAAAACTGAATTTATTTGAAACAGAAACCTTTTCACCAATTTAATGTATCCTTGCTGAAAAATAAATAAATTAGCCTACTATAAAAATCATTCTGACCCTAAACATTTGAACAATAGTGTATATATTTTACTTGTATTTTATTTTATTTTTTTCCGAAAGGGAAATAAGCTAAACTTTTGTTGCAACTTTGTCTGTATCCTGGGGCTGTGTTGCTATTGATCTTTTCATATTCTCATAATGAATGTTTTGTCATGATATAATTTGTTGGTAACCTAACCTGTTGTTTAAATGTATTGTTTATTACTCTGCCGCTTGTGGCAATGGACCACCAAGGGCACAGACCCACCACTAACCAAAGAGACAAGCGTGGGATTGGTGTTATTTTTTGTTCTGGTGCTGCATCACCACAGACATATTGTAGCAGCTCTGAGGAAATTAAATTATTCTTGTCAGTCTATTAGTCCTACTGTCAACTTGTATACAGTGAAAGCCAAAACTAAGGAAGCATGAATGTGCTTGATGTTACAGCAGTGATTCTAATACAAGCCTTTTATTTGTCCCAAGAGGTTTATTTGGAAATAACAGCAAAAACTCAGTCTGTCAGCAGGACATTTATATGAGTCGGCGGGCCACACAGTTCGGTTTGATGCCATGTTCTATACTATAAACTATTATCAAGCCATGATTTTGCATGGACTTTAGTATTTAGTATATAGGCAACGGTACAATGGTAGCAGGTACTAAAATCGTTGGACGTGTCCACCTCGCGGCGCCCTTCCCCAGCTCTGCTGCACCGGATATGTCACTATATCGAATCAGCACGTTTGGCTTCAGAGTTCAGACCCCGAGGACACTTTTATGGTCACAGTGGAAAGTAGGCTATTGCATACCGCGCACAACTTCTAGCTTAGCCTATTTATAGCCTATATAGTAGCTACATCATCTGCTCTCGAGCGATTACTGACGCTGGCTAAATTCTTTCCCCGGATAGAATAAAATGGTCTCGTGAACCTTGGTAATTGCTATTTTGTTACAACGGTACCGTAAAATAATATTCTTATAAAAATGAACAGTTTATAACTTTAAAAATTAAGAATAGCTATTTAGCCTATGCCCTTATTCGATCTGAATTAACTCATACGCGTTTGATGTGTAATGGTAGGCCTACTAATGACCTTTGATGACATTTTTCAGTAGCCTAGTTTAGCCTATTGAAGGATTTCCTAACGCAACACATTTGTTTTGAATTAAAACGTTTAAATGCTGGCTGGTTTCATAATGACAATATAAAGTCAAGATAGGGTAGGCTACTCACAGAACACGATGTAAAAAAATAAATAAACTTTAATTAGTTAAATTAATTAAAAAACTTTAATTTGCCTAAATTTCCTGGCATTTCTATTTATTTATTTTTTTTACATTTATTATAGAGAGAATTTTAAAAAGTCTGGGGACATCATAGGGGACTGATTTTTTTTATCTTATTAAACAGTCACATAGATATTTTGGTGATCAATATGTATAGCATGGTAAACATTCTGTGAGGGGAATAATTAAAACATGTCTCGTGTAGTCACTGTAAGTATAGAGTCAAGCTCGGGAGTCACGAGGACACATCGGTGGTGACGTCACTCTATCTGCCCGGGGAACAATCAGAGGCAGCGCGAGCGCCACTTGAATGGATTGTTGTCGGTGAATAACTTTGCTCCTGGTTTCTCCCCTTTAGCCCTCCGCTCGTATTTTCCGCATTTCCCCCCTAATATTTACGAGTCCAAATTGCACTAAATGGTATATGAAGCACTTAACACCACTCGGAAAAGTGTGTTAGCAACAACCCCCTGAGGTCTGTGTTTGCGGCTTAACTTTTGCAAAGTGGGTAAGTGCAGAAATCTAAACACTCTTTTCCCGTGTATTTTTTTCCTTCCAATTTTATGCTATTCCAAATGGAACTCTGCTGAACGTTAGAACGAAACATTTCAGACTTCACGCTGCCAAATAAAACAGTTGTAATTTCGCTTTAATGTTACATGTAGGCTACATGTCAGTGTTGTTTACAATGATCATTCCTGTCAGCTATAGTTGCGCACAATGTTGCCATTGTTCCTCAGTGAAGCGCGCGGTCAGTCCTGTTTGCTTTTCTTATCTAGTTGGAGTCTTTCTGAACACTCCATCTAACCTTTTCACTTTCCCGTGGAGACTCCTCGGGAAGATCCAAGAATATCAGTGACCCCAGTTTATGTGTATTTATGGAGTTTATAGAGTGTCTGGAAGGAACTACAAAATACTCTGACATTTTAAAATTTGCACAGTGAACATGCATTAGATTCAGTACTAATGCCACTGGAGCCACTGTAACTTGATCCACCCTGTTTTGCCTCCAAAAGTTTGGTCCTAGTTTTGCCATTAATAACAGTGCTGCTGACATGATCCTTAGTTTCCGCCGCATTGAGCAACACATTTCTTTGGAGTATGTGTGTATGACTAACTAAAGTCTGATTTTATTCAGGTGTCTTGGGGTCTGTTAAAATCTGAATGGACTAATATGAAGAGCCTGAAGGCAAAGTTTAGGAAGAGTGATGTAAGTATGACCTAGTGTACTTTCAGCTGGTTTGGGAACTGAATGGTGTTGTGCTGGTCTTGAACGCTTGTATTGAGAATCATTTAAACAGTCCCTCCATGAAATAAAAAGAAAATGTAACACCATATTCTTTCTCACGCACGACATTCATTGTTGTCTATATTTTCATTAATTTGGATTCTGAGGTAAAGTTTCATAGTCCGCTTCTGTGAATGTTCTAGACTGCATGATGAGTGAATGACTCAGAATCATACATGTCTGCAGCTTTATTATGATGACTGAGTCATAACTGGGAGTATAATTTTAAGGCAGAGAACTTCTTCACTCCCGAAGAAAGAATGAAAAAACACTCCTCAGAGGAGCTTCCTGCCACCAGATGTGATTCAGCAATCATTTCTAAGCCTATAATAGAACAACATCAGTCTCAGGCTGAAGTATAGGAATGTGCACGAATGAAACGCTATTGCTTATAATTTCATGTTTTGGCTTGCCAAACCATTGCCATTTGGGCTGAGTCAGCGGATAGAGATTACTGTGAAATTCTATGTGATCATCAAACCACAGAACTAAGCTGAGTTTTAATATACTTTCTGCCAGCACATGGTCACAGTGGCATTTTGAACAGTTGCACGGAATGTTGTTAAGAGCAAGCTCGCCATAGCCACATTCACAGCTCATTATATTGATTTTCTCCTTGTATGGAGGCTAAATCACGCTTTACTGTTTTTATCTTTTGTAATTGGTGGGCGTTTGCTTGCACAACAATGTGGTTGCCTAGAAATAATACTTCGACATAGTTTTATAGAGAAATCTATGTCTGTCTTTGTGCAAGATGCGGCATTGGGAACCATAGTATGGCATTGTATAGTCCAGCCAGTTGGTTGTTACTCACTTTTTATATAGTAAAATATTTTTATTAAAGCTGCCGTCCGGCGTTTTTCCTCTTTGTCGCCATCTCTGTTCGAAATCTGCAATTGCAGTCATTCGCGGAATTATCAACTTTAAGGGAGTTGTACTTCAACACCCTCGACACAGCACAGCGCGGAGGAACACCGTGTTTGAGGAGACTGTGCAGCTGTCAGTCACCGCGCCGGTGTGGATGCTGGCATTCAGAATCACAGATTATTCTTTTTGGAAGTACGACCAACATAAGAATTTTCACCGGAAAATGTCATCTGAACTAGTAAGAAACATCCACTTTTGTTCTGGTTCTGACATTGCAGTAAATTGCGCTGATTAAATCTAACAATCGCTTATAAATTATCATATCACGCAAAACCGTGCAAATTATACTTTGTTCTCAAATTGTTAATGTTAACAACGTAAGCAAGCATTGCGTGACTACATGTAATGTCCTTCCGATATGTATCCTTGTTTTCGCATGGGTCCGGTTGCAGTCTTTTTATTTCTGTAGCCACTCCGAAGTCCGAAAGAAGTCTTTTGCATTTTACAGCGGGTGAATCTGTTGTCACTGGTGATTGTCGTTTGAACCTTTCTGGATCCGGCATCAAATTGATAAGTTTATATCAAGTGCTGTGAGAAAAGGCTATAAATCTCCACCTCCAACATCCTCACACGCAATATAGCCTACTAGCCGAGACTCCTTCTTTATGTGTACAGATGTGACGTAATGACGCAAAGACATGCTCGAATCTCCCGCGGAAATCCACCAGTACTACTGGAATTAAAAACATTATTACAAGCTTACCGCTTTTAATCGAGCTAAGGCAAGCAGATAGTTTTGAACACTGGCTGGTTGTGTATTTTCTCAAATATGTATTTTGGATAATTTTTAACCCCAAAAAAGCTACGGACTGCAGCTTTAATAAAAAGGAAAAGGAAACTTCCTCTTTTAGTTTTTGGTTTTGATTCCTTTTAGTTGTATTTTTTCATCACTTCTGCTTGTATCAGTTGTAACTAGTGCATTCACCAATCAAAAGTCTTGTTTCAGTACTTTGCCATACAGGGTGTTTTCTGGAAAAAGTACCAATCAAGAAAGAACAAGAGAAACTAAATATCCTCCTGGTTCTATTTTGGGTTTCGTGTGTCAGTCCAGAACTGTACAGGAATTTTCATGTTAGGCCAGGCTTTCATTCTTGTGCAAAACAGGAGATCAGAACTGCCAGGATAAATACTTTTACAAGAGTGTCTGATTGCCAAGTTCTTGTAATATGTGATGTTACTCTACCAGCACTTCATGTGTTTGTAGCCCCATTTGAAGCATTCTGGTTTTCCCCATAACATATTGCATAACAAAGAGCGAGAGATCGTGCTATTATTACATTTATTGGTATTTGTGGCATGTTTGAGAGAATCATAAAAAGCTTTTTCTTGCTTCTTGCTCAGTTGCATGAATTTCCAGTCCTTATGTGTAAGGCTCATGGCATTAAAAACAGCTTGTTGTAGACCAGGTTTATTGCATCTCAGTAGGTTAGCGGCACTATTGACTTTTGTCATTCACTTGCAGGAATAGACCTTTTGTGCACACAAATCAATAGCAGACACATATCTAAATTTGCTATGTTTACATGATAAGAACTGTCTTTTATCTGCTCATGGATTGACTCACTTTGGGTCTGCTTAAGTCATTGAGAATTTGGAAAACCTACACTCCTGCTTGGGGTTCTTTTCCCATGTTAGCATCTAGATGTAAGTTGATGTTTTGCAGACTGCTGCTGACATTACTGTATAATCTCTTTATTTATTAGCTCGTCTCTAACAAGCTTTTTAATCAATTAACATTATTATGTAATGTAGTTCATATGGTTCCTGTTTTTCTTATTTAATCTTATTTAGTTGTTAACTTTATTTCAGTGATGCAATGGAAA
This sequence comes from Tiaroga cobitis, assembly GCA_030578255.1. Lineage (NCBI taxonomy): Eukaryota > Metazoa > Chordata > Actinopteri > Cypriniformes > Leuciscidae > Tiaroga > Tiaroga cobitis. The sequence continues at coordinate 23,693,109 of CM060611.1, read as the reverse complement.
AGTTGTATCACAAATTGTTGGATAACATTTAAGCGCACATTGTGGGCTGAATGCACTTTTAATTGCTTAACAGACAGTTTTGCAGATTGAAAATTGCTTTTGTAATTTGCTATCTGTTAATGTTATATGGGCTTTTATCTACATTTAGGCCTGTCTAGATATCCTGAGTATTTTAGGTTAAGTTGACACATGAATAAACAGGAAATGGAAAGGAAAATTGCCTAGATGATCCTTATTTAGCACGATTGTGTCATTTTCGCTTTAGATCAGATGATATTTCAAGGTTTGCTTTCCAACCCAGTCTCATGAAAAGTCATGATAATTTGTAGGAGACTGCAAAACCATAAGAAATCAGAAAAAAACAGTACAAAAAGAAACTGCCCAAACCTAAACCCAACTCCACAACCCAGCCTTAAATATGTTCTGTGGATCTTTAAATTAAATATTTTGAGAAAGCCAATAGTCACCAAAACTGATTATCAACAATCTTCAAAGCATCATATTTTGTGAAGAAAAAACTGTGCGACAAGTAATAGGAGTTTCGGTTCATTTTTGTGACGCGCTCCACAAAAAGTTCACGGAAAGGAAACCGAGATGGCAGAAAGTGACATCTTGTTTGTTTTCTTTATTTATAGTAAAACCTCTTAACTGTTAAAAGGACTAGATATCGCTGCGGAGTGCGGACATTCAAACAGATTTTTTATTATGAATATAGGACCGACCTGAAGGAAAATGCTATATCTACTGTAAATGCAGGTACACTCGCTTACTCAATCTCTCACAATACTCTACTCTATAAGCTTCAATGAACAATATCAATGAGAATGTGTTTAAAGGGTTAGTTCACCCAAAAATGAAAATTAAGTCATTAATTACTCACCCCCATGCTGTACCAACCCCGTAAGGCCTTCGTTCGTCTTCGGAACACAAATGAAGATATTTATGATTAAATCTGAGAGGTTGATCACTCCTCCATAGGCTGCCTAAGGGAATGACACCGGACGGCCCAGAAAGTCATTAAAGAAAATGTTGGCCTGAAACGAGACTTCAAGAGATTTCCACGACGCATGCGCGAGAATTGCGATCTCCTTCAACTACTTCAGTTAAGTTCTCGCGCGTGCGCGTCGTGGAAATCTCTCGAAGTCTCGTTTCAGGCCTACAAGGAAGAAAAGGAATAGTCGAATAAAGTCGTTATTTTTGTTTGTTTTTTCGCACAAAAAGTATTCTCGTCGCTTGATAAACTTATAGTTGAGCCACTGTTGCGACATGGAATATTTAAACATTTTCTTTAATGACTTTCTGGGCCGTCAAGTTTCATTCCCTTAGGGAGCCTATGGAGGAGTGATCAACCTCTCAGATTTAATCATAAATATCTTCATTTGTGTTCCGAAGACGAACGAAGGTCTTACGGGGTTGGTACAGCATGGGGGTGAGTGATTAATGACTTAATTTTCATTTTTGGGTGAACTAACCCTTTAATAACACTGCATGAGAGATGTTCTCAAGTTTCTTTCTATAATTTTTACTTAAACTTCAAACAAACAAACCAAAATAATGAGATTATAATAGATAATTTTCTAAAGGCACATGTAAAATTTGGATTAATAATTTTAAAAAGAGTATTAAAATAAGTACAATAATATTGGAGTGGATAACATTTGGACTATATTTGTTTTCTTTTAAAATAAATACATAGTTAATATTTAGCTTACATTTAATTCAATAGAGCCAAATACTTTGTTTATTCTTATTTTCATTGGGATTTATTATCCCTTTATTTGTTTTTAAGTCAAATACCAACAAGATATTGTTTTCATGTTATCAAGTTTTCTACCTCAGGTTGAAAATAAATTTAGAACAAACTAAACACTTAATCATTTTGTGATCTATTTCAATCAAAGAGCCCTGCAGCCATTGACTTAATTTGTTATTTTTAAAAGAAAAATGCTGGATGTTTATAAAGCACTTCTCTTTAATTCCAAATGAAGAGATTGATTATTGTTTGTCATTTTATAATTTTGTACTGTGTTGTGGCAAATAACACATTAAAATCTAGTGTTGAGTGTTCATGTGATATTATACATATAGTGTTGTGAAATTAATTGATGCATAATAATCGTGATAATCGTTAAATCGTGATTATTTCTCAGACAATAATCGTACTTACAAAATCTGCAATCGTTGCATCCCTAGTTTCAACACGGACCCGCCCTGAGCGAGCTGTCATCATAGTCCGCTATTGTTGATACGCTGGAGCAGAATGGCGTCTAAGCGATTGTGGTGTTCTGTTCTTGGGTGTAATAACGAACACTTTCATTTTGATGTTCCTAAATCCGAACTGCTGAAGACGCAGTGGCTGAGTTTTGTTTTCGAAGGGAATATTCCCCACGATCAACGTCAATGCGTTCATGTTTGCGTGAATCATTTCTCAGCAGACTGCTTTATAAACGAGGGTCAGTATAAAGCTGGTTTTGCTAAAAAGCTGCTCCTGAAAAAATAATCGGTACCAACTATGTGTGTAACGATACACGTATTCGTATTGAACCGTTCGGTACGAGGCGTTCGGTTCGGTTTTCGGTACGCATTTTTAAACCGAACAGTTCGTTGGACCATTTTTCCTGCCGACCAAAATTTCGTTATTTCAAATGTAGGCGTGTCGTGCGTGACAAGCGCGCTCATAATGTAAGAGTTGGCGTGACCACAACATTGCCCAACATCAAATGGCAAATGTAATGTAAGCGGAAGGAAACTGAGCTAATCATTATTGTGTGGTTGACGGACCGTTTATCAGTTTGGACCAATGCAGCGCTAGCCGATCTTGATTAAGCAGCACTGTTACTACACAGCCAAATCCAGTAAAGAAAAAATTTGAATTCGCCACTGAAGTAATAACATCGCTGCGAGATCTAGTGAGAAACATTCACATTTCTCCGTTATTAATGGATCAAACAGCGCTGACGTGGAAACCAGGAAGAAACATTGTGCCATGAATGAACTATTCAGTGTCCACAGATCAGCAACATTCACCATGGATTTACTGTAGTAACACTACTAACTGTAACCATGCAAGTTTGGCAGGAATAGTAGGCTATAATGCTTTCAAATAACATTACCTCGGTTTTATTTTGACATTATGAATACAATTGCTGACCTCAATTGTTAATCTGAACTAAAATAAACCTGTTTATAACTACTACAATATTACATTTCATTTTGTCCAAGGAGCTGTTTTGTTTTATATGCTCCTAAGAAAAGTCAAGTATAGCTCCATCATTGGAGTAAAAAAAGAGTAAAAAAATATCATACTTTATGATGTTAGTTTTAATAAAAATATAATTAAAAAAATTAAATCAAGGAAATTTTTCTGGCATTCCTTTCTTTTTGCTGTATCGAAAACGTACCGAAACGTGACTCAAGTGTATCATATCGAACCGAACCGTGAATTTTGTGAACCGTTACACCCCTAGTACCAACTATTCATTAGGGGTGTAAATCGGACAGTTAATCACGATACGATACGATATCGATTCTCTCAGCCAACGATACGATATTTGCCGATACCTCAAAAAATTCTACGATACGATTACGATTCGATTCGATTCAGGGCTATATCGATCGATTAATCGATATTTAGATATTATGTGCCAAGTGTACACAACCAGTCACATTTATTAACTCACAATACATTAAAAAATATATTACATGAAAGTTTAATTAAACTTTGAAAATTGCACACCCTCTCCCAATTGGGACATTTACAAGTTGTTTGTTACAAGTTTAAAAAAAAACATGATGAAAAGGAACAAAAACGGGGTTATCTGTTTTTGCAAATGAACTCTTCTGTTATATTAAAGTTCATTTAAAGGATTTTTATATATATTTATTGTGTGGTAAAAGCAGATAACTCTACATTTCATGTTTCAGAGTTAAACAAAGCCAAGTAATTGCTAAAATACATAATAAAACACTTGGTTAATCTATAACGTTAATCTCCTCAGTTGACATAATTTCGATGCCTGTCAAACTTTGTTGTTGTGATTAACGTACACGCAATACAGAGAGCTTTTCACTCACCACTAAACGTGCTGTTTTAGCAAGATTCCGTGAAAAACTTTCAGCTTTTATTTTCTTTTTACGAGCCGAAGAAGATATCACGGGTTCATGAAGCTCGCTGAAATCCATCCTTGATCACTTTTAGTCAGCTTTGACGAAACTCCTCTCAGTAGCGCGTCTTTTCAAAGTGACAAGCAGCCTTGTCACCTGACCTGAATACTGCGCACTGATTTGCTAAAACAGACTTTTTGGGGCTTGTCGTTTCTGCTGTAAAACATAAACTCGCGATGTGATGCCTTTACAGTGGAAAATACCAGCTTTTGTGACAAAGGTTTCAGTCAATCTTGTCAGGCGTCTATTTCAGCGGAGAAAAGTTACGTGAGGATATGGAGTGTGTCAAAATAAAGGTACCGTACATCGATATTTTATGTGTGGTATCGATGCATCGTATCGTTAGACATTTAATCGATGCATCGATCCATATCGATGTATTGTTACACCCCTACTATTCATGTCCCTGCTGCACCTCCAGAAGAAGTGAGTGTAAAATTTTATTAACCTTTATATTAATCTTTGCAAATCGCTTGCACACTTCACGATGAATGTGGCTAAGGTTACACTCAGGGTAACGTTACATTACGGCATCAGTGTTTCCGCTACATTCATTCTGCCGTGGCGGGCCGCCACACCTAAAATCATCCCGCCACGGCTGCAGCTTCAGTGAGCTCTGATATTGTAAAGCTAAAGGCATAAAAAACATTGTAAAGCACCATAAAGTTTTCGCACTATATTCAAACACTTCTAAAGTCATTCAATAGCATAATGTGAGGTAAAAGTTTATATTTAAGTCTGTAAGTGAAAGTTTATGGAAACTCATCTCTCCTCAGTCATTCTCCATTCAGGATCAAACAGCGCGTCGCGTCCGGTTACGACAGTAACACGACGACACTCTCTTCAAGATCAATGTTCCCATTATTATTCTTTATTTTTAGATAAAGGTCTATGGTTTGCACTTTGCATAAAATGACTTTATCTTGCTGGAGTTTATAGCGCTTTCTAAATCATATTCCTTTCTCCCGGGTGTCTGGTAGATTACAGCACTGGAGTTGAGAGCACTATGAATTGTTCTTCATGCACACTGTAACTGAAATTTAAAACTGTTAAAAGAAAAGGCTCGATAAACTGTTGCATAGATAATATAATACATTAAGCATAGATGGATATAATCTCTTCGCTTTGTGCTTTGAACTTTTCAATGCGAAGTGCTGCGCGCTGTGACTTCACGATGCTTCAAGTGCATCATTCTGCGCACGGGATGCGCATAATCGCTTTGCCACTCTTATTGGAGACTTTCATATTATAATACTTAGGGGATGTTTGAACACCTGTGGCAAGGGGGCGTGGCCAATTGGAATATCACTCATGGGCCACGCCCCCTGGGGAAATGGGCCTGCCACCACGGCTGGAAAAAATCCTAGAGGAAACACTGGGCATGTTTCCTATGTACGACGTTCTCAATATAATTCATAATCCCACGTTTATAATGAACAACGCGTTATGGTTATTGTGTTATTACAAACTGATTACGTATACATCAGTAAACACATAGTGTTCGTACATCTCACTAAGTTACTCTAACGTTACCCTGCCAGTACACAAAGATAGATCAAAGTGACATTATGTTTACCAACCAAACGTCCTGTTCGAGCCTTAATTGTCGAACTTCTTTGCGGCCGTCATCTTCTTCCGTGTGCGACTCCGGTTCAAACTGATAAGGTTGCACAGATGTGTCCTCAGAGACTCCCGCTGCCATTCTTTCTCCAAAATATACCCTCAACTGTTGTCAAAGCAACACTCCACGTGTGTTGTGTCAAAACGCCCCGCAGAACGGAGGGGCGGAGTGAGCGAAGCTCATTATCATTTAAAGGCATATGCACTGAAACGGCGTGCTGGAAACAGAGCTGTTTTTGACCAGGTAAAATGAGTGTTTTCTTACAATACTAATGAGAATTTTTTATTAAAGTATATTACAAACTTTTTATTTAGACCTAGGGCTGGGCGATATATCGATATAAAAAATATATCGATATATTTTTAAATGCGATAAGGAATTAGACCATATCGCATATATCGATACGGTGCAAATATGCGCTGTGATCCTTGCTCCAAGCAAGCTGCTGACCCGGAGCTCTCTGCACTGCTCCCCGCGCGTGAAACTGCGCGCTGCAGAAGCCCCAGCCGCAAGCCATCGACAACCCGAAACGGTGTTTCCGCTACATTCATTCTGCCGTGGTGGTCCGCCACACCAAACATCATCCCGCCACGGCTGCAGCTTCTCAGTAAAGTCCGATATTATGCACACTATTGTGTTATTGTTAAAGCTCCAGTAGGTAACTTTTGAAAACATGTATTTGTTAAAACTGTCATTATGTCCTGACAGTAGAATATGAGATAGATAATCTGTGTAAAAATCAAGCTCCTCTGGCTCCTCCTAGTGGTCCTATTGCCATTTGCAAGAAATACACGCTCCCGGTCAGAAACAACCAATCAGAGCCAGGAGGAGTGTCTTAGCAGTGTCAATCACGCTCGTGTACGCGCTGATCACACCCCTCTCTTGCACAGCGCGAGCGCCGGAGCGCGAGCCGTCGTTCAAACTCAAGATTGCCGGCGTGCTGCAGCTGTGCTTATGACGGAGAAACAACCTAAACTGACAATTCTCCAGTGACACCTGCTCATAAAACAAAGAGGTAAAAGGAAAAAGACTGATGACGATAAACAAGCGAAAAAGAAAGAATACACAGAGCCCATTGACTCGGTGTCAAAACTAACATGTAGATAAAATGTCACGCACTCTAAGCAACAATTGAAACCTGCTAATTCACTGGCTTGTCATGTTGCTGAAATAATGTACTAGCACACCTTATCTAGCATTATATATCGCAAGAATAATTACTTACATGCTGTAACGTTAGTTACCGTTATATTAACGTTATCTTACTAGCTATTTACTTATAGAAAGAGTGCAACGTTATAAAGTTACATGTAGGCTATTGGAAAATACATAATGATTTGAGGACCAAGTTTGTAGTCAAAGTATGGGCAGGCCATAGTCAATGTAAAGCATATTATTGACGTTTAGTCCCTATTAGTGAATGTGCCATATAACTTTTTATCCGCTGTTATCGGTGGGCCTGTTTACTAGCCTGCGCGTTCACGACAGGCTCCGCTGTGGAGGACGAGCTGTGGAGGGAGGGCTGTAGTGCAGCAGAGAGCAAGGGGGTGGGACCTGGAAGTTGTACTTGTTCAAATTTTCAGGCTAAGTCAACGTTTTCTCCAAACTCCCTACTGCAGCTTTAAGCCCCACTAAAGGCATAAAAATATTGTAAAGCACCATAAAGTTTTTGTGCACTATATTCTAAGACTTCTAAATTCATTCGATTGCATAATGTGAGGTAAAAATTAATATTTAAGTCGTTAAGTTAAAGTTAATGAAAACTCATCTCTCCTCAGTCATTCTCCATTGATTCAGCATTCAAACAGTGCGTTGCGTTCGGTTACGACAGTAACACGACGACACTCTCTTCAAGATCAATGTTCCCATTATTGTACTTTATTTGTAGATAAATGTCTATGGTTTGCATAAAATTACTATCTTACTGGAGTTTACTGAGCTTTCTAAATCATATTCCTTTCTCCCGGGTGTCTGTTAGATTACAGCATTGGAGTAGAGAGCGCTATAAATTGTTCTTCATGCGCACTGTAACTGAAATTTAAAACTGTTAAAAGAAAAGGCTCAATAAACTGTTGCATAGATATAATATTTCGCTTTGTGCAAATGTGAAGCGCTGCACGCTGTGACTGCGCGTTGCTTCGAGTGCATCATTTTGCGCACGGGATGCACATAATCGCTTTGCCGCTCTTATTGGAGCCTTTCATATTATAATACTTAGGCAAGGTTAGGGGCAAGGGGGCGTGGCCCATGGGACTATCACTGCCACCACAGCTGGGAAAAAATCCTAGAGGAAACACTGCGAAAAAGCTCCAGCCCCGAAACAAAGCTCACTGCAAACTTAATTTTCCCGCAGCCACCTTATGGAGCTTTGATTTCAAAAAAGGTACTCCTGTTGCTATACAGTATTTATGTTTACATTTTATTGTTATTTGAACAGCTGACCATTTAATTATGAACCAGGTGAAGAAACCTGTTTATTATTCATTTGATTTTGCACCTGTTCACTGAAATAGCCGGTTTCAACTTTCAATAAAACTAGGCTACTTGTGACGTCATATTTGGCTTTGACTTTGACTGAACATTTGCTCTCACTTTGAGGAAAAAATATCGGGATATATATCGTATATCGATATTCATCCTAAATATATCGGGATATGACTTTTGGTCCATATCGCCCAGCCCTATTTAGACCCTAAAGAATCAAATTAACTTGTATGAAAATGGCATTATATGACCCCTTTAAGAATCTGTTCACGACAAGACTCCCAGCAGACTGGATTTATCTCATCTGGAACATAGTCATGTCCATGGCTCTTAATTAGTGTCCTTACCCTTTTCCCCATTAACTATAAGCTTCAACATGATGAAACCCTCAGTAAAATCTATCCTGTCTGAAGAGATAAAGACTAATTTTACTCTTCCCATAAAGTCAACAGAAAATTTTGGATTAATGGCATCATGATGTTGTTAATGGTATTTTGGTTTCACCTTAGGTCAGTGCGTCCATTCTGGGAAGAATCCGATGTGTCCAGTGCCGAGGTTAAAGTGGTTGAGGAGGGAGGCAGGATTGTGATAAGGCTAGCTGTGCTTTTGTGGAATTACCTCATCAGTAAGATATGGCTGCCAGGGGATTTAGAAACAGGGTCTCTGCCATGTGAGGGTAAAACACACAACCCTTCATTACATTGAATAACCTCAAATGGCAAAGACAAACGTCTCCTGTGCAATATTTATTTTGTGGGTTGAATTGGAGACTACACTATTTCACAGGCCCTGTAAAAGTATTCGCAGTGCACGCATGTAGCATCCCTTCCCCATTTCTTCTCTGTGTTTAACGGCTGTAGCAGACTGCCCAGAAGCTAATTTCTGTCTATGTCATAGACCGACACCTTTCATATACGCAGTCGTTGCTTCTTAATTCCAACCTTAAAGGGAGTGGATAACGGTCTAGGCTAACCATCCCGTAGCTTTTCCAAAAGTAGTTTGCCTTATAAATAGCACCTTCTATTGACAGTGCCAGGTGTGTATTAATTTCTTATCTTTAGACGTTCAGCCAAACATTAAAATGACTGCTAAAAACTACATCAGTAAAAGTGAGGTTTATTTTGAATGACTGTACATGTCTGGTCATTGTCAAGTCAAACAACTGACCCCATACCATCTCTGTTTTCAGTTCAGATTTCAATGACCAATCATGTTTACAGCTCTCATCCATTTGGTCCAGGACCAATCAGATAACCTCAGAAAAAGGCCCAGATGACCAATCAGACTGAATCTGGCAGCAGTGCTGTAAAGCGGATGAGACTGGGCACAGCAGGTATCTGCTCTAAGAAGAGGGTTTCTGTATTAGCCCAGACCCAGCTGCCCGGCTCTTAGAGATTAGCAAATCTAGCCCCAACAACCCCCCCCCCCCCCCCCCCCCCAATAATTGTGTTTTTATAATGGGGTAATTTTTTCAATTTCTACAGTAGCACAAATAAATACATGAAAGAAAGAAGGCAGCGCAACGCTGAATCTCTCGCGCGGTTTGTGAAATTGCGTCTCGCATAAAGTTTTCAAAGGACTAATTTGATTTTATAATCTGTGTGGATTAATTTACTCATACAACCTACATGCTAGAGTGAATGAATGTTTGCGGTAGGGGTGTAACGATACCCTCATGTCACGACTCGATACATATCACGATACTGAACTCACGATACGATATTATTGCGATACTCCAAGACATATGATAAAAGGTTAACAAAAAATGTACTGTTGATTAAAATGCTAACTTTGATATTACATTGTGGGTTTAAATGAATAGGTTTGGATTTGGTGCTTATAACCCAAGGACAATAGTGACACCAGAATAACAATATTCATGATTCTGAAGCTGAAAATACAGAACTATTTTAGACTTGCACTTTTTCTGACTAGATATATTTGAAATAATGTTGGACACTTTTTACTGGTCAAGTTACATAAGTCATTTGGCATTATCAGGACCCACAAATATTCCCCCATTGCAGTATTATACATTATATTCAACATTATATATAGTAGTTTAATGTAGTACTGACACTAAAACTCTGAAAACTTGAATTATTTTCTCACACAGTACATTTTTTTAGGGGGGAACTATCCACGATACATATTGTCACTATCCACGATACGTATTGTTGCATTTTTGTATTGCGATATATTGTGGCACGATATATATTGTTACACCCCTAGTTTGCGGGAATTTCACGCATTATAATCGCAAGACCAGCGGGAATTATTAAAATTATGCGCAAATCGCAATGCCTGCAATCCTTCAAACCCTGTTGCTAACTGTTAGTATTACTTCTTCAGGAAGCTCATCCCAGATAACGGTTTGTTTGTGTTGATTGATGCTATTTGTTTCAGATATGTTTTTTCTTTTTTTATATATTATCTTAAGAATAGTATGTGGGTGTCACCTGGTGGAGAAAAAAAGTAGTGCTGATATTGTAATGTCATTAATTATTTAAAAACATCAATGCAATGAAAAAAATGTGCAATTAATCATGTCCACTGAACCATAAATTCGTAATGAAGAGTTATCCTACAAAGGTACAACCTTCATGTTTTTCATCAGGACAGATTCCAGTGGCATTACTATAGGATGCCAGACTTGGTAGGGAACTAAAGTCAAGAAGATAAAATTAAATTCAAATACAATTATGCTACAAACATTTACCATTTTAAAATGTACAAAACGCTACCTTCACCATGCAAAACTAATCACTCAAAATTGAAATTCACTCAAATATATAACTTTGTTTATTATAGTTGGAGCTAAACTCTGCAGGAAAGTGGATCTCAAGGGACAGAGTTGCCCTCCCAGTCTAGAAGTTAACTTGCAAGGAGTTCTGGGTTTGAATTCTATATAATGTGAAGTAACTTGTACAATATAAAAACTTTTATATATAATATAAATAAATATAATATAAACTTTTCAGAGTCCTCATGCCCTCTAAACTTTCACTTCCATCTTCCAACCCCTTGTTTAATCTCTTTTCAGAGGCAAATTATCTAGAGTTCCTCCAAGAGATTTGGCACGGGACCCAATCCAAGTTCAAGGGATTAAAAAGCACATTCTTTTTGAGCGGATGAGTTTGGAGTTTGGTGGAATGTGAAAATGAGTATTCAAAGTTAGGTACAGAAGGTCTATTTTAAGTCTTGTTCGCAGAATCTCAAACAAGTCATGTGGTTTCTGTCTTTTTAATCCTCATATCTATTCAGACTAATATAAACTACCCCACATTCTGCAATTGTTTAAGCAGTTGCAGATGTAGTTTAGTAGAAAAGGTGCATTGTTTTTCAGAAAATGTTCATATGGTTGGCGTTAGAAGGTACTGGAAGTCATAACATCACAATTATTTCACAGAGCTATAGATACTTGCCCCCCATTTTACTCAGGTCTGCTTTAGATTGCACCTAGACAACAACTCTGGCATTTATTTAGAGGTTAGTCCACAGATGGACCCCTTCTATAACAGTTTCTGGCAAAATAGATGCAGTTATTACTGAAATCTCAGGGCTTCCATAGTACGTTCGCTTCTGAACTTTGTTAAACAAAAGGAGGCATTTGTACACCGTGTAAAAGTTTCCCACAAAAAGACTCTTTGCTCTTTATGGAAGTGGCACTTTGTTACTTGAGTAGACTATGCATGCTTTTAGTGAGTGGGGGGTTGGGGAACGGTTCAAAAACCAGATTTTAAGAACATCTCAATATGTGTGAAAACAAGCTTTAGGGAATAACATAGTGGCCTTAACAGCTGTTGTTTATCTGCACCGACCATTAGCATGAATCTAAATCAAGGGTTTTCTCTCAGAGATCTCAGCAGTTCTATCTGGATGTCTTTTGTACAGATCTTTTGAATAGATATCCAGAGCCTTCCGTTTCAACCCCTCAAGCTCTTCCTTATTCACTGGGGTTTTATCAATATGCCACACATGGCTGAAAATCTAATAATGAGATTAAGAGGGAGATTATGTCTTTAGTGTACTTTCACCCTCCTGAACTGGCATCGCTGGTGCAGGCTGGCTGGCTGGACAAATATTAAAAGTGTCATATTTCATTCACATCATATTTCAGATTTTAGAGAAAGCAGCTTATGAGCTACGTAGAAAAAGTGCTTTTTGTTCAAATGAAGTCAGTCATTGATTAATATCTCAATATTCTAATAATGGGTTTTTTTTTTTGCAGCAATTGCAGAGCTTACAATATTAGAACTCTAGCCAATACAGATAAGCCAATAATATCATTTTAGCCGATGTTCAAATTTTGTACTATTTTGTCTCTGTACTTTTAAATGCAGCCAATTTTATAATACCTTACAAAATTTGACTGTACAGTTTCAGTATGGAAAATAGATTTTTCATTTCAAGATTCGACAGATTTCATTAAATTATTAGTGCTTTTAATGATTAACTTTTATTAACATACACTAACATGTATATTAGTAATTTACACTACCGTTTAATCTTATATCTTATAAGAAATAAATACTTTTAATTCAGCAAGGATGTATTAAATTGATCAAAAGCGATATGACATTTATAATTTGATTTCCATTTCAAATAAAGGCTGTTCTTTTGAACTTCCTATTCTTTTGAACTTTCTACTCATCAATGAATCCTGAAAAAAATGTATCATGGTTTCCACAAAAATATTAAGCAGCACAAATATTTTCAACACTGATAATAAGAAATGTTTGAGCTGCAATGCTGCATATTAGAATGATTTCTGAAGGATCATGTGACACTAAAGACTAGAGGAATGTCTGCTGAAAAATAAATTAAAACATTCAAATAGAAAGCAGTTATTTTGAATTGTAATAATATTTAATAATATTACTGTTTGAACTTACTGTATTTCAAATATTATTGATCAAATAAATGCAGCCTTGGTGAGCATATGAGACTTCTTATCTTAAAACTTTTCGGTATCTGGGTGTAAGCCTGGGATAAGTGCAAACCTGCAACATAGAGCAACAAACCGCTGCAAATATGAAAATTGCCATATTTTATGACATTTGTTTAGCTAAAGCTAAGTCTTTTAGCTTTTTATTAAGTATTCGTGGACACTAACACTTTTTTGGATCATGTGATTATCCAGAATATAACAATAATAAAAAGTAATAGAGTGATTCTGAGGATTAAACATTCTTACGCAGGAATGTGTTTTTCCGAGCATTCACCAAACTGCTCTGAGCTTAACATCTTAGGAATCCTAGAAAGAGAAGATGTCCAAATTTTAGCAGTGTGAGTGTTATCGGTCAAACTGAGAACACGCCTAGTGCCAGGCTTGAACAGAGACGAGTTTGATAAAAGAGGTCATAGTCCAGCCTGTTCTCAAGGTGCTCTGCTGCCGCTTTCGAATTTGAGAAACCATTAGTTTGAAAGTCAATGTCTGGTTCACATGGACATGGTTTGTAGTGTTTGGTCCATTTGACTTATGTACAGGCAGTATAGGCTGCAGTATAAGTTCAAGTTCAAATTTATTTGTATAGCACATTTAAAAACAACCATAGTTGACCAAAGTGCTTAACGATGTCAGGATAGACAAAACAAAACAAACACAGAAAAAAACAACAACAATTTAACACTAGGCATTTTCTATTAATATTGTTACGCTTCTTTTGCATGCAAATCAAAGTATTGTCTCTAAATTTTGATTTATCATGAGTGCCCAGTGTGCTGAAAATATTCAGTATGACATGTCAAGTACAATGGTCACAACTTGGCCACACGCCTACATTGTTTTGCCAATGGGAAAGAAAGTAAAATTATATATTGTTTATTTTACTTTCGGGAGGTATATCAGTGTATGAGATTATACAATGTGCTATAGAAATATGCTCTATGTCCATTGATTCTCAACGTCTACCAGTAATTAATGAAATTGCCATGTTCTGTCCTACTTAGTTTATGAACAGATAACACAAATTCAACATGAAAACCGTTTGATCTGAACCACTTGTCTGGCCTCTGGTTCTAAATATTGCACGACTTAAGAGGACCTTTATCAGATAAAAGTTTAATGCTTACACTGAACGATGGGTGGAGGTAATGTTGTGCTATGTGTCCCCGTTTTCCACTGGTTATTTAGTCCAACAGGCCCTTTTAAGATAATGTTAAGTGTTTCCTGTTTTTGCAAAGGCCCACCATGACAAAAAGGAGATCTCCAGCCTGTTGCTGGATGTTTAAAGTTTATTTTTGAAGTTTGTGTAGATTTTCACATCTTTTTATAGCTGGAAACCTTATGTTTGTTCTTTCATTCACACTTAACAGTGGATTAAAAGCCTATTTATCATATTGGTTCTGGCATCAGACTGGCAGTGATGTTTGTTTTGTGCAGTCCTTTGCAATATTGGTATAATGCCAGTCATGTAACATCCTTTTTTTGTTTTTTTTTTGTGTTTGCTTTTTTACTCTTAAGTATATTCTGATACATGCTATGCATTCTGTTCAAGCATTGGATTATTATTTATTTTTAAATTGTGCACCATTCTATTCTTCTCTCTCTCCAGACGCTATTTTGTTCTCAGATTAAGGATAATCCAAAACATACAAATCATGTAGTCTCTCTACAGAATATCTCAGTAAGATTCTTACAAAAATATCATTGCTATAGCACACTGGTTGATACCAGTAAAATCTAACATTGTCGTGTGCTGCTTTTTGTTGAACAGCTTTTTGAAATAAAGTTAAAACTAAAAGTTGTAACACACACACACACACACACACACGTCATTCTGGTTCCTGAATCTGATTGGCTGAGATCCCTTTCCAGTCA
This sequence comes from Tiaroga cobitis, assembly GCA_030578255.1. Classification (NCBI taxonomy): domain Eukaryota; kingdom Metazoa; phylum Chordata; class Actinopteri; order Cypriniformes; family Leuciscidae; genus Tiaroga; species Tiaroga cobitis. Next base: position 23,678,017 of record CM060611.1, on the reverse strand, counting down.
TGCAATGTTCTACTAGGCTGATAAGCCAGACCCACATCAAGATGGCAACACACCATTGACAGGGCTTAATCCGAGGGGCGGGAAAACGGTTGTCTTTCAAATTACATCTGCACGCAATAGGATAGCATTACAACCAACCAGAGCAACGAAGAAGGTGACGTAGTCCGAACACATCTTCCTTTTTTAAGAATGACTTCAGTGCCGTTCTTTGCTCTTTTCTCAAAGAAAAGCTTAAGAGGCCGATTCGAAAGACCGCTGTTCGCCAGCAGCAGCAGTCATCTTCTTTGGTTTCAAGTAGCAGGGAATTCAAGCGGAACCGCAGCAACTCTGCCGTTATTATGTTAAGCCCGCCCACCGACTCTATACACGATGTGATTGGCCTGACTAGAGTTTGGTTTTTCCAGCTCGCAAGCCAACGGAGAGTTGCTAGACGTAACTGGCAGCAAAATAAAATTTGCTGCCGCTAGGGTGCGTCTAGATTTCTAGGCTAATGTTCTTCCACTATCACCACGTTTCACCGTTTGAATCACTCTGCTTTCAGTATTTCTCACAGCGAGTATCATGGCAGATGAGCAAACCCACCATCATTTTAGTTGTTGTGTCACTGAATTATGTCGTTTTCAGAGATTTTTTGGTTAGAATGTAGTTATTTAGACCTCAAATATGCGACTTGTATATAAACATAGCACCTATTTGACAATTAGTTCACATATTTTCAGAGATGTGAGCTCCAGGCCGTCAGCGGCCGTTCAGCGATCATGTAGGCTACCCACCAAGAACAGCTTTATCTCGACTAGTCCTTTGGGAATTTGCCGCTGACTCTAATGTATTGTGTCATTCTTATTCGGTATATCAAACGGCAATCTTTGGTCTTATTAATCTTTTACTTGTTCCAGAGCAAATCGATTTGGCTAAGGGAAAAGTTAAGTTTAATAACTTGTACAGACTTCTTATACTTTTATAATGGCTAATATTGTTTTTTTAAATATTATTGTTCAATAAATAATGTTTTATATAAATAACAATCGTGTAGAAATTGTTCATGCTCTTATGGTCGCAGCTTGCATTGTGTGAGAAGAATTACGAGCCGAGCAGAGTGCATTGCGAGCACCTCCCCACTTCCCGATGATTTTCAAACATTTACAAAAATTCAGGGAGTCGGCCTGATTTTGACCAGTGTGCAGGCTGTCCCTTATTGCTAAATCATACGCAACACAAAGTACACAAAGTCGTTTTTGTCATTTTTGGACCAAAATGTATTTTCGATGCTTCAAAAAAATTCTAACTAACCCACTGATGTCACATGGACTACTTTGATTATGTTTTTATTACCTTTCTGGACAAGGACAGTATACCGTATACATTTTTAATTGAGGGACAGAAAGCTCTCGGACTAAATCTAAAATATCTTAAACTGTGTTCCGAAGATGAACGGAGGTCTTACGGGCTTGGAACGACATGAGGGTGAGTCATTAATGACATAATTTTCATTTTTGGGTGAACTAATCCTTTAACTAAGACGAGTTGATGCATACCTCTCTCGTCTCAGTGCGTTCACTAAATCGCTCTGTATTGCGGCGAAACTTTGTTAGCACTTAGTTCATTCCCAATCCCCAGTTCATTCATTAGGATCCAAACAGAGAAGCGACCAAACACCTCCACATTTTCCCTATTTAAATACAGTTACACGGGTAGTGTAACTCGACCAAGTATGGTGACAAAATAAAACGTGGCGCTTTTCTAAGCGTGTAAAGTGGATAACTATATTGTATGGCGGAATACCATAGCAAGTGCTTGGGAGTACATCGACTCAGGTAATATCATCACTCTTGAAAAATCCTCTCCCCTTCTCCCTCTCATTTATTGAATTACTTTTGTTCCAATAATAATGAACGTAACTTTTCAAGAAATTAATGAAAATATAAATTGAAATTGAATAAAATGTCTTTGAAACTGAAAAAGAATGAATCGCAAGCAATTTTTTTTACTTTGTTTTTACACACTGCATGTTTTGCTAACTATTCCTCATATTTCTTTTACTGATCTAAACTTACAAATGCGCTTCCAGAGTTTTCATTTACGCTTCTGAAGTTTTCGTTTACGCTTCTGAAGTTTTCGTTTATGCTTCTGAAGTTTTCGTTTATAGAATAGAATAGAATAGAATAGCCTTTATTGCCATTGCACTGTCGAGGTACAACGAAATTTTTGTGTGCTCACAGAGCCGCCCCCTTGCACCAAACATAACAAAAATAAAATTAACAACAACAACAGCAACACGAAACAAAATACATTTGGACAAAAGACAAAAGGGCTAAACGAGCAATATTCTCTCATTAAGATAATATAAAATATGCAATACGTACACGCATATACACACCTACTCATACACACATATATATATAAAATCTAAGAGGTTAAAAATGTTAAAAGTGACTATAGTTGTAGTAGTGCAATTAAGAAGGTGGGCTGATTGTCTGTTGTTCAGAGTTGAATGTAGTGAAAGGAGAATATGGAGGTAGGGGCTTATATGTGTGAGTGTCCATGGGTGTTGGCCATTCGTATGGCCCAGGGGAAAAAGCTGTTTGTCAGCCTGCTGGTGTGCGATTTGGTTGACCTGTAGCGTCTCCCCGAGGGCAATAGATCAAACAGGGGGTGAGCAGGGTGCGAAGGGTCTCTTGTGCTTATGAAGTTTTCGTTTACGCTTCCTGAGTTTTCGTTTGTTGTTCTGACACAAATGTATCGTGGGGGCGGGGCTAGTAGTAGTGTGTTCTCATTGGCTACTGAGTTTTTGATTGACAGCTTCTTGACCTGGAAGTGAAGACGTCAGTGTTGTGTTTACTTGTGTGGATGTGAGCGTCTGTAAGCGCAGCTTTCTGTTTAATTTTAGTGATATTAAGTTATGTTTGTTTTTGAATTTTATCTGTATTTACCTGCTGCTGCTACTACTTTGTCAACAGAAGCTTTTAGGTGCGCAAGAGATCTCTTCAGTCTATTCAGGTGTAATTGTACATCAAAGTAGGCCTACTGTATATGCCTACTTAAAATATTGTGTCCAATGTTTTAGGAGAATATTTGTTTATTCCTGATGATTCTTTTGCATGCTAGGCTCTGATTAGGTTGTGCTATTACAATATAAAGAGAATAGCCTACTAGTATACGTGTGTGATATATTCAGCCGTCAAGAAAGTTTCACTTCAACCAGGTAATCAAGGTTGGCAACCATGGCCATCAAATTTCTCATTGTTACCATATGCATTAACACCCTCAAAATGTATGATCACTTAAATAAGAGGAATTTAAACTATATGAAAATAACAATCGTGGCTTGCTGTCAGATGATACAGACCTCAAAGGGCATTTCATTACATATTTCACACAAAGAATATTTTTGTTGCCATTTTTTTAATCATGCTGATAATTTTATTTATTTCATTTAGTTAATATTATCTTCTAACATTTCAAATAGTAAATCTATTTGAACAATCATCAACAGGTTCAATTATGACTTATAAAATCAGTTAAATTAAGTTAAATAAAAAATCAAATAAATGTACAATCTTTGTCACTACAGCATATACACAAGTATCAAAGTGAAAGTCTTGGATGCAATTATGTTGTGACAGGAAATACCATAATCCACAAAACATTAACTGCATATTATACATGTAATGCACAGTATTCTCATAATATACATACAAAATGCATAATTACAAAGATTTTTAGGGAAATAATCCGTCTCTGTGAGTCCATATAACACAAGTGGATTGTAACCCATGTATGACAGTTGGTCGGAAGTGATTTTTAATAGTTTAAACAGTTTACATTATTAGTATTTTTCTTATCCTATTGTTTCCCTTCAGAAGGCATTGATTCATCCACTGAGGTCGCATGGACATCACGGTCACTGTGTGTGGTTTTTAAAGCATCTTTAGGACTCGCAGAGATGGATTACTTTCCTTAAAATCTTAATTCGAATTTATCTGTAGAAAGAAAGAAAGTAAAATGCATGAGGGCAAGTAAAATAAGTGAGAATTTCATTTTTGGGTGAACTATCCCATTCATATGCTGTTGGTATGCTAATCCATGATCAGCAGAGACTAATAAGAATAAACTGCAACCTCTTGTACTGTGTTTGTTTTAAACTAGAGCTCCAAAGAAATTAAAATATTTGCTATTTTATAATATTAAAATAAAATACATCAGGTGTCTGAAGATCAGGATCCCAGTCATTCAAAGGTGATATGTCTGAACAAAGTAACATTATTGTCTGATGGAGACTGTTGATCTCTGGTATTATCACTCCATCCTCTGTGTCAGCATCAGAATTTTGTTTATGGAAAAGTTGCTCAACTCCCTGGAAAATGAGAAAGGAAATGTATTATAATCTAACAATACAAACTGCTTTGAACTCCCACATGCAGTAACAAGTTGCAGACTTAAAATAATTATTTAAAACAAATTATATAAATGTTTTAAGGGATTTTACAGTACTAAATATTGACCTCCGAGTCATGCACCATTTATCATCTGTAATACTGTTGTGTAACCAGTAGATGGCTGTATAGCCCTATAAACATTTATCCATGGCTGTGTATTCCCTAGTTGCTGGATGTTTTCAGTCATAATTACTTGCATGTATTAGGTTTCGCATTATTATTACTCAAATATGGATACAAAAAAAGCATTTTGTTGCATTTTGCAGAATAAATAATGCGCCCAGGGTGATACTTCAAAATAAGTGAGTGTTTACATATTATGAATAGAGACGTGGATAGTGGTCAAGTCCTGTCTCTCCTCTTTTAAAAACTCTGCATCGCAAATTAATCAGCAATTGGCTTTACATTGCCAAAGTTGAATCGGGCAGTGATTGACAGCGCTCTGGTCCAATGGCATCGGTCATTGTCTGATACAGTACTTTTTGTATAGGCTACAGTACAGATACTGTACTAGCCCAATGGTGTTTAGGGTGGCAGGGGGGGGGGGGGGATATGATCTAATTGAAGCAAATATGATCTAATCGAAGACTGTAACCGTATGTAACGTTAGATAGATAAGGCATGTAATGATTGGGCTAACTTACCAATTAAATCAAGACGACACTGCTGTATAATGTTATGGGCTCTCACTGAGCTCTAATATGCCTCTCCACCTGAAAAAGCAAGTACTGTATTATAATTAGTATTAGACTTAACTGTCACCATTAACTGTTTTTACTAACAATAATATCTTAGTAAAAACCTTAAGTAATATTGACAAACTATATATCATTTGAAAGCTTACAATCTCTAGTTTCCATATTTGGTGATTGATTTTTAAAATAAATTACACAGGAGCCGTAATTTATCAATTTGCAACAAGAATATTTTCATACTCCTAAGGCGTTTTCAGACCTTTATTTTGAAATAGCAATGAACATGAAAAATCATGAAAAAATGGTAGAAACCTCAGTTTGTTTTCATGCCAAGAGTTCAAAAGATAGCATGCATTCAATTATTTTAGAAAAAAAGGTCTGGAAATGTTTTAAATATAAAGAAAAAAATAATAAATTCACCATTTGTGATGTGGCAGCGAGCTATGACGCACATGCGTGTTCTTTGTATGTGTTTCTTAGAGGTTGAATTCATATCAAAATCTGCCAAACTTCCCATACTACTTCTGAATAGGATCTCTTCTTCATAAATTGTATGAAAATTGTGGAAATAATGGTTCAGATCACTCAAAACATATATGGAAATGGAGGTGCCCTTATATGGGCAGTAATGGAGTCTGGTTGTCATCTAGTGAAAAAGTTTGGTACTGCGCCCAAACAAAATCTTACTGAAAGCTCATTTTTTGAGATATCAACCTAAAATTTGAAACACAACTTGTTCAGATTTTTGGCTTTGATTTTTCTGCCGTTTTAGAGTAGCCCAGGTTTTGAAAATATATATTTTATATAAAATATGAATTATTTTTTTTTTTACATTGTACATTTCCATAAACTCAAACTTCTATAACTATTTTTCTGTTTGACTTTCTTAATTTATTTCACTTCTTCAAAAATCTGCCAAATGTCTTCTTTAAAACAAGACCAATCTTAAGTCTATATTCCAAAGCATTCTTAAATTACAACCATTTAAGTTCGAAATGTGCATTTTCATGTATATTCAAAAAAAGGGGGGTGACAGTTAACAGGTTAAGTATTAATTAATTTAAAGAAAAATAAAAAAAATTCAGACTTACCACGAGTAGGCTATCCAGTATTCTGATATCATCATTTGTCTGTACTATTCCTTCTATAAGAAATCATCTCAACAATATAGTGTAGCAGTAAATAAATACAGATATAAACTTAATATCACCTAAATGAAATAGAAAGCTGCGCTTACAGACGCTCACATCCACACATGTAAACACAACACTGACGTCTTCACTTCCAGGTCAAGAAGCTGTCAATCAAAAACTCAGTAGCCAATGAGAACACACTACTACTAGCCCCGCCCCCACAAGAGATTTGTGTCAGAACAGCGAACGAAAACTCAGGAAGGGCAAACGAAAACTTCAGAAGCGTAAAAGAAAACTTCAGAAGCGTAAATGAAAACTCTGGAAGCGCATTTGTAAGTTTAGATCAGTAAAAGAAATATGAGGAATAGTTAGCAAAACATGCAGTGTATTAAAAAAAAAATGCCTGCGATTCATTCTTTTTCAGTTTCAAAGATATTTTATTCAGATTCAATTTATAGTTTCATTAGTTTCTTGAAAAGTTACGTTCATTATTATTGGAACAAAAGTAATTCCATACTCATTGATGATATGTTGGTATTACTGCGCCGAGTCAAAGTGCTCCAAAGTGCTATTCCGCCATGCATTATAGTGCTATTCAGCCATACATTATAGTTATCAATTTTACACGCGCCACGTTTTGTTTTGTGTCACCATACTTGGTCGAGTTATACTACTCGTGTAAAAATAGGGAAATGTGAAGGTGTTTGGTCGCTTCTCTGTTTGGATCCTAATGAATGAACTGGGGATTGGGAATGAACTAAGTGCTAACAAAGTTTCGCCGCAAGACAGAGCGATTTAGTGAACGCACTGAGACGAGAGAGGTATGCATCAACTCGTCTTAGTTGAGGAAATAACATAGTTCAATATAAAAAAAGGTGGAGTATCCTTTTTAGAGCTTAGATCGGGCTCAAAAAATCAAGCCCGACCCGAGCCCGTGCACGTTGTGTCCGAGCCCGGCCCGGCCCGACACATTAACTGTAATTATGAGCCCGAGCCCGATTTAAACCCGACCATTTTTACGTTGGCCGTTATAACTAATGGGTGCTAGACCATTGACAGGGGGGAGCGGCGCAATTTTATATATAGTCTAGGCTATATTATATAAATACTATTAAGAAATGTGCAAAAATTGGCCACTTAATATTTAACATTCAATTATTTTAATTATGACAATGAAAGTTTTAATTTTATTAAATTGAACAAGCACAACATTCAGCATTCAATCAAATATTCTTAAAGATTCATTATTATTAATAATGTTGTTTCGACATGTGTGCGACGCGTGCAACAAGCAAGATGTTGATTTGTAAATTCGGTGACCAGCGTGCCGAGAATTTATTTAATTTATGATGAGATGGCTCCAGTTCACGTGCTATGTGACCGCGGCTCGCCGGCGCCTCCATGTCATGATTATATTGTCTGCTATATTTGATTCTTATTTATTAAATCCAGGCAATTGGTTGATGAAAAATGTATTAAAATTAAGATACAATTTATACAAAACGAAATTCACTTTAAAGAAAGGCTTTCTACAAAACAAAACATAATTAAGTGGTCAAAATCATGCCTGAACCACCATGTCTCCCGATATTGCGCATCCTCCTATCTACTCTGTTCACTTTCATAATCAACATAGATGGAAAAAAATAACATAATGTTTTAATAAATATGAAACTAAATTATTTAATGGCTACACGTAGGCCTACTAGACTCTCTATTTGTACAAATTGCTGCACATTCATTTAATTCTGAATTTTGCACACATAAGTTGAAAGGCATGTTGCGTTTATTGCGTGCATTTAATTCATTATTATCTTTAGGAATAATGTAACAAGGACGAAGCATGTAAACTGCATTGTTTATTTATTCAGAATCGAATGGATCCGAATGAAGAAAAGTAAAAAAACAAAAAAAAACAAAAGAAGAACAAAAAAGAAAACCTCGCCCCCAGCGGTATGCTTGGAGAAGTAACAAAAGAGGACATTGAAGGCTGACTATCATCCTTTCTGTCATGGCAAGCCTGCTTCATGTGTCTGTTCATCGTCGAAGTCCCAGTTTTTTTGCTGTCATAGGCGAGCAGCGCGCCGCACTTGCACTCAACAAAGCCAACTAGAGATGCACCGATTACAATTTTCTAGGCCGATTCCGATTTCCGATTTTTCTTGAGTTTGACCTGCCGATACCGATTTTAGCCGATTCCGATTTCCTTTTTTTAAACCACTTTACAGCACACACAAATATTTATTTTCTACCTTCTCTTTAATAGAACATTTTGCATAGAACATTTTTTAAACAGATAATCGCTATAAAATAGAACTAGCCTATATAAATGACTCCTGCTGTGGGAAATTCACACACATCTAAAGTGCAGTGTTATGGAAGAACCATTTCTTTCTTTTCACATCCAATGCCCAACAAAATTTTTTTTATATATATATTTAGCAAACTAAACTTCTGTATGAAAAGAGGTAATGGCAATAAAATAATATATAAATAACAAATAAAAATAAAATAAATATACCCTTGCAGTACAAGATATTTCTCAACACACACACACACACACACACAGGCCTATTGCAATCACTTGTACATCAATGGCAAGTTATATTTCTCAAACAGTTCTTCTCTCATCTGACACATGTCCAGCCAGGCTAAACAGGACAAGTGGAGCAAGTGCAGGAAAAGAATTGTGAAATAATAAAAACAGGTTTGAATAGGTACATTTTCTATAAATATTTTTGAGTCTTAATTTTCTTTTCTGACATAGCCTAGGCTACTTCAGTTCTTGTTAAAACAATATTTATTTTGTCCATCAAAAGTGTGCTTTCACTTTAATTGAGTGCAGCAAAAATAGACTCTGCGGCGAAACGCGTGCTTCACTGTTGCTCACGCGACTCTCCAGCTCGACGCTCACGCGCTTCTCCTGCTTCCGCTCCCGGTGTGAATGCACTCATTGATTAACATGCATGTCGAAGAAAAAAAAACGCGCTGCTCCCGCTTGCGGTGTGAAACGGCCGTAATTCACGAGGTTTCCTCGTATGTGCGTTCCGTGTGCACGTGTGATGCTGATGTTGCGCGATGTTAATTATGCGGCGCCAGAGTGCATTTGACCGGCATAAAATCGGATTATGTCAGACTGACCGGCCGGTCGCCGGTCATGGCCGATCACGTGAAAATCGGCCGATTCCGGTCACCAGCCGATCAATCGGTGCATCTCTAAAGCCAACATGTTGTCACTGCCCACTAATTTAAAATATTTCCATATCCGACTTTCCTTCATACTTGCACAAAGTATACTTGCTTAATTTTTTTATTTACTTCTTCAAGCTCCATGTTGTACTTAAAGGTGAACTAAGTAACTTTTTTACCTTAACCGAACAGCTTTGGAGTCATTGTAATGTTTATATCACTGATTTCGTGTTGAATGGTGGTCGTCTCGCACCCCCCTGGTGCCTGTGAGCCGCAAAACCACCCTTGCAACTTTGGGCCGGCGGGCCGCCGGCCTCAGTGTTAGGAAGTATCGTGTGATATCAGGTCTCGCGAGGTAACGAATTGCTTTATGGCAAAAAACAGATCTGATAAAATGAGCATCAAACAGAAATAACCCGGCGCCGTATACATGTGGTGTTGGGCGCGCGCAGCTCTTAAAGGGGCCATACCTTATTTCCACTCTTTACAGCGTCCATCCTACTGAACAGGTACCGGTGTACAGGGGGAGGGGATCCGGCCGTGAGTGCGAGCCATCTCTGCGTGAGTGCTATTCACGACAGTACAAGTACTCCACAGTAACTCTAGGGGTCGCCGTTTGACAAAAACAGAATTCCTACTGAGTGCTGCTTTAAGCTACACAGTACAGCACAGTGTGCGTGCGAGTGGAGGAGACTGCGCGTGACGTGCTTGATCAAGGGCCCGACCCGACCCGAGCATAGTGGCGGGAAATATCGGCCCGGCCCGTGGGTCGGGATCAGGTAGAGAATCTAAGCTCTAATCCCTTTAAGTTAGTTTTTGAAGCCGCTTTTGATTTTCACGGATGACTGATTTGTCCTGTGCTCGGACCTAAAGACTGTTATTAGGCTTATATGATATTTTATTGATATTATTATTAATAATAATAATTTGTATAATTGTATTGTTATTAGTGTCATTAAATGTTTGTTACTGTGATATGGAAAAAACAAAATGCTGACGAACAACGATGCCATTTCCATTTTGGCTTAAACAACAACTGTATAAGAATGATGGGTCTCTTTTATAACAACCACTCTTGACAGTTTAATAGATCACCTTGCAATTCAATTTTGATGTGGGATGTAGTTTTGTCTGTTTTTAAACATTTTCATTGAGTGCTCAATCATCATACGCGTGTGTTGGTGTCGCAAGTGTGGAGATGTAATTATGAAATTAGGGAAGGCAAATTAATTGTAGGTCCTAATATTGATTTAATAATAATACTAGCCTTATAATAATAACAATGATAATTTAATACATGAATGGGAAAACGAGCCAGTTATCATCTTGATATCTTCAAAGGCATCAGCCATCGGTGATATGCCTGACTATTGTCTATACACTATACTCCATTTACATATAGTCCATATACTCAGAGGTCGACCATAATCGAGAGCCTCCTCTGTGCCATCATCCTTTCTGGGTCAAAACCAACATGTAGGGTTTTTTAATCAGTGCAAAAATGATTACAGAGAAGTGTTCCAGGAAATATCTTTTTTTTTAAACAAAATTTAACAATAAATAATTAAACACACATTCCCAGGATGACCCAATGCAATTAGGTTCAGGCAACACTTCAGCATTTTACAGCATAGACTGTGTGCTTTGTCTTTCTCCTAAGGTTCACGCCTGTATTAAAAGCGTGTGTGATTACACGGGATGAATCTGTATTGAGCCATAGAGACTGGAGCCCACTCCAGTACTTCCAGCAGTACATTGATGACAAGGTCATTCAGAATATATCAATGTAAAATTGTTACCAATTCAGAACATTGAAGTTCAGTTGTCCGCTAGAGTGGACATGTTATAAAATTTGAATAAAAATAATTTGGTTTTGTTTTTATTATTATTCTTTGCAATGTGTTTGTTGTACAACACAGTTGTATGGGGTCAATAATTCTATTTTTTAAAGAAATTTTATTCAGCAAGGAAGGATGCTTTAAATTGATGATCATATGTTACAAAGACTTTTACATGACAAAAAAATTCTATTTAAAAAAAATGCTGTTCTTGTGAACTTTCTATTTGTCAAAGATTCCTGAAAAAAAATGATTTCCACAAAATTTTTACGAAGGATCATGTGAAGGCTGGAGTACCAGTTCAAATTGCGCACTGTTCGGTTTGTATCATGGTTTTAGGGTCATGGGTTTTCGATACGATTCGGTATGTGCTATGTTAAGGGAAAAAAAAACTACTGTCAAATAAAAATAAGAACAATTAATCAAACTACAAGCAATAGCACAAATAAATACAATACAGCAAAGATACAAAGAAAATAAATGTTTTAAAGGGTTAGTTCGCCCAAAAATGAAAATTAAGTCATTAATTTATTTATTTGACATTTATTTATTGAAGAGGAATAGCCCCTTGAGATGAGCCATCTCGTTTTCGAGGGTGTCCTCGATTCTAGATACAGAAATTCATCTTACAGCAGCAGTCAAATAAACGTAACAATAACAAATAACAAAACAAAAAACAAATACACAGAGAAAAAAAAAACAGAAAAAACATGCATTATAGTAATAGTAAGTATTTAAATATATAAACCAAAAACCATACAAACAAGACATACTTTCATACAAGACACCCAAAAGGTGACACACTCCTCCCTAAACAAAGTAAACAATACCATATGTACCAAAACACACAACTAAACACAAGTAAAATAGACAAAAAATATATATACGTACCATGCCAAAAATAAGTTACAGTGAAATAGAAAAAAAAAAAAAAAATTATATATATATATATATATATATATATATATATATATATATATATATATATATATATATATATATATATATATATATATATATATATATATATATATACTAATCAAAAGCAATCACACATATTCTGAAGATGTTGAACTAAATGATTTTTAAATGTTGGAAAAGAGGTTAAAAAGCAAATTGAAATTGGAAGTTTATTCCAATCATACGGTGCTTTATATTGAAATGCATATCTACCTATTTCTTTATTGATCTGAGGAGTGTAAAAATAAATTTGGGTATTATGACGCAAGTTATGAGATGACCTAAATGGAATTAAATACTGTTTGAAATAAGCAGGGTAATTCATATAAATGCATTTAAAAATAAACTGTAACCAATGAAAACGCCTTCTATTTGATAAGGTCAGCCAGGACAATTGATGGTACATTTCACAATGGTGTGTTCTGTAGGGGCAGCGGAGTATAAATCTACACAGGCTATTGTAAACTGTATTAAGAGACTGAAGACAGGAAGCAGTAGTGTTTTGGTATACAATGTCAGCATAATCCAAGATTGGCAATAGAAGTTGAGAAACAATTCTTTTTCTGACATGATAGTTAAAACAGTTAATTGATTGATATAAAATTCTAAGTGTGCAATTGAGCTTATTAGTTATATTATGCACCTGAGTGCTGAAAGAAAGATCAGAATCAAGCCAAAGGCCAAGATACTTAACCTGGCTAGTATGTTTTATAGGAGTTTGATCCAAAGATATAATATTTAGTGAGTTTTCTAGAGAAGAACTCTGTTTTGTTTTAAAAAGCATTGAAAATGATTTTGATTTGTTAATGATTTTGTTCAAGAGATTTCCACGACGCACGCGCGAGAACTTAACTGAAGTAGTTGAAGGAGATCGCAATTCTCGCGCATGCGTCGTGGAAATCTCTCGAAGTCTCGTTTCAGGCCTACAAGGAAGAAAAGGAATAGTCGAATAAAGTCGTTATTTTTGTTTGTTTTTTCGAAAAAAGAGTATTCTCGTCGCTTGATAAACTTATAGTTGAGCCACTGTTGTGACATGGAATATTTAAACATTTTCTTCATTGACTTTCTGGGCCGTCCGGAGTCATTCCCTTAGGCAGCCTATGTAGCAGTCATGCACCTCTCAGATTTAATCATAAATATCTTCATTTGTGTTCCGAAGACGAACGAAGGTCTTACGGGGTTGGTACAGCATGGGGGTGAGTAATTAATGACTTAATTTTCATTTTTTGGGTGAACTAACCCTTTAATTTTATTCAGGTAGGTCTAACTGTAGGTTTCAGGTACAGAAATTGATCAAGGAATCAAATGTAAAATAACACTGCATTTATTCTTCACTATATACATTAAATAAAGATTCATCCTTATTCAAGTTACAAACATTATTCAGTCAGGAGCAGTGAGTGATTTATTTGTTTTTAATTAGGGATGGACCGATACCATTTTTTTCAGAACCGATCCGATACCAAAAAATTCTGAGTATTGACCGATACCGATCTGAGACCAGCAGAGTTTTTTTTTTTTAAATCAAGTAGAATTTCTAATAGAAGACTTGAAAGCGAACTCAATTTAGTATTCTCTCACTGTCTGAGAAGATTTCCCATGTTCCCTGTTCTTCTCTTCACAAGTTCTCTTTCGGGTCTTCTTACGCTTGAATATTTAAATTGGCATGGTTTAAAACCACACGCAGATTATAAACTTTTATGATAATGCAGCACTGGCCAGATCAGGACAGTGACCCTTTCGTCAACTGTCCTGAGCGTCCCGGCCATTGGGCAGTCCTTATTGTCGAGCCCTGCCCAGCGCTTTCATTATTGTTTTGAGCCTGTTTGAATTCTCACTGAGTGCCTGTTTAAACGCAGAAGGCAGTGTGTGCTGTTCTGTGTGTTCGTTCTCACCTGCGCTCGCCGCTATCAACACCTGGGTGATAATGGCGTAAATGACTGGTCATATCAGAACATGCGGCACTCGCATCGAACAAAGTTTACACATCGTTTTGTCCAACACATGAGGAATAATGATGTCAGCATCAGCAACAGAATCACAAAATAACAGTTGATTGATTATAGCTACTCACGTGAAATGCATCCGACAGAAACATACATTAGCGGAACTCTGTCTTTTTTACGCATTGTTTTTTCTTTTCTTCTACAAACCATATTATAGATGCAACGTCAGATTTTAGATTAACCGCGGTGCAAGTGTGTGCCGAACTGTGGGAGGAGAACGGTACGGTTTGGATATTTTTTTTTTTGTTTGTGAACTGTTACACCCCTATTACTTTTTTTGTTAATTCAGTTTGCAAAATGTCATGTGGTTCGACTCCCCAAAAACTTTGACATTGAATGGTTTTATCTTGTAAAATATATTGAATAAATTGAAACTTTTCTTGAAAATGACATTTTTTTTAAAACCATTTGAGACCAATATGAATAAAAATAATACATTGATAAGAACCACACACACATTTAAAACTAAATGTTCCTTTTTTTATTGTGGAAACACTCTAATGTCATTTAGTAACCCAGTAATCCAAACTCTGCATTGGTGTGGCAGTATAGATCCGATGTGTGATCATGTACATAGTTTTTTTTTACTGTTTATTTCTTTATTGTAAAAAACTGTTTGTTAATCAACGTTTTTCTGTTCACTTTCTTTTCAACTGAGTTTCTGGTCTGGTTTTTCTGCAATTTTTCTTACTAAATAGAAAATAGAAAGAACATGTATACCTCAGAAAAAAAATATCCTTATTTTTCTCCAGCATCAGAGGGAATATTATAGACCCATATATATATATTTTTTTTTTTTTTTTTTTTTTTTATGTAATATCAGTCAATGTGTTCTGGAATACCTCTTTGTTAATGATGTTTGAGCACCCTGGGAAGGCAAGGAGGCTAATTCTTTACAAATGTCAATTTCTTTTACAAAAGATGTGCATTTTATTTTGTTTCGTGAGTTCACTTTAAATAGCATCAGCTGATTGCAGATAGTAGGCCAAAGTCAAACAGCTCCCAAAATAGTGCTGGGTTTACTGTGGCTCGTGTAATATTACACTGCATTTTAAAAATAGTGACAGACTTAAGTTGTGGCCTCTGTGTTTCCCCGGCTGACCTCTGCGGTCTGCTTTCAGCTCACTGCCTAAATCACATTTAGAGCAATTGAATTTTGGTTTGCTCAGAACTCTTCAACTTTTTAGTATCTGTGGACTTCTAAGAATGATTTATTTTCTTGCATTGATAATTTCAAAGGGGTTTTCAAACAATTGCTCTGTTTTGCAATGTTCAGCAATTGGGCATTGTTTCACTGCTATGCACAGCAACAAAGACACATTTTAACTAGATTTGTTTGAATCTCAGTTGTGAATAAGCCCTTGTTATGAAATCAGTTCCTGTGGTTTCTGAGAGGTTTCAGAAGAACTGGAGGGAAATAATGTGATTCATGCCACAGGCGGTTCATTTTCCTTGAGATCCCTCTGAATTGCAGGTGAAATTCAAGTGACTTCATCCGTTGTTTGTTTCATATGATTGCTTTACTTTTGCCGTGACTGATTTTGATGGAAATTGTTCCTTTGAATAGATCTGCAATTGTCATATATAATAGGGAGGGGGAAAAAAATAATTTGCCCGTGCAAATGATTTCCAATGCAGTTTTCTTGTTTGATTTTATGCATTGCCAATTTGCCTGCCCTCATTTGAATAAGATAACTTCATTCAGGCACAAAGACTGATCCTGTAGCTTGTGGTGTCATTGCATCATTAATTTTGTCATTGCTAGAAGTTTGAAGGAGCCATTACTTGAGTCCCTTTTAGTTATTTTAGTTTCTTTTTATTTTACTTCAATTTTAGTCATACTAAGAGCAGCTTCTGTGACTTTCTCCACTCAACCTCTCTTTGAGTGTGTAAAAGCTCTCTCAACATGCTCTCTCTAATTTGTCCCATAAGTCCCAAAAATGATATTTTAGTCTGTGCTGTTTTCTGTTGTGTGATCCCATGGAGAATTTAGTAACTATAGAAACGAGAACTGAACTGAATTGAAAGGAAACATAGGAACATGAACAAAAACAATGAAACATAACATAACCCTGTATCGTTTACATTTGAGAGAGATTTTTTCCTTAAAGGGTTAGTTCACCCAAAAATGAAAATTAAGTCATTAATCACTCACCCCCATGCTGTACCAACCCCGTAAGACCTTCGTTCGTCTTCGGAACACAAATGAAGATATTTTTGATTAAATGTGACAGCTGGATCACTCCTCCATAGGCTGCCTAAGGGATTGAAACCTGACGGCCCAGAAAGTCATTAAAGAAAATGTTTAAATATTCCATGTCACAACAGTGGCTCAACTATAAGTTTATCAAGCGACGAGAATACTCTTTGTGCGAAAAAACAAACAAAAATAACGACTTTATTCGACTATTCCTTTTCTTCCTTGTAGGCCTGAAACGAGACTTCGAGAGATTTCCACGACATATATATTAGGGCTGTCAGTTAAACGCGTTATTAACGGCGTTAACGCAAACCCATTTTAACGGCGTTAATTTTTTATCGCGCGATTAACGGTCTTTTTGGCCTAGCAAACTTTGTAGTTTTTTTTTTCCGCATGCTTTTGCAACAGGACACGGCATGCGTGGCGCTGCGCTATGAAACCCATTCATTTCAATGGCTTGCGCCGTGCGAGGACGTTTTGAAAGCGCAAGCGGATCTAGCTAGACCGGAAACAAAACAACAGGCACGCCGCACACACTTGTTTGGGCTTGCGAGCCGGATGCGCGAGCGCGAATCTCTCTGCTCGCGCGCGGAATATAATGTGCCGAGCACGAATCTCTCTGCTCGAGTCGCGCGCTCTCAGATACACGCTGCTCTTGTAAGAATTTTCTCTGGGCTCGCTCAGAGAATATATACCTGCACTTAAAACGTGTTCAGTGCAATCGCAAATCTCTCCTCTTCCCCAGCTAACAATTTTAGGTTATAAGAACGTTTTCATAACGTTCCCATTAAGTTTTAAAAACGTTATTTCTGAATGTTATAGGAACGTTCAAAACGTCCAGTTTTGAGTGGATGACGAGCGCGAGACGCCGAAATGGATGCCAATAAGATTCTGAATGGAAAGTTTACTTTTAAAAAGTTGCCAAATGGTTCCATTGAAAAGACCAAAGTGATCTGTGTGTTTTGTCGTTGTGAACTGATCATCATCGCAGCACCTCCAGTCTGAATACCACTTGATGATGGCCAAGCACACACACACACACACACACTCACACACAGCTGATGCGAATTCTCCGCCCCCTCATCAATATCAGGACCTAGCCAGTATTTCTTTCACCCTTTTATTGATGGACAGTGTCACATTGTGTGAGAGATTATTTGCTCCAAGTGTGAATGTTTTAGTGTGAAATTGTGCAAATGTTTTTAATTGAAAACAATATTGGCATATACTGTTCAAAGCAAGCCGATCCACTTTTCCATGTTGATAAGAGCATTAAAATGAGAAAAAAATAATGGGACAAAAAGAAATCAAGAGACATTTAGAATAGATAAAAATGTGCGATTAAATGTGATTAATCGCGAGTTAACTATGACATTAATGCGATTAATCACGATTAAATATTTTAATCGTTTGACAGCACTAATATATATATATATATATATATATATATATATATATATATATATATATATATATATATATATATATATACACTCACCTAAAGGATTATTAGGAACACCTGTTCAATTTCTCATTAATGCAATTATCTAATCAACCAATCACATGGCAGTTGCTTCAATGCATTTAGGGGTGTGGTCCTGGTCAAGACAATCTCCTGAACTCCAAACTGAATGTCAGAATGGGAAAGAAAGGTGATTTAAGCAATTTTGTGCGTGGCATGGTTGTTGGTGCCAGACGGGCCGGTCTGAGTATTTCACAATCTGCTCAGTTACTGGGATTTTCACGCACAACCATTTCTAGAGTTTACAAAGAATGGTGTGAAAAGGGAAAAACATCAAGTATGCGGCAGTCCTGTGGGCGAAAATGCCTTGTTGATGCTAGATGTTTAGAGGAGAATGGGCCGACTGATTCAAGCTGATAGAAGAGCAACTTTGACTGAAATAACCACTCGTTACAACCGAGGTATGCAGCAAAGCATTTGTGAAGCCACAACACGCACAACCTTGAGGCGGATGGGCTACAACAGCAGAAGACCCCACCGGGTACCACTCATCTCCACTACAAATAGGAAAAAGAGGCTACAATTTGAAAGAGCTCACCAAAATTGGACAGTTGAAGACTGGAAAAATGTTGCCTGGTCTGATGAGTCTCGATTTCTGTTGAGACATTCAGATGGTAGAGTCAGAATTTGGCGTAAACAAAATGAGAACATGAATCCATCATGCCTCGTTACCACTGTGCAGGCTGGTGGTGGTGGTGTAATGGTGTGGGGGATGTTTTCTTGGCACACTTTAGGCCCCTTAGTGCCACTTGGGCATCGTTTAAATGCCACGGCCTACCTGAGCATTGTTTCTGACCATGTCCATCCCTTTATGGCCACCATGTACCCATCCTCTGATGGCTACTTCCAGCAGGATAATGCTCCATGTCACAAAGCTCGAATCATTTCAAATTGGTTTCTTGAACATGACAATGAGTTCACTACTAAAATGGCCCCCACAGTCACCAGATCTCAACCCAATAGAGCATCTTTGGGATGTGGTGGAACGGGAGCTTTGTGCCTTGGATGTGCATCCCACAAATCTCCATCAACTGCAAGATGCTATCCTATCAATATGGGTCAACATTTCTAAAGAATGCTTTCAGCACCTTGTTGAATCAATGCCACGTAGAATTAAGGCAGTTCTGAAGGCGAAAGGGGGTCAAACACAGTATTAGTATGGTGTTCCTAATAATCCTTTAGGTGAGTGTATATATATATATATATATTTCTCCAAATGAATTGATATTGGAATCGAATCAAGAGTGAGTGAATACGAATCAATGCCCAGCCCTACAAATTATTTTATTAGCGATCAAACATGTCTCAATAATAATTTTTTGTCTCCCTTTAATAGCAGACCTTGAGCTCAATTTTGTTATTAAATTTGATTTAGTGGCCTAGAAATAGTGAAAATATTAGTTAAATATTTTTTTCTTTGTTTAAAATTGTTCAAAATCCTAAAACTTTATATAGATAATATCATGTGAAATAATATTATCGGTTTAGTTTAGTTTTTATAGACTTTTAGTTTGTTTCTCTTCAGTCACGTTTCCCTTTCTTCTATTTTCCTGCCACAATTTGTGACCTAGGACATTCGCTAACAATCACACTCGTTTGTATTCTGTTCATAATTAAGTTCTCATTCATTGTTCGGTTTTGTTAGTGTATGTGTGTTACACACGCTGGTAAGTTGCTTTTGCTATCTTAGAGTTTCCTATATGCTTTGTTTAACAAACTGAACTGATTTATATCTACATTTGTCATCCTTTGGACCTAATACGTTACACACATATTGTCAAAAGATGCAATAGTCTTTGTCAAGCTGATCTTGCAGTGCTTTATCTGTGAGCTGTTTTTAAATGTTTTCAAATTTCTTTAGGCCCATGAATGGAACAAGAACGATGAGCGTCTCCTCAGTGCAGTGGAGCATGGAGAGGCAGATAAAGTCACCACCCTCCTATCGAAGAAAGGAGCCTGTCCCACCAAGCTTGACAGTGAGGGCAAGTCTGCGTGAGTACTGGACACTGAGGTTGCTCTCTTTCCTACTTGATTTAGACATTGGCTACTCTAATTGTGACATCAGAAGTGTTTCTATAGAATTTCTAGAGTTTTTTTTCTGCAATCCACTTGAGATGTGCATATAAAATAGTTTGCATATGGGTGTTTATACTCCATTTGAGGGAGATATTTGAGTAGGTTTTTTTTTGCATCCATTCTTCAGGGTGTTTATTTAGCAGTAGAAATGATCTAACCTCCACTCAAACAAAGTTAGTCCGTCATTCATCCCATCAGCATTTTGTTTCATAGCATTTACATCAGTCTTCATTTTTCCCATGTTTACCATAGGCACACAGATCTTCAGATGTGAATGCTTGATTTTAGTCATCCAGTTTTAAAATGATGTGTGAGGCACATTTGATCCAACAATGACTGTAAAACCTATTTTAACCTAAGCTTTTCTGACATTTCCATTTAGCTACTTTGTGTTGTCATGCTTTGGAAGTCATATAAAGAACATTTAAACATATGTTATACTAGTTCAAAGAAGTTTTAATGCTTTGTTCTGTTGTCTTGGCACTTGGCAGAGATATTGTAAATATTTTTTTTTTAAATTGGAGCCTGAACCTGAATAATTACATGCTTGTGTCTACATTTTCGGGGTAAAATATACATGTTTTGAAATGATGTGGACAGATTTGTTGTGTTTGTAGTAGGGGTGTAACGGTACACAAAAATCACGGTTTGGTACGTACCTCAGTTTTAAAGTCACGGTTCGGTACGTTTTCGATACAGCAAAAAGAAAGAAATGCCACAGAAATTTCCTATTTGTTAAAATAAAAAATAAAAAAATAGTTTTCCTACATCTTGAAACGTTCAGGTTTATAAATGGGGGTCATCTTTGAAGGATGAACAAATGAATGTTTTGGTCATCACATTAAAAATAACATTTAAATATATATTTATTTATATATTATTTGAGTTTTGAAGTGCTGGATAAAGATGTGTGAAGTACTTGAAAGCATTTCACTATTCCAGCCAAACTGGTTACAGTTAGTGTTACTATATTAAATCCATGGTGAATGTTGCTGGTCTGTGGACGTAAAGTATTACTAGTTCATTCACGGCACAATGTTTCTCCTGGTTTCCACGTCAGCGCTGTTTGATCTAATAGAGATCTACGGTTAATAACGGAGAAATGTGAATGCTTCTCACTAGATCTTAGCGATGTTATTACTTCAGTGGCGAATTCAAATGTTTTCTTTACTGGATCTCTTAGCGCTGTGTTAGTATGGGAGTAATAATAGCAGATTTAAGAGATGGAGATATAGAACCAGAAATAAGTGAAGCCTGAACAATTTTAGTGATCAATGGCGACAGGGCTGGTTAACAAGCTTTCACTAAAGGAGGTGGTAGAGGGTCTAACTGACAAGTCGAAGATTTAGATTTACCTATCAGACCCACTATCTCTGAAGTAGTTGGTAGTTTAAAGGTAGAGAAAACAGAGTGGGGAGGTGCATGAGTGACAGACTGACTGGAGTCATTGTGGAGAGTACCAGTGAGTAATTGCTGATGTACATTTTCTACCTTAATGCAAAAAAAAATCAAAAAGTGATCACATAAGTCAGTGGAATATATATCATATGGCAAAGAACCCGGTGGTTTCAGAATATTGTTTACCACCAATAAAAGAGACCTGGAGTTTCCATTGCTAACTCCTATGTTGGAGTAGTAATCAGATTTAGCTTTAGACAGTGCATTTTTATAATTTTGAATATGTTCAGCATACATTTCTTTATGAACATTAAGGCCAGACCTGACATACAACCGCTCTAACTAACCTACGGCCTTTTGTTTTAAGTTCACGCAG
Source organism: Tiaroga cobitis (assembly GCA_030578255.1). NCBI lineage: Eukaryota > Metazoa > Chordata > Actinopteri > Cypriniformes > Leuciscidae > Tiaroga > Tiaroga cobitis. Next base: position 23,656,188 of record CM060611.1, on the reverse strand, counting down.
TTCAGGTGTAAACCAAGGAGCTGAATGTACAAATGAAACAGATCGAGTTTTCACAGGTGCAAATTCATCTAAAATCATGTTCAGTCCATCATTGTAATATGCAACCAGTTCGTCAACAGAAGAGAAATCAGATTTACTGGAGAAGATGGCAAGTTCATCAGCAAGAGTAGGCACATCAATATTCTTAATATTCCGAAATGTGATTGGACGACACGGGTTTACCTTAAAAACTGCCAGTTTGGTACAAAAGGACACCAGAAAGTGATCTGATATGGATAGATCAGAAAAAGTTAAATTAAAAGGTGTTATACCAGAGCAGCAAACAAGATCAAGAGTATGCCCCTTAGTATGAGTGGGCAGTGTGTTAAAGGGTCATGAAACCCTAAACCCAATTTTCTGAGATTTTAACAGAGGTATGTGTGTTGAACACCATTGAAGACAATGTTAGCATCTGTTAGATTTAATAGTAGGGGGAAAATGGTTACATTTTTGTTTTGTTTTCCGCTATTTTTGTCTTCCGGGTTTTAAATCTTCATCGTGTCCATGTCACAGGCTGTGACGTGGCACGGTGGCAGTGCACTGTTAGTGCTTTGATGACTCATCGGTGTCTCATAATTAGTCATGAGACTGAGTTTTCTTATCCTATGAGAAGACACTGTCTCTTAATTATTCATGACACCACGTGGATCTTTCCAATGACAGATATGTCAAACTGTGATATCGCGCAGTAGATGAGCAAAAGTTCTAGTGCGTTGCATATCTTTCCCCGCGATGCTGCCAGGGCTAGACACATCTAAACTATGGGTGTACTCACACTAGGCATGGTTGCCATGAACCGGGCCCGAGTACGATTGTCCCCCCTCCCCACTCCCCCGCTGGCCTGCACTCACATAGGGTTTCAGCATTCGTGCCGGAGCACGCTTACGTCATTATGGTGCGACGGTTTGGGGATAAACAAGAAGAGCGGAGCTGTCTGAACACAATGGAGTCCATCGCTCTGTTTTCTTTGTGGAAAATTTTGTGTCGTTTAAAGTCACAATTACCTTTTCTTTTCTTTTTTTGTATTCAGTGGCGTAAACGGGCTTCCATTACAAATGACATAGGCAAGCTACTAAACGTCCACGGTGGTCCACAGCCCTCTCACAGCCTGTTGTTAAACAGATGTGTCGCCAAGTGGCGCGAAAATTTTCACGTAATCGTGCTGCTCGTATGAGGAGGTTTGCAAGGTACCAGCTGAAGTGCAGAACCATGACGTCACGCGTCCTGTTCCGTGCTCCAGCACGGTTAGCGCTCACACTGCATGCGAACCGCGCCCGAGTCCAACTGAACCGTGCTCTGGCCCACTTCTTCCAAGCGGGCCAGGGCCGGCTAATCGAGCCGCGCCCGGGCACGGTTCGGAGCACTCACACTAGTCAAACGAACCGCGCTTTGGTGGTCAAACGCACTCGGGCACGGTTCAAACTGGCTAGTGTGAGTACACCCTATGTGTGTGGCATTATCTTTATGAATGCTAAAATCACCCAAAATGATAACATTTGGAGATATGGAACATAGATAAGTCAAGAGTTCAGATAGTTCAGTTAAAAATGCATTATTGCTCTTGGGAGGGCGGTAAATAGTTGAGGATGGTAGGAATCGCACCATTATTTTTTAAGGCAATTGATTCAAAAGAAGAATATGTAGACAAAGTTAACTGAGATACTTTCAACTTCTCTTTATAAAGTATTGCTAGACCCCCTCCCCGTCCTGTATCACGAGATTTACAAACATAACTATATCCTGGGGGAACAGACTGGTTTAAATGAAAAAAGTCATCTGGTTTACTTTCTGCCATGTCTCAGTTAGACGGAGAAAGTCAAACTCACGGTCAGACAGTAGATCGTACACCAGGGGTCCTTTAGTGGAAAGTGATCGTTATATTAAATAATCCAAAGGAAAAATCGTTTTTACCAGAATCGTTGCCAACCGATCTGGCCAAAAGGACTGTATTTGACATGAGCCATCGATGTTTTAACTCCGCCGAGACCCGCGATGTATATATTTCCGATGTGGTATGTAACAATATCCAAGGGAAGATGTGGAGCTGACAGAAGATTAAAAGGGACGCAAACGGAGCTGAGTAAGTTCCGCCACCGAATACTAGAGCATCGTCCATGCCACTGAATGGTATACAGCAGAAAGGACGATCCAGATGTAGTTCATCCGTACTAGTAGCTCAGTGATCTTCATAGTTGATCCCCGTGCAGAGGTACCGCCAAGAACAGTCAGTAACCGGCAGGCAAACCGGCAACTGCAGAAGACATCAACAGTCAATACGCAGGTAGATCAACCAGCGTACAAACTCACCGAATCAGCGTGGATACACAGGTCAGAGCGACTCCTTAAAGTAATTTAAAACAGTTCATAGATGCCTTCATGCATTCATAAGTGCAGGAGGATTTAGAAGTACTAAAGGTTTTGAAATTCCCTCCCTGAGCAGCGGCAGCTAATAGTGCCAGCGTTCACCTGGAAGTCATACACATTATGGATTATGCAACAATGTCTGATTGGGACTGTCATATTACATAACATTATAAAGAGAACAATATTGTAATAAAACATTGTGAATTATTTGGGTTTAGTTGCCTTGTTTCATTGCGTTGTTCCAGGAAGAGCGTACACATTCTGACAAGCACGCATCTGAGTTGTCATATTTGATTATTAAATAAGTTATTTAATTAAATGATCAATCACATCAAAATATTTTACAATCCTATTAGCCCTTTATTTAGATTAAAAACCATTCTCATTCATTTGGTGAGGAACATAGCGTTTTGAGCAGCGTTTGCACTCTCCACTCGTCGGTTGCCACTGCAACAGACGCATGTTGCAGTATTAAGGCTAACGATTAATTGGTTGTTAATTTAAAAGACGATCGATCATGGGAATTTGTGACAATTGACACCCCTAGAGGACAGTAAATGTAAGAAAGACGTGCAGATTCATCACTTTGCATCAAAATGGCCTCAAATGCAAGGGAATTGCTGCAAAGAATATTGTGCCTGAAAGGACCATTTACAGAATCATCAAGAACTTCAAGAAGAGAGGTTCAAATGCAGTGAAGAAGGCTGGACACGTCCCAGAGTGTCCAGCAAGCGCCAGGACGGTCTCCTCCTGAGGAGTGCAGAGCTTGCTCAGTATTGGCAGCAGGTGAGTGTGAGTGCATTTGCATGCACAGTTAGGCGAAGACTTTTGAACAACCAGCTTGTGTCAAGAAGGGCAACCAACGTGGCCACTTCTCTCCAAGAAAAACATCAAAGACAGACTGAAATTCTGCAGGAAGTACATGGATTGGACAGCAGAAGACTGGTGCAAAGTTGCAAAATTGTTAGACTGTTAGATTAGACTGTTTGGGATATCTGGAAAATTGATTGTCCAGAGAAAAAAAGGTGAACGCTACCATGAGTCCTGTGTCATTCCAACAGTAAAGCATCCTGAGACCATCCATGTGTGGGGTTGCTATTCATCCAAGGGAGTGAGCTCTCTCACAATTCTACCCCAAAACGTCCTGCAAGAGCAACTTCTCCCAATGATCCAGGAACAATTTGGTGATAAAGCTCCATGTCACAAGGCAAGGGTGATAATGAAGTGGCTTGGAGATTATCAAGGCCCTGATGTACTCACGGTGAATATATAAACATGTGCTGTGCGCTTTCCCCTCAGTAACAAAATAAACACAACAAAATTGATAAAACTGCAAGCCTGCTTTTAACAAAGCATAAGGACAGCATCTGATCATAGCAACATGGATATGTTTGCTCGAGCTCTGCAATTCAGCACTCTAGTAAAGTCATGTCACATTTATTTATATAGCACTTTATTCAATAGATTGCTTAAAAATTGCGCAAATTGCGGAGGTTATGAAGAAGGATCAATGCTGCACATATTAACTCTTTCCATATATTGAATGTTTTTGCCAATAAAAACCTTTTTGGTTGGACTTGGCCATGACTGTAGGTTTGCTAGGTGGTTGCTAGTGTTTTCTGGGTGATTTCTCGCTGGTCTTAGATTTCCTAGACTAATACTTTCTAACAGAATGTGTCATGAAATGCATGAGAAAAATACTCTCTCTCATGTTAGATGCAGTTAAATGTAATTATAACATACATAACCTTAAAAACATCAGCTATAAAGAAAGTATAGCAACATTCCTTTGAGCAGCACATCAGAGATAGACAAGTGATGAATGATGAGATGGATGAATGAGCTCCAGTGAATGCAGAGAGATGAGCTTTCTCTCTTCACTCTGCAAGTAATGAACTCAGACACTGCGACCTGAATGAGTCTCTAGTGTCTTGCGTTAGGGCGGCTTGAGCCGGAGTGTTCTCATAGGCTCACAATAAATCCTTATCTTATTTGAGAAGTTCATTGTGTTCGAGTGCTTGCGCTCCAGAGGGTTCACGGGCCAGAGAGGCACATGTAGAACACAAAGCCTCGCTGTATTTCCAAGCGGTCACAGTTGCCATGGAGATATAATTTCTTTATAATGGAGGAGTCGGACATGAGTCCAGTGCGATTTGGTAATCATATGCTCTGGTGACCATGTCATTTACCTTGAAAAGCACTGCGAGAGAGAACTTGATAATATTAATTACAAAACACGGGAGAAATGCAGCAGCATGAGCCTCTTCTTTCAGGGTTAAAAGAAACATAATCTGTCTTGTGGAGAATGCTGAGTGACTGAACATTTAATTGACTTTAATTAAATCTAAGGAAACAATGTGATTTAAGCTTAATAATTCCCTATAATTTAAAACTTTCTTTAGCAAGAAAGTTTTTCATATTTTTTAAGACAGCTTAAATGAGCATATTTTTAAGTTCACTCAAAAATGAAAATTCTGTCATTTACCCATCTTTTGTTTTTTCAAATCTGTAAGACTTGAATTTTTTTTGTCAATAGCAATACAATAGAAGTCAATGGTAACCAAATTTTTACCAACATACTTCAATGGAAGCTGTTTATTAAGGGATAGAGAGCACTGACCTTTTTAATCACATGACAAATGTAAACTTTTCTCCATTATCCAGTGCCCTCAATTTTGTTGTCTGCTCACCCCAGCCCTCTCTTCCGTGGGGGGTGTCACACAAGACACGTAAAGCGTTGCCTTAGCAACCTGCCTTGGTGGACAGTATACAAATGGCCGAGGGCAGAAATATCCTAATACAGACAGTCGGCCAGTGGTCATGGGCGGAGGATGAGCAATATCGCATCATATTGCTCAGCAAATCCAAACGGCTGGATTATTGAGAGTGTGTAGACTGTTTGAATGTGAATGGATTCTTTTCATTGTTAGGTGGTTGTGTCCACACACTGCAAAGACACATTTATATGCAAACACCACATAAAAGTGAATTTTGCTTCCGATGACCCCTTTAAAGAAGTTTGTGCTTGACTTGCTACACAGAATGAAAAGGATTGATCTTGTGTCACTCATTTGCACTAGAGTGCTTTACAATTGACTTAGGGCAAGCATATAGATAGAGCATGACATTGACCTACCTTTTAAATTAAAAAGCCCTCTATTTACTGCATATAGGTTACAGGCAACCTATACATAAAAACTGTCCAAGTGTGAGTGGTGTGGCTAATCTGAAACTAAAATGACGTGTTAATGACACTCCCCCCCCCCCCCCTTTCTTTCTCAGTCTGCATGTAGCAGCCACACAAGGTCAAGCTGATTGCCTTGCTGTCATCCTGGCTCACGGGGCTGATGTTTCTCTGCAGGACGCTTCAGGTAGTTTACAACTAGATCAACATGTTTTCTTGCATTACTTTTATGTTACGGAAGTGTAAAAATTTAAAAAACAAGCCTTGTTTCCTTCTCTTCACATCAGGGTTTACTGCTTTACACCTTGCTGCCAAAAACAACCATCCTGAGTGTGCCAAAAAGTTGCTTCAGGTAATGTTTTCAATTGATTGTGTATTACAGACTGAGACTTTGATGTACACACAGAGATGGAGCGGATGCTAATGGGAATAACAGCCATGTATCTTGCCATGCTGTGTGCCAGCTAAACAAAGGGAGCAGCTTTTGTTCCTGCAGTTTCGTAAACTAGCAAATCCCACGGCCTCCCTCTGTGAGCTTGGAGAGTGTTGCATGTTTGGATTTGTGTGTGGGCAGGTTGGCATGTTCCAAGACTCCCCTCGGTCTGCTGAGGCACCTTCTCTAGCGTCTCTTTTATCATCATGGGCGACTCATTCTACACTCCATGTGATTCTACTAGAACTGCACAGATCTGAAATAGCTGACTCTGACTCAGGAGGCTCTGGATGTGTTGAATAATAGGTGCCAGAATTGACTTTGCCAGAATGGATTAAGGGTGTACTAACACTAGGCAATCTGAACCATGCTGTAGCACGCTTGACCCCAAAGTCTGGTTCATTTGACTAGTGTGATCTCTCTGTACCATGCCCAGGCACGATACGCTCAACCGTGCCTTGGCCCGCTTGAAGATTTGGGCATGGGCGCACTACACTACTGCATGTAGTGTAATCGTGTAAACCGCACCAGAGCACGGAACAGCTACTACCTTTGTGTGCACCACTGTCATCATTACGACAACAAACATCTTTGATTACTACTAGGATGGTACACTTTTTAATTAATTCGAGTATATATTTGGTATATGGTATATTGAGTATATATCTCCTTCAGATACCTAGAACCCGGCTAAAATCAAGGGGTAACCGAGCTTTTGAAGTGGCTGGCCCAACACTGTGGAACAAGCCTCCCACTGTATATTTGAACAACTTCCTCTCTGTCTGAGTTCAAGTCATGTCTCAAACCGTATTAATTTTCTAATGCTTTTAGCTTATGATGATTGTTCTGTTTTAAACTGTTTAGTATTACTTGTGTTACTACTATTAGCTTTATTTTCTATGTGTACAGCACTTTGGTCGGCCAGTGGCCATTTTTAAATGTGCTCTATAAATAAAAATGAAATGGTGGTTTATAAAGGATCTGGTTGTCACCTTATTGATGAACATGAATTGTTGTTTGCGAGTAAAGCTGCAAATTCCTCCAACTTCAGCTGCCTCCGTAATAATCTTGTAAAAATGGATAAAAAATTCCCTTTTCAAAATGTTCCGATATTGTTTCATTAAAGTTCATAATTATTCTATAAATATTACTTTAAGAGGTGCATAAAATACCCACTGTGGTTTGTCATTTATTCTCGAGAACAAAAAAACGTTTCAAAAACATCCCCTCTCTGCTTTCTCACAAATCGCACCCTTTTTTTCATCTAATACAATGACATCTTAAACACCTCAAAAGTCTAGATACATTTTGGGGCCACCATACTTCTCTCCACTGTTTAAAATGCTTAAATATACTACCATTTAAAATTTTGTGTCAGTCATTTTTTTACTTAATCATTTTATTTAGCAAATATGCATAAATAAATTAAATAAATCAAGAGTAAGCACATTTATAATATACAATAATTTACTAAATATTTATATTTCTGATAAATGCTGTTCTTTTGAACTTCTTATTCATCATAAAATCCTAAAATATATATATATATATATATATATATATATATATATATATATATATATATATATATATATATATATATATATATCATGGTTTCCACAAAAATATTAAGCAACATTTGATAATAATTAGAAATGTTTCTTAAGCACAGCATCAGCATATTATAATGATTTCTGACCATGTGACACTGAAGACTGGAGTAATGATGTTGAAAATTCAGCTTGCAAATTACATTTTACAAAATATTTAAATAGGATGTTCTTTTGAATTATACTATTTCACAATATTTTAATACGTTTTTTTATCAAATAAATGCAGCATTGGTGTGCATAAGACGGTGTGCATATTTCTTTCAAAAGCATTTTAAATATTGTACCAACCCAAACTTTTCAGGGGTGTACATTATTTTTTTGCAAGCATTAACCTTCCAACCTTAAATGTGTTCTACAAGTGAAAAATGTGAAGTTTTGAATGAGGTTGTTTAACTGTTGAAAGCCTTGCAAATATACCGTATGCATTATATATTCATCAAATATATTGATATATTCCCCTCCACACAGCCAGGTGTTCATAAATTGAATTAATTGGCCTTTTCCCCTGAAGATCCTGTGAAACAGCTAATTAACTGCTACACAAATGAAAGTGCCTGACAGTAGTAATTTAGTTTCATCCAGAAGTCCTAAACTAAAGCTCCTTGCCTGGCTTCCCAAACACAACAAATGCTCTAATGTACCTAGTGCCTTGAGATTCTGATGAAATGTTCACTGAAAATAAAAACAAAACTTAGCTAACTTTCTTGTTGATTGAATGTCTAGTTCTAATTAAAATAAGCTTTGGAGGTTTATCTAGGCATACAAGACAAGTTATTGAAGGATTTCAAAGGGACATATGGAATCTCGTTTATATAATAGTAGCAGAATGAACTTGAGGGTTAATAGCTGGCAGTCAGTAATAGGACATCCACATTAGGCACATTTTTAGGTCTGATTGGCTACTGCAGTCAGGTTTAATATATTACACCTCTCCTCGGATGGTGCCTGTCAAATAAATGCCTTGTGCCTGTTCGTCCATGAACACTGGCCTGACAAGCTACTAAATGTTTAATAGGAGAGCAAATCATTAACTTGCACCAAAAAAAAAGCGTAGCTGTTTTGATTGAAAGGTTGTAATTGGTGTCTAGCAGTGCCTTCTAGGAAGAACATGTTGTGGTGGTTTTAGATAATGCGTTTGAAGCAATAATCTAATGTGTTTTATTCTACAGACTAAGTGTGTGGTGGATGCACCTGACAGCTCAGGGAAGATGGCTCTTCATTACGCAGGTGAGGTGCAAAATGTCCTTGTTTTAAAGATTATTCTGTTTACTTTAATACTTCTCAACTCAGGAGCCCTTCAAGGACAAGCAACAGGCTTTATCTTCAGTATCTTGTTTTCTTTCACTACTTTTTGCTTATTAATAGTTTGTTGCTTATTAATAGTTTGTTCTGAGTAGTGTTTTGGTGCAAATGTTTTTCAACATTAACCCCACTGCACCGTTATTCCACTCCCAAGCACAGAATGACATGTTATTGTGGACCATTTGCTCCAAATTGTCAGGTAGTGAGGGCAAACCCAAAGAAAAGCATGTTTTTATTTGTGGATAGACTTTGTTCACAAAATTGCTCCCTACCAAAAAAAATAAAAATAAATTGCTCCCTTGCCCATTTCGGTCTGTATAATAGACAGTGAGGAAAAAAAACTGACATTGTTAATTGAGCCTTTTTAACATTTGTGAGGGATTGAACCGGGGTGGGATTGGCCTCGAAGAGCAAGGAGCTTGCAGCCACCTGGAGGTCAGAAGTCTGCTAGCAGGATGTTTTAAGCAAAACATGGTTTCATATGGACTACAAAGCAGAGAAACTTCATTTATGCCAGTCCGCTGCTTGAGAATAATGGCCGTGATTGGTTGAGAAACAGGGGACGGTGTGATTTTTAAATGGGGCGCTGATATTTGTTGGGAAATAAGTGGTGTCACACACTATGAGCCGGGTTTTGGTCTCTGTGGGAAAGCTTGAAGTGTTCATAGTAATTACTCTTTAAAGAGTTTGTTGGCATGATGTAGTGTTAAACCCTTGTTTGTGTCTCTGGGGATAAAGAACTGCTTCTTATTATCTGTTCTCTCTTTCTCTCTCCCATAGCTGCCAGCGGAAATGCTGTGATAGTTCAACTTCTGTGCGAGCACAAGTGTCATGTCAATCTTGAGGACTTGGTATGTAGTAGTCTTATAAGAAATATTTTAACTGCTGTGAAAATGGACTTTGTCTTTCTCTACATGTATCTCAGAGCTGCCTTTGCTCTACCTCAAACATGTGCATTGTCAAGGAGAACTCCCCAAAGACTGTTCTCTGTGGGTTTAAATCCGTGTTCAGCTGCATTGATTTAAATCCCCATGGCACACTTGAGGTCTCTGTTACTGGGAGATTGCTTGTCCAAAGTAGTTTTTTTACTTTCTATTCTACAATGAGTTTTCTTTTGTTCCTTCAAGAGTCTCACAGTGCTTCTTTTAAATTGATTCTGTCTGGTTGATGATAAGAACGGTGACTAGCAGTACAATTTTTTTTTTTCTGTACTTAAAAAAATATCCCTTACTACCTCTAAGTACAGAATACAATTATTTTATTTCGTAACTCAGACTACTACAAATATCTCTGGCATGTTTTGGTATAAGAAACATTTATATTACCATAAAACGTTTACAGGCCGTTTAAATCTATTACAAAAGATATATATATATATATATATATTAGACATGTGCCGGTATTCGGTAATGCGATAAATCGCGGTAATGAATATGCACGATATTGTTATCGCGGCCACTTCAAAATACCGTGAAAAATAATAGATTTGAATTTAGACTTTTAGAACACGCATTAGCTAATTTTCTATCAACCGCTTAAACACTGCGTATATGCTCCGCAAAACACGTGCGCACTCTGATGTAAACAATCCCCACATGTATAAGCACTGTGTACACGCGGCGCAGAGCGCACTCTAGTCTAATGTAAACAATCATCACATGTATAAGCACTGTGTGCACGCGGCGCAGAGCGCACTCTAGTCTAATGTAAACAATCCCCACATGTATAAGCACTGTGTGCATGCGGCGCAGAGCGCACTCTAGTCTAATGTAAACAATCCCCACATGTATAAGCACTGTGTGCATGCGGCGCAGAGCGCACTCTAGTCTAATGTAAACAATCCCCACATGTATAAGCACTGTGTGCATGCGGCGCAGAGCGCACTCTAGTCTGATGTAAACAATCCCCACATGTATAAGCACTGTGTGCATGCGGCGCAGAGCGCACTCTAGTCTAATGTAAACAATCCCCACATGTATAAGCACTGTGTGCATGCGGCGCAGAGCGCACTCTAGTCTAATGTAAACAATCCCCACATGTATAAGCACTGTGTGCATGCGGCGCAGAGCGCACTCTAGTCTAATGTAAACAATCCCCACATGTATAAGCACTGTGTGCATGCGGCGCAGAGCGCACTCTAGTCTAATGTAAACAATCCCCACATGTATAAGCACTGTGTGCATGCGGCGCAGAGCGCACTCTAGTCTAATGTAAACAATCCCCACATGTATAAGCACTGTGTGCATGCGGCGCAGAGCGCACTCTAGTCTAATGTAAACAATCATCACATGTATAAGCACTGTGTGCATGCGGCGCAGAGCGCACTCTAGTCTAATGTAAACAATCCCCACATGTATAAGCACTGTGTGCATGCGGCGCAGAGCGCACTCTAGTCTAATGTAAACAATCCCCACATGTATAAGCACTGTGTGCATGCGGCGCAGAGCGCACTCTAGTCTAATGTAAACAATCCCCACATGTATAAGCACTGTGTGCATGCGGCGCAGAGCGCACTCTAGTCTAATGTAAACAATCATCACATGTATAAGCACTGTGTGCATGCGGCGCAGAGCGCACTCTAGTCTAATGTAAACAATCCCCACATGTATAAGCACTGTGTGCATGCGGCGCAGAGCGCACTCTAGTCTAATGTAAACAATCATCACATGTATAAGCACTGTGTGCATGCGGCGCAGAGCGCACTCTAGTCTAATGTAAACAATCATCACATGTATAAGCACTGTGTGCATGCGGCGCAGAGCGCACTCTAGTCTAATGTAAACAATCCCCACATGTATAAGCACTGTGTGCATGCGGCGCAGAGCGCACTCTAGTCTAATGTAAACAATCATCACATGTATAAGCACTGTGTGCATGCGGCGCAGAGCGCACTCTAGTCTAATGTAAACAATCCCCACATGTATAAGCACTGTGTGCATGCGGCGCAGAGCGCACTCTAGTCTAATGTAAACAATCCCCACATGTATAAGCACTGTGTGCATGCGGCGCAGAGCGCACTCTAGTCTAATGTAAACAATCATCACATGTATAAGCACTGTGTGCATGCGGCGCAGAGCGCACTCTAGTCTAATGTAAACAATCCCCACATGTATAAGCACTGTGTGCATGCGGCGCAGAGCGCACTCTAGTCTAATGTAAACAATCCCCACATGTATAAGCACTGTGTGCACGCGGCGCAGAGCGCACTCTAGTCTAATGTAAACAATCCCCACATGTATAAGCACTGTGTGCACGCGGCGCAGAGCGCACTCTAGTCTAATGTAAACAATCATCACATGTATAAGCACTGTGTGCATGCGGCGCAGAGCGCACTCTAGTCTAATGTAAACAATCCCCACATGTATAAGCACTGTGTGCATGCGGCGCAGAGCGCACTCTAGTCTAATGTAAACAATCCCCACATGTATAAGCACTGTGTGCACGCGGCGCAGAGCGCACTCTAGTCTAATGTAAACAATCCCCACATGTATAAGCACTGTGTGCACGCGGCGCAGAGCGCACTCTAGTCTAATGTAAACAATCCCCACATGTATAAGCACTGTGTGCACGCGGCGCAGAGCGCACTCTAGTCTAATGTAAACAATCATCACATGTATAAGCACTGTGTGCATGCGGCGCAGAGCGCACTCTAGTCTAATGTAAACAATCCCCACATGTATAAGCACTGTGTGCATGCGGCGCAGAGCGCACTCTAGTCTAATGTAAACAATCCCCACATGTATAAGCACTGTGTGCATGCGGCGCAGAGCGCACTCTAGTCTAATGTAAACAATCCCCACATGTATAAGCACTGTGTGCACGCGGCGCAGAGCGCACTCTAGTCTAATGTAAACAATCCCCACATGTATAAGCACTGTGTGCATGCGGCGCAGAGCGCACTCTAGTCTAATGTAAACAATCCCCACATGTATAAGCACTGTGTGCATGCGGCGCAGAGCGCACTCTAGTCTAATGTAAACAATCCCCACATGTATAAGCACTGTGTGCATGCGGCGCAGAGCGCACTCTAGTCTAATGTAAACAATCATCACATGGAGTAGAAGCATGGCGGAAGGAGGAACGCTGCCGACGATTTACCCCCCGCAGGGCTGCCAACTCTCACGCATTCAACTTGAGACTCAAGCGCCTTTCAGACAGGACGCAGAATACTCGCGGGGACGTTTTGTTGCTGCGTCGACCAAAGCACGCCGGGGTCAAAGTTAAAAATAGTTCAACTTTTTATTTGCAAAATAGCAAATCGCGTTCCGCGTTCTGTCTGAAAGCCGCTTTACGGAATTGACACTTTTCACACGCTCTCACGCAGAGAAAAATCGCGGAGCAAAGAGGACACTGACACCGACAGACTATACAGAGCAGGTTACTTTTGATATGAAAAAAAAGGTTCTGTCCATTGTGACAGATCGCTGCGCCTCAGTTCAAGTAAACCGATCATCTGTTACTTTTTATTTAAAGATACAGTACAACTTACCTTAAGGTTTATGCCTCATACAAAATGTCGATCAATCAGTGTTTTTCACGGAAAGAGGTCAATAAAACTGCAGGAGAACAGTTATGTCACAGAACGTTACATTTACCTCAGGAAACCCATTTAATGACCAGCACTTTAGTTGACTAGAAAAAATTGTCATTTTGCTAAATATGTGCACTTTATTACATATTAATTATATGTTTACTTGTCATTACATAATTGTTATTATAATGAAAACCGCATTATATTTAATTTCTCTCTGTTTACAGCATTATGTGAGATATATTTTTTTCTTGAGAAAAATTAACATGCAGACTGTAGCCTACCTAATATTTATCCAAATGAGTCAATATTGAATTAATATTAAAATCAAATACAATCATTTATTTGAATACAAACAGTAACCTACCAGTCATTATACCATGTAAACATTGTAACACGTTGTCACTAAACTTAATAAAATTCTGTTTAGTTACCATGTTTTGAAAATCACAATTACACATTGTGATGCAAGTTGTTTTTTTAGATACCCGCAATCCATCTGTTTCTCTTGAGCAATTAAAATATCGTGATAATACCGTATACCGTGATAAAAGCTCATTCAATTAATCGCAGCACGAAAATTTGATACCGGCACATGCCTAATATATATATATCCATAACCATATTTAATATATTATTGTAGCAAGGTTAGATGTTGTGGGAAGAAGGTGGCGGGAACCGGCGAACCTTCAGAAACTTTAATAAACGTAAAATAAACAAATACAAAATGAAAGTAAAGACAGCAGCCCCTCACGGACGACTGCTGTCACATATAACAAAACACAAATAAAATCCTGGCCTGGCCTCTCTCGATCTCCAGTGTCGTCGCTCCTCCTTTATGCTTCGGCTCCTCCTTGAGAGATACGAGACCGGTGCGTCGCGCAGGTGTCACTCATTATCAATCATGCCACCGGCCTCATGCCGTTCTCTCACGGCCCTCGGCCTCGTCCTGGTCGCCACAATTATAAATTCCTATTTGTAAACTAAATTACCTCTGGCTCATATTAAAAGTGTGTGAGTCTATTTACATAAAACATTGTGGTTGGCTAGTGTTAGCATCCTAGCATCGTGTTAACGTTTAATCATCATCCTAGAGATAAATTAGATATAGTGTTAAATAATTTTAAAAAAGGCTTCAAAACTTTAGACAACAGAAGAAAAATATTGGCACATCCAAAACCATAATGTTTTTAGGTGTTCAAGCACAAAGTGCTGAAAACCTATTGTAATTGCTATTTGAAAAAAAAAATTCCCCTAAAACGCATCGTGCAGCCCAAACCGTAAGGCCTAGAGACTTGAAACTCTGATAGGTTCTCCCCAAAAGTGTGGCCTACCATCTGGCAGAGTATGACCCCGATTGGCCCATAGGTGGCGCTACAGCAACCAAAAGTACTAAATTGCTCATAACTCTTACTTAGACCGTTGGTCCTAGAATCAAGTTTTATGTTAATCAATTTTTACGCCACCGTGTTCCTTGGCTCAAGACGGACTAGATGTATATCTCGGATTTCGATTTGGGCCCCCAAAACATTTTTTATGGCCAATTTTGTCCAAAACCTACTTTTGCGAACTAGTCCCTGGTTTTTCCCCCGATCGGAGCCAAACCAGTCTAGGCCTATTCTCTGGACTCTGTAGATCAATAATTATCGAAAAAAAGTTGAAAGTTTGCAATTGGGTGGCTGTAACAGGGTTATTAAGAAAAGGGGCGTGGCAAAATAGTCAAAAGCCTATAAATCATAAATAAAAACTCAAAACTTCACAAAAATTGATGAGCATATGTGTCATAACATGGTGAAGAAGCATGCAAAGTTTCATGGAGATCGGACCATAGGTGGCGCTATAACTGTCAAAAAGGTCTCATTATTAGGTGTTCAATCACGAAGTGCTGAAAACCTATTGTAATTGCTATTTGAAAGAAAAAAAAAAACCTAAAATGCATCGTGCAGCCCAAACCATAAGGCCTAGAGACTTGAAACTCTGCCAGATGGTAGGCCACACTTTTGGGGAGAACCTATCAGAGTATGACCCCAATTGGCCCATAGGTGGCGCTACAGCAACCAAAAGTACTAAATTGCTCATAAGTCCTAGGCCGTTGGTCCTAGCCTCAAGCTTTAAAAAAATTGATGAGCATACAAAAATTGATGAGCATATGAGCATACAAAAATTGATGAGCATATGTGTCATAACATGGTGAAGAAGCATGCAAAGTTTCATGGAGATCGGACCATAGGTGGCGCTATAACTGTTAAAAAGCTTTAAAACCATACATTTCCTATGGTAAATTGACTGTATTGGCTGTAAATGCTTTTTTATACTTTTGTGCTTAACGGCCTTAAAGGCCTTAACTGCTTGAACACCGCTAAATGCTGCTAGCAGCTTTAATGTTTAAAATGTTTTTGTAAATGATGACTCTACTAATACTCAAGGTTTTTATCCATTGCCCATCACACTGACCTTAATTACTCCTCTGTGTCGGAAATTCATTAATATGCATTGCATTATCTGGGCATCTTTAAGAAGTAAACAAATTATTCTTATTCAGCATTCATTGGATGGATTGAGCTGTCCCTGCAATGTCTGTTCTAATTAATCCACATTTATTCACAAAGATATAAATCCACAATTATTCACAGTTATCCTTTAATAGTAGTGTTATCTGTTAAGACCCACAGCGCTAGTATTATCCCAGACATTAGACTGGCTGTGGTGAAGGATGAACGACCCTGATGCATCTCAAGAGAAACATTTCATTCTAATAATACATCAAATAGCGGTGTTCTGTCAGGAGAGACCGCTGGAAGAGAGGCAGCGGCTAAACAACCTGTATTAGGTAGGGCTGTCAGGCGATTACATTTTTAAAATCGAATTAATTACTTGATGTGCCAATGAATTCATCTAATTAATCGCTAATTAATCGCACATCAAATTTGGCTGTGAACTACTTGTGACTGGTTTTGTGATCCAGGGTCACAAATGGTTCTTTTTATGAATGGGCCATTGAATCATTGGTTCACCCGATTGATTCGCTCAGTACGTTAATTCAATCAGAAAAGAAACGCTGACTTGAAGTGGCGCTGCACAGACCGATTGGTGTATGACATCAAAGTACTGCAAGAGCAATTCAAAAGCATATAGAGCCGTCTGCTCTCTAATCACTCTCGTGGTACTTACTGTGTTACTCGGAGATGCACAACAGTTCTGCTGTGGCTAATGATTTATGGGTGCGGCAGTTTCTACAAACCAGAAGGTTGGTGGTTCAATCCCCGGTTCCACCTGACCAAGTGTCGAGGCGTCCATGAGCAAAACATAAATTGTTTTAAAGTTAAGTATTTTTATCCATTTTTGCATCTAGCAGAACAGAATTCATATTTTTGCATTTTGCATAAAAATATCCCAAACCTCTTTTACGTTTATCGAAAGCATTTCTTTTTCATAAACTTTGACTTAACCATTGTGCCTGTCTGCTAGATGAACAGCCTTTGTCTACCATGCGACATTATCACCTATTCTCTAATTTACACATCTCAATTGTCATAATGTTAGCATGCAGCTCCAATGAAATGAACCGTTTTTTTCTCTTTTCAAGCTGTATATTACTGAGAGACAGAGGGCCGGTGTGGAAGGCAACGGACCCTCAAGCTGTGGGTCTCTCATTTAAACAACCATGACTAAAGAGCTTCAGCAGTCAGAAAGGAGAAAGAGAGAGAGAGTCAAAAGTAGATGGGAATCAGAGGCTGCTTCTGCTTACGGTCACTGATTATCCACCGTCGTCATCCTCTGAGGCAAGCTTGGCACATTCATGCCCACTCAGCCCATTGCTTTGAACATGCGGAAATACCTGCTCTCTCTGCTAAATTATTAAGCGTAGCCCAACTAATGTCACAATAACATTCTGGGCTCAAGCACAATTTTTTTAGCTTTGATGCCCACTCAGAAAACACTGGGCCTAATTTTTCGAAAACTAGGCTGTTAGTAATGAACGAGTCCATTGATGTGTGTGTCTTTTTTCATTTTTTTTCTTTTTCTTGGAGTTTGCCTTTGAGCTGGTAAATGGATGGAAATCCTTCATCCACCAACAGCTTAGCAAAAGCCACTCTGTCTAATTTAGAAAACTCACACCTGGTTCTTTCCCTCTTATTTCTTCCTCGCAGCATATAGGATGCTCATATCCTCAGGAGCATATGGCATGCAGTTTGTGCACAGATTTTTAATTTACACTGCAAAAATGTTTACATTTTAACAGGATAGTTCAACCAATAATGACAGTTCTGTTATCATTTACTCTTGCTCATGTCATTGCGAACTCATATGAGTTCATTTTGAGGTTTTTTTTTTTTCAAGTGGTTTTAATGAACAGGAACTGACGCACAAAATCACCTCAAAACGCATTGTGTGAAAAATTGCCTTGCTTGTTTTGTGTTTCACAGAGGGAAGAAAGTCTTACGGGTTTTATCTTCAGTTTTTTATGTCCCTTTGAGGGTACTGCTGAAGTGACAAACTGTTGTACCTCTAAAGGTATAGTTTTTGTGTATTTCCTTTTGTGATTGCAACAGCTTAAGATCTCCTAGCTTGAAGAAATGAATATTGAGGACATTTACAGGCTTTCTTTGAGCAACACCTTATAAAATTGTTTGTTAGATACAATGTTTTCTCAAAACCTGTTTTATGTTAAGACTGATGAATATATCCCTCGTTATGTAAACAAACCAATCAATTCTCCTACAATCATGCTAATGTTTCTATTACAGTGACCCAGCCATTGCATAATTGGCTCAGTTGTGAATGCCCATGAGGTATATGTTGGGTTCAACATATACAGACTTTCAAACAGACTTTCTCCACAACAGCCTTATGCTGTGTTTATCAGTGCTGAATGCAGTTATAAACTAATTAATTGGGATTGTTGTGGTTTGCTATGTGAAGAGAATTTATTTTTCTCAACTTAAAGGCCTTGTGAAATTATTATGTTTTGAACAATTATGTTTTCACCATAATTTGCCTAGAAAATGTCATTTAACTTAAAGGTCACTCCCAGAATGTTAAAAAAATTGTCTTGATGGGATGTGTAATAGCTTAACAAAATAGACAATTATTTCATCACTCATATATCGGGCATAAATATGTTCCTGTTAGTATAAACTGTAGTTATAACATTCCTGACCTTCCAGATGTCTTAAATGTTAGCTTGTTACATTTAGGTAAGGTAATTTATTTATAAAGCACAATTAAAAACAACGGGTAGTTGACCAATGTGCTGTACAATTTTTGAAAAACATGCCAAGAGCAAATGTACAGAACATTTATACAAAGCAATACATATTTCTAACAACTCTCACAAAACAAACAAGCTACCAACATATCAGCAATTAGATTTCGACAGAAAAGCCAGAGAAAAGAGATGAGTTTTTAAAAGGGATTTAAAAGATACCACAGTGGAGGCAGTTCTAATATGCAAAGGCAGACTATTCCAGAGTTTAGGAGCCAACACTGAAAAGGAACGATCACCCCAAAGTTTACGTCTAGATTTTGGGACAGTTAAAGGGTTAGTTCACCCAAAAATGAAAAATAAGTCATTAATTACTCACCCCCATGCTGTACCAACCCCGTAAGGCCTTCGTTCGTCTAAGGAACACAAATGAAGATATTTATGATTAAATCTGAGAGGTGCATGACTGCTACATAGGCTCCCTAAGGGAATGAAACTTGACGGCCCAGAAAGTCATTAAAGAAAATGTTTAAATATTCCATGTCACAACAGTGGCTCAACTATAAGTTTATCAAGCGACGAGAATACTTTTTGTGCGAAAAAACAAACAAAAATAACGACTTTATTCGACTATTCCTTTTCTTCCTTGTAGGCCTGAAACGAGACTTCAAGAGATTTCCACGACGCATGCGCGAGAATTGCGATCTCCTTCAACTACTTCAGTTAAGTTCTCGCGCGTGCGCGTCGTGGAAATCTCTTGAAGTCTCGTTTCAGGCCTACAAGTCGTTATTTTTGTTTGTTTTTTCGCACAAAAAGTATTCTCGTCGCTTGATAAACTTATAGTTGAGCCACTGTTGCGACATGGAATATTTAAACATTTTCTTTAATGACTTTATGGGCCGTCAAGTTTCATTCCCTTAGCCTATGGAGGAGTGATCAACCTCTCAGATTTAATCATAAATATCTTCATTTGTGTTCCGAAGACGAACGAAGGTCTTACGGGGTTGGTACAGCATGGGGGTGAGTAATTAATGACTTAATTTTCATTTTTGGGTAAACTAACCCTTTAAGAGTTTCTGGTCAGAAGACCTAAGTGATCTTGATGGTGAGTATATCTGCAACAACTCTGAGAGATAAGGTGGTGCCATACCATTTAGTGATTTAAAAACAAACAACAAAATCTTAAAATCAATCCTGTAGCGGATCGGCAACCAATGTAATGAAAATAAAATTGGAGTAATATGATTCCGCTTTCGGGAACCTGTCAACAATCTAGCTGCGGCATTTTGGATAATTTGCAAGCGTGTCAACGTCGACTGATTAATCCCTGCATACAGGGCATTACAGTAGTCCAAACGTGAGGTCACAAATGCGTGCATCACTCTCTCTAAATCTTCAACTGACAAAAATTGCTTGACTTTTGCCAAGGTTCTTAATTGGAAGAAGCCTGATCGAACAACAGCGTTAACTTGTTTGTCAAATTTTAGTGAGTTATCAAAAATTACCCCCAAGTTTTTCACCATTGAACGACCATAAATAGATAAAGGTCCTAAATCAACACAGGGGAACTCTCAGATACATTACAGCAGCGATTCCCAAACTGTGGTCCGCGGACCACTAGTGGTCCTTGAGGGTACTGCAGGTGGTCCGTGGAAAGGCAAAATAAAATATCCAAAAAAAAATGTTTACCTTCTTTTTACCAGGAAATTCCCATAAAAAAAAAGTAAAAAGAATATGTAGGCCTATATTGATATAAAACTTAAATTAAATTGTCAAGTCATTGTGTGATTACTAAAATAGACTAGTGGCACTCGGCAGTGACGTTCAAGTTTAGTGTCGTTAAACCCACAACATGCGTCGGTGGATAGCAACAGGTTCTCTGAAGAGAAAAGAGGCAGACTCAGAGGCAAATATGTCCTTATCACATCACACGCACAGCCTTGGAATTGGAATGAATAAGGCCTGTTATTATTTTAATTTCCAGTTAGTTTCTTGATCTCGCGTTTCCGAAATGTTTTGCGGATGTGCTGGAAGTGGGCAAACTCAAGCCTACTTTTTGAGGACTTGTAAAACTCTGAAGATTAATAATCCCCTAAAATCGCCAAAGGTTTTGAAATGTTGACTATGTCCAAGTGTTCTTATTACCGTATAGATTTCATACTCCATTGCTATGGAAATAAGCCTGTTGTTCAAATTAACCTGATTAGGCCCTCGGGCGCTTGAGTAAATAAAGATGTGGCAGCCGCTGTGTGCAGTAAACTTTCTTTTAACAAGCCCATTGTACTGATGCGATGACCAGTTATAGTTTTAGTGCTAGTAAGTCTATTTAGAGGTGCGGATAAATTCAGGTAGGACTGTGTAGGCATATTTTATTATGTGTATTATGAGGTGGTCCGCAAAAATTCTTGATTACAAATAGTGGTCCACACACACAAAAAGTTTGAAACCCCCTGCATTAGAGGGTGCAAACACAATAATCTCAGTTTTCCATTCATTTAGATGCAAAAAATTAGCAGCCAGCCAGGTTTTCAAATCATTCAAACATGCTAAAAGAGGCCCTAAAGAGTTATCATCCCTTTTTACTGGCATATATATCTGTGTATCATCTGCAGAACAATGGAATGATACTCTGTGTTTTTGAAAGATTTCGCCAATTGGAAGCATGTAAAGCGAAAACAGAATGGGTCCCAAAATTGACCCTTGAGGTATCCCACACTTAAGAGGGGCAGATGAAGATGTAAATTCCCCCATGGTGACTGGGAAACGTCTGTTAGTTAGATAGGAATTAAACCAATTTAAAACCACACCTCGCATCCCTACCAACCTCTTCCGCCGTGCAATAAGAATTGCATGGTCTATGGTATCAAATGCCGCGCTCAAATCGAGTAACACCAAAACTGCAGCATTTCCAGAATCCACAGTTATTAAAACATCATTAAGAACCTTTAAAAGTGCAGATTATGTACTGTGATGTTTCCTAAAACCCGACTGGAATTTTTAAAAAAGTAAATTTTCATTCAAAAAAGACTGCAGCTGAATGTGATCTGCTTTCTCTAATATCTTTGAGAGGAATGACAATTTTGAAATAGGTCTATAGTTATTTAACTCACTTGAGTTCAAATTAGTATTTTAAATTAAAGGCTGCACCACAGCGTGTTTAAAAATAGCAGGCACAGACCCTGATACAAGACAGCTATTTATTATATTTAAAACACTAGGCCCAACTGTATCAAAACCCTGTTTGATTATCTTTGATGAGACTATATCAAGTGGGGAGTCTGATGGCCTCAACTGGTCTACTATTTTTTCCAAACTAGAAAGTTGAAGAACTTCAAAGTGGTCAAACACCATAACACAACATGGTATAGCTGGGACCCTACAAACAGCAGGAGGAATTTGAGACCTAATTTTTTAGATTTTTGAAACAAAAAATGATTTAAAATTATCACACATATCCATCGACATAACAGGCACAATTACATTAGATGGATTTACGATAGAGTTTATAGTATTAAATAGTACTCTAGGTCTATGATAATTTCTCTCAATAATATCAGAGAAATATTGTGTCTTCGCTGTTTTAACAGCACCATTTAATCTTGTCTTGGCTCTTCAATGCCTGCCAGGGAAGAAACCAGCCCGAGCATACAGTAGGATTGTATTTAATCATTTCATGTTCTCTGCTTGATGCCATATGAGCTCAAATCACCTCCTGGACTGCTATGACTAAGCTTTTGCCAGTTAAGATGCAAATTTAAAAACATCTAAAGAGGAATTTAAACCTTTTTTTTCTCAAGCTAGCATCAACACGATCTCAGTTTCCTCACACTTCCCAGGGAAAAACCGCACCATGTTGTGAGCTCCCACAGAAAGTCTAGATCTGCAATTGCTTCCTGAAGAAGAAAAATAATACAACTTTGATGCTTTTCTCTATAAATAATTCAAATATATCATAACGTCAGCAGAATTGAAAACACTACTGTATAGTTTACAATGTTTTGCATGCACAGCCTCTTTTTTGTTGTTTTTGTAGTAGTAGTTTTAACTAAGAAAGCCTAAATGCATTGAAGTGCTGTACAGTTGTGGTGTAATTTTCAGGTTGCAGCTCAAATTCAGCCTCGTCATCCTAAATGTGCTTTTGATGAGGTGTCAGGTTCTCTCGCTCTGGAATAATTGGCCGAACCCCCTGTGCTCTTTGAGAAGATTGTTTGCCCAAGGATATTAGGAAAAGAAGGGGGAAAGTTCACCTATGTACTTTAATATCATGTAGATTTGAATGCATCAGGTTTTACTTCTGTTAATATTAGATGTCTAAAGCTCTATTACATTTTAATGATAATTCAGTGTCTTCACTGTCTCGCTGTTTGGTGCCAGTTCTGTCTAATGTACTGTCTATTTCTATAACGTAGCCTCTTAACATGCTGAGGATGGTATTTGAAGGAAAATTATGTTGATTTAAAGCTCTTTTTCCATTTAGGACGGCTTGACGCCCCTGCTTTTGTCAGCTAGACATGCGCACGCAGAGGTCTGCCTGAGTTTATTGGACTGGGGTGCTGACATCAATGCTAGAGACAA
Source organism: Tiaroga cobitis (assembly GCA_030578255.1). Classification (NCBI taxonomy): domain Eukaryota; kingdom Metazoa; phylum Chordata; class Actinopteri; order Cypriniformes; family Leuciscidae; genus Tiaroga; species Tiaroga cobitis. Next base: position 23,632,941 of record CM060611.1, on the reverse strand, counting down.
AAATGGCAGGTATGTTTCTGGTTATCGGTCACAATATTGAGAGACTGCTAAAAAGAATTTTCTTTTCAATTTAAACATTACGCCCTGCTCATAAAGTGTCAAGTGAGCTGAGTCAACTATTGGAATGCTAACAGCGCAACTAAACTGTGCATAACATAATCTATTTTTAGACGGAACACGCTACCTTTCAAAAGTTTGGGATCAATATGATTTTTGTTTTGTTTTGGAAAGTATTTATGGTCACCAAGGCTGATTTTTTTTTTTTTAATGAAAAATATTCCTGTGATGGCAAAGCTGAATTTTCAGCAGCCATTACTCATTAGTTTTTCAGAATCTGTCAGAAATCATTCTAATAAGCTGCTTTGGTGCTCAAGAAACATTTCTTACATTTCTTTTCAGGATTCTTTGATGAATGGAATATCCAAAAGAACAGGATTTATTTCATCTTTATGTGAAATAGAAATCTTTTGTCTTTGCTCTAAATGTATTTACTGTCGCTTTTGATCGATTTAATGTGTACTTGCTAAATAAAAGTATTAATTAAAAAAACATCTATTATTCATTCAGAACCGCAGTGATGTTGGCCAGTGAGAGCAGCTGTCCGGCCGCTGTCGAGTTTCTGGTGCAGGGGGGAGCTGACCTGCACATGGTGGACTCGCTCGGACACAACGTGCTCCATTACGCCAAACTGTCTGGCAGCAGCGAGGTCCAAACCGTTCTCAACAATGCCCTCCACAGACAGCAGTCGGAATCAGGTCATTTTAAAAGTGAATATCAGTGTGATGTCAATTTAAACAATTTAGCTTTGAAGTTGTCATTTCAGATTATGATTAAAATAACAATGGTCATACTCTACAGGTACATTCCTCTCCATGATGCTTAAAGTCACCATGAAATCAAAATGGACCATTTTTGGGGGGAATATTGCAGTATTTACTATAAATAATTGTTCCGAATATTTTGTGTGTGTATCATCACCTTAAATGTTCAATTCTGTTTTCTTTTCTGTCCTCAATTTACACACAGCTTATTGGCTCAACATTGCCATCTAGTGGCATTTTCTCTTTTTTTTAAACCTCATGCTTTCGCAAAATTTCTCAGATCTGCTTGCGAAATAATGAAAAAAAGGAAAGATTAAGACAGAATAACTAATGTTAGCACCAGGAAATGACATGCCATTTTCATTTTCCCCTCATAACCACACTCCATGTTTTCCCCTCCTGTATCTTTGCATGAGCAGATAAGAATTCAACGAGAACCCCTCAGGTAAGCAAGTTCATTTTCATTTCATTCATTTTCATCCCCTCAGACTTTGATGCTTTTCCTCATTTTTTGATTTACAGAACCTGCAAAGTTTCTCCATAGACAATTTAAATTCACATTTTAACTGTGTCAGCCTCAAGCCTGGAGTTTTGATTGAATATTCCTTTATTTTTACATTTAACAAACATTCCCACAATGCACTTTTAGAAACCTGCACTGGCATTTGCCTCACCCTGTAGTGATATTCTTCTTTTCCCAAACTAAGTGTGCAGTGTTTATTTCACTAACCACTTAAACACTTTACTTCGTCTTTCTCTCTCTCTCTCTCTCTCTCTCTCTCTCTCTCTCTCTCTCTCTCTCTCTCTCTCTCTCTCTCTCTCTCTCTCTCTCTCTTTTTGCCACTCTCCTTATCACGCACACAATCTCAGCATGGTCAAAAGTTAAATGAGGACAGAAGCTCCACTCCCAAAAAGAGAAAAGCACCTCCTCCTCCCATTAGCCCAATCCAGGTAAAGGCACACAGTGCTAAATCTGTAATCGGTAATGATCTCTGCACTTTCTAAAAGCTTTAGACGCAATTCTTTATGTAATTACTTCTGAATATTCATCTGATAACAATTTTTCTGTATCCATATTGGCTCTTACTGTCTCTAAGCTTAGCATCACTTTTACGCTCTCCTTTGTCTTATTTTTCAGTCGGCTGGTATCATCTCACCACCTTATTTTACTCCAACTGATACTCCTTTGTCCAGCAAAAGTGATTCATCCAAAAGATTCAATTACAAGGTATGGAACGAGCATTAAGGGGTATCAGTTTTAATAAAATATATAAAGTATATGTATAAATAATATTATATTATAATATTGATTGTAATAATTTATGCCTTATTATTTATTATAATATTGATTACAATAAAAAATAAAAATAAAAATATCCTAAATATTAATTTTGTAACTAGTTAAAAAAACAACTTTTCACATTACTTATTGGCTGTCTCAAAGCTTAGTCACTGCCTACCAAATTTTACCAAATAACATTTGAACATGCCTATAATGCCCAAAATGCTGTCTAGGTAGACAGCTTATTAGGTTTTGAAATGTTGTCCGTGGTGGAAAAACCCCCCCACCTGTGTTAGATACCTAATCCATAGGCATGTTGCGGTTATATTTTGTTCATTATTTAATGACCTGATTAACTTGGAGTTCTTCACTTCCTGTTTGTTGAGGAGGAGGAGCTAAAAAGTACTGTACTGAAGGATGAGATCGAGAAATTGCATGAGGAAAAGAGCATGCTGCTTGAGACCATTGAAGATCTGAAGCAGATTGTGGAGCAGACTGAGCCCAAGGCGAGTACCGCACAGCCCTTTAATATTCCTTCATGTGGCAGCTGCTTTGATCTTCAGCCACTTTAGCTCTCTGGAACCCATTTTAACAGCTGCATTTTTACTGGCCCTGGCCAGGTGAAGGACCTTGCTTTAGGGGACACAAAAGCAGACTTCTCATCCACACCACCAGTCTTGGCCTCGAACTTGCGGATGAGTTTTGTTTAAGTTTGTGCATTCTGTTTGAATTTCGACTAGTGACGCAAACCCGTGGGTCTTTTTTACGTGAGCTTACAGAGTCTTGAGTAAGCATTGAAAACCTCAAAACCCAGAGACACTGTGTTTTGTGTTCAGTAATGGTGTTCTTCAAAACAGCCTCTTATGTTATGAAAATTTTGTGGTGGCCTGCTTGACTTCTTCTCTTATTATAGTAACAGATCGCAGGGAATCAGTTTGTCGGTCTCAAGTGTGATTTTGATGTCTAAAGCCCAATAAAAAGGAAATTGTAAAATAATCTCTTCATGTCCTCCTGTTTTGAAACAGATGGAGCAGTCTGAGAATGCAAATTTGTTGTTGATTGCAGCCCTGCAAGCAAAGATAGCCTCTCTCTCCCTGGAAAACCAGCAGCTTGCCCAAATAATAAAGGTATCTCACTGTAAAAAAAAAGTCACCTTAAAGCTGAAATGTGAATTTTTTTTCCGTAAAAAAAAGACGATGTCAGTTACCTTCTTTTTAAACAAGTATTGCCATGTCGTCCCAGTCATTGCCATATATTGCCATGTCAAACAGTCAGTGGCCTGAGTTTGGGGCAGTACTGCCTGTATAGATTTTTACAAATCTGTTTGGTGGTTGGAAATTGCACAAAGCACTTTTAAGTAATGAGTATTTCGAAATAAAGATGTGCAGCAAGTCATTATCTTGATTTTCAAAAACATTTATCTTTTCTCACCGAACAGAAACGTACAGCTCCTCAAGGAGAGGAAGGCGATGGAAATTCCCGTCCAAACAGCATCGAATCCAATGCCTCGTACCACTCCACCCGTGCTGATTTTGAGCTCTCCAGCGACGTGCACATTCACACGGATGAAGAGGATCTTTCGGAGATGTCTGGTCTGGACATTAGCAGTTCCTCAATCAAACATGAGATGGAGGAGGATGTGAGGTTGAGTACAGATAAAGAAATCGGACTGCTACGGGATGCGCTGGAGAATCTGCAGGCTAAACTTCTAGAGTCCAGAATGGAAAACCACTCCCTTCAGGCCAAAATCAACACTGACTTTGAGAAAATTGAAGTTGCGTCTAAAAGCATGGACAAAGATACTCAAAAATACCAAGATTCTTTGCAAGAGTTACAGCTGAGGGGAGATTCTGTAAGTCCACAAGAAGACAATCTGGTGCAGAAGTTTCAGTATTTAAAAAGCTGCCTGGAGCAGGAGGTCAAAGAACTGAAGGGAAAGTTGGCCAGGTCACAGGAGGAGCAAAAGCAAGATACTTGTTTGATAAGGGATCTTCAGGCTCAGCTCAAAAGTGTCAGCCTATCCGAAGTTGAGCGTCAAGAACTAAAGAACACCTACAACGTTTTGGTGGAGAACATCAACCAGGAGAAGACACTGTTGATTGAGAAGTACAAAGAGTCTCAAGAAGAGATCAAGATGCTCCAGGAGGCCCTTCGTGGCACTGTGCCAGTGGAGGCTGCTGCCAAAGACTTTGAGGAGATGAAGGCAGAGCTTGGCGAGATTATCGATGGGCTGCAGCGGCGGCTTTTGGAGCTCTCAAAATCGTACAGTGAGGCCAAAAGCGAGCTTAGCGCTGCCCGCAACCAGCTTCAGGCCAAAGAATCAGAGCCTAAGGACAAGGCAGACGTGGTCTGTGTTACCAAGGAGGAGCATGAGCAGAGAATTCAAGAGCTGACGTTCAAGATGAAGGACATGCAGAACATTGTGAAGGACGCTGAGGCTAAGCATCAAGCGGCGCTAAAAGAAATAGACCAGGTTAAACGAGATGCCGAAAACCAGGCTCAATCGTCTGTAGCCATTGCAGACCACACTCAGGTCGTGGCATCCCTGGGGAACGCTATCAAGAACTTGGAGTTGGATGTTGAAGTGCTTAAAGAGCAGCTCGCCCAGAAGACCTTGCAGGTGGATGCTTTGCAGAACAGACTGACAGTTGAGAAGGATGTAACTCCAGATGATTTATTATCCCGGCAGGAATATGAGCAGATGAGGGAGACGCTGGAGGGTGAGATAAGTCACCTGAACCACCTACTGAAGGATGCTCTCAGGAAACAGGATGAGATGGCCCTAGAGGTGACCACTGCTTGGCAGGAGGTGAGGGACGGCAGGAATGAGAGAGAAGCGGCGCAGGAGCTGGCGGTTTGCAGGGAGCAAGAGTGCAGTGCATTGAATACCAGGTACAAGGAGGCTCAGGATATCATTGTCCAGCTGAAGAAGCAGGTTGAGAACCATGTTATCTCAGAAAGAGAGAAGAATAAAAAGGTGCTGATTCTCTCGCACACAGTTCTGTCTAAATTGATGCAGATGTGTCATATTAAAACCTAATGTGTCATGTTTGTATATTATCAACAGATTGATGAGCTCTCAAAGGAAATCATGAAGTTGAAGGATGCTCTGAACAGCTTGTCACAGCTGTCGTACACCACTAGCGCCCCTAAGAGACAACAGAGCCAGCAGGTGGACTCGCTCCAGCAGCAGATCAAACAACTGCAATATCAGCTTTCTGTATGTTACTAATCTTGTTCTGCCATAAATTAGCAAGGAATCTAATGCTCTGTTTCATTATAGGAAAGATAGTAACTCAACGGTTCAAAAGTTTGGGGTCGGTAGTTTCTGATGCTCACCAACGCTGCATTTATCTGACCAAAAATACAGTGAAACTGTAATATTCTAAAATATCATTACAACTTAAAACAACTGTTCTCTATTTTAATATATTTTAAAAGTTGATTTATTCCTGTGATGGCAAAGATGATTTTTTTTTAGCATGTCACGTGAGCCTTCATAAATCATTCTAACATGTTGATTTGGTGCTCAAGAAACCGTTCTTATTATCAATGTTCAAAACAGTTGTGCTGCTTAATATTTTTGTGGGAGCTATAATACATTTTTTCAGGATTCTTTGATAAATAGAAAGTTCAAAAGAACATTTATGTGAAATACATGTAGATTCTTTTGTAACATTATAAATGTCTTTGTCACCGTTGACCATTTTAGATATAAAAGTATAATTTTTTTAATTAATTTCTGGCCCCACACATTTGAACAATAGTGTGTAATATATAGCAGCATAGAAAATGGTTGTTTTTTATGAGCATGACAAGATGCATCATACATTCAATTTAAGACTCAAAATAGCTCTTCAAACATTTAAAAGTATTTGCTTTTTTGTGCTATAGGAGTCCAAGAAACGCCATCATGAAATTGTCTCAGTCTACCGGATGCACCTTCTTTATGCTGTCCAGGTCCGTATTGATTTCCGATTAGTTTTTTTATTACAGTGTGTACACATGATGTATTGACATTTAAATGTTTCCTCTGTTAAAGATAGTGCAATGTCAACCACTGTTACAAAAATATAACACTATTTTATATATTTATTTAATAATATTGTACTTATTCCCACCCATATACTGTATTATCTTATGGAATTATTTCAGTTTTTTTTCTCACTGTTCAGAATATAACTTTTAATCTCTGAAACCTTTCCTTTTAGGGCCAGATGGATGAAGATGTGCAAAAGGCTTTGAAACAGATACTTGTAATGTGCAAAATGCCAACCGAGGCCAAGTAAAAGACCCAGTACTGCAGTTGTTCATGATTTGCCAAAAAACAATGATCAAAGGAAATTCATCTGAGAACTAAAGCCCAGAATCCATCAATCAGAATGACACATGTAGTCAAGCATTGCAATTGAAATCGTCATTGGCTTTCCCCGGATATTTTTAAAACTTACAGCGAACTTGAGTGATTTACGAAAAGAGGAAGACAATTGATGTGCGCACAATGTCTTAGCTCATGCAGTTCCAGACAAAAACACAATCTACAGTCAATGATTTTCTGAAATCTATTTTGAAAACAGTTTGCATTTTTGTATATTGTCAAAGAATTTGATCAGTATTTGATCCTGTTGCAAGGTAATCAGATTTTTTTTGTCAGTTTGCATTGAGGTAGAATGCAAAAACAAAGCACAATGTATGTTCTAGTATGTTTGCCTGCAGAGCAGTTCATCACAATGCACCTTTTACAATCGTATTTTTTTTCAGTTGTAGGATGTGGACTTTCTCAAATTGCAGCTACCTGTACGTGTTGTGAAAGTGCTGTAGGATATTGTGACCTTTTTCAATAGTTTTTCAGAATTCTCCACTTTTTCAGAGTATGTGCTTTACAAAATGTCTATCCGCCAAATGTCAGTCTTTCTTTGATACCAGTATTTACCTCCCATTTCCAGGACACCTGATGGGCTGTGTTCATGTGCCTCTGCTCATATTTAACGCCCATGGTAGTGTTTTGGAGACCATAACATTTGAAGCTGCACTATATTTCTTTTGCATTCTGCTTAGTTCAACCAGCCTGCTGCACTAAACATTTTAGTTTTACAGTTGAATTTGCCTGCACATCCTAAATATGTACTGTAGTCTGTAATAGTAATGAAGTCATCACACCTTAAACAATTACTGTAGTTCGTTATAAACTAAAGGCTTCAGTGACACAGTGAGGGGTAAGTTAGCCCTAGCACTTCAGTGTAGTTGTGGTTTTTACAACAAAGAAGGTTTGGAAAAGATGAGATTGTAGTTTGTCAGTTTACGGATAAACACACTTCCCCAATTTAGGAGTTATGGGTCGTATGAAGGATTTTTTGACACCTAAAGAGTAAACGCGCTTTGTTAGTGATAAGAAATATACAGTAGCACTTGAAAACATGCTATTCACCTGTAGAGCATGGTTTAGATGTTATTTTGTCCATGCACTAAAGCTTTGCTCATTAACTGGTTTAGTATAATTGTGTAGTTTTTTGAATGTAATTTGAGGAAAGCATATGAACCTGTTTATAAGGAGTAATTGCCTTCATAGAAAATATAGCAGAGTTTTGTATGATGTGTATTAAGTATCCATTACCTATAGAAATTGCCATCTTTGCTTTTTGTTTTTCCGTTACCTCTCCTGAGAATCTTGCAGTTGCTCGCAGAGTGCCATTGCATTACTCAACGAGTTCATAATATACAAAAACACATTTGTCATAGATCACATAGCCCCAGTTACATCAGAAAATATTTCACAAGTATCTGATACTCTCAGTTTCTGAAGTGAAGCGTTTGCATGCAAAAAAAAAAAACCTGCCCTGTTGAATACCCATGATATTGTCATTGAGCTCTTATCTGTCATATTTCATGATCGGTTCATTGTCAGTTGAGTTTTTTTTGTCTATTGTATTTGTATTTTTGCTTAATAATTAAACTTATGAATTGGTTCTTTTTTTTTTTTGTCAAAAGATTGTTCCAGGCATATGTAAGGCCTTTTTTGTGCACCAAAATTCTTTCCAAGTATTGATTCTTAATTTGTATTCTACAAATGTGAATACAGCTCGAAACAGATTCACAGCTGCAGGAAGAGCACAGACCTGGCTTTAATTTCATGGCAAATGGTGATTCTGCATTGAGTTTTCATTGTTATTGTTTGGTTTTATTGTATATCCGGCTGGAACATTGAACCTTGATGCGCATGTGCTTCTTGTGCGTCATCAACAAACTTACTGTGAATTCGAACTAGCTCTTATACCTTAGGAGTAACAGTTTTGTTGGAACACTTCACAATAAGATTTAATATGTTAGCAGTTAATAACATTAACCAACATTAAGTCAAAAATTAAAAACTAACAAAAATTAATAAACACTGTAAAAACATATTGCTCATTGTTAATGTTAGCTAATGGTGATAAAAGGGGCGTTATTGTAAAGTGTTAACAATTTGGTAAAGCTGAAGTAATGGCATTGCTGTCATATTTAGAAAGTTGTGTAACAATTTGAAAACATTTCCTTGAGCTGCCAAAATGATCCTGTACAAATTGAGGATTTTCATATTTTACACGTCTCTATTTTGCAAAGGTCTCAAAGAGAAAACAAACACAAGAACTACACTGGCCAACATGTGAGTTCCATTTCCTGTTGGTAATTTCATGAAATTGCTGCTTTGGTGAAGAAGGCCACTGTCAACGTTTTTTAGATGCCATTTTGGCAAGAAGAGCACCGTTCAGCGCCTGAAGGCGAGCCAGGGTCAATTGACCATCTCCCTCTGAGCACACAGCATCAGAATGTTCTTAGATGTCATGCCAACTGAATTCTGGGTAATGTCACCACGGTACGCTGTGGTATGACTCCTTTAAAATGTTTCTTTATAGCTTTGTCCTTAGATGATACCATCTAACTCAAACAAGTGGACACCACATTAGAGCACACGTGCCTGCCATGGCAGTAGCTTTGCTTGGACACAGATTAGTTTTAAGCTATATTATTATTCTTCCTGTCCCAAGAAATGGACTCAAGAAGAGCATCCCGCCTGTGCTGTAGGCCCTTAGTGTAGTACACCAAAAGTAATTGTTGTCTCAGCTAGATGGTGCTGTTGACCAACTTAGAAAAGCACTTCAGGCCACATTAAGGATAAGGCATTGAAGTCAAATATGCAGCCATTCAAATCATATTCAGAGCATAACGGAGTTAGAAATAAAAGTAAAACATTTTAGATTTTATCATGGTGTGTCCATGCTGTATTTTTTTTTTTTATGATATTATTTTATACATTGAAAAGCAAATATAACAGAAAAGCCCATGCAAAAGGAATTTGAACAGTTAAAATAGTTTATAATCCTCGATCTATATCGATAAATAGCCTATAGCCTATGTAAGCAATAAGGTAAGTTACCGAGAGGTTGCCTGCAACCCCTTCAGCCGTGACTTATAGCCTATTCGCGATAGAGCTAGCCTCGAGTAACGTTAACGTTACCTTATTGCTTTTATAAAACGGTTACCGCACACAATACAAATAGTAAAGCCAAAAAAAAAAATTATCAATGCGACTTTCATGAAGAAAAATCATTAAAATCATTCCTTACGCTGGAAAAAAGAGTCGCTAACCGTGAACAGTCAGTGCTTATTTCTCCATTAAATGCAACAAATACTGTCTTTATGAGTGAGTCTGTTAGTAGAGTAGACTTTTATATTGAAAGGACTGAAACTTGTGAACACGGAGAAGCAAAACACAACTGACTAACGTGCCAGGGCACTGTTAACAGTAACGTAAGTTAACCTACATATCGCAGCAGACATTCAAATATATAACGTATTTTATTACGAATATAGGACTGACCTGAAGGAAAATGCTATATCTACTGTAAATACAGATAAATTCACTTACGTACTAGACTCTCGCAATACTCTAACGTATACGCTTCAATCAATGGCTTCAATGAACAATACCAATGTAAGAAGAAACATTTGTTTACATTGCGAGTTAGTCCATGGGCCCAGGCCACAATTTTCACTGATTGGTACCACCCAAGGTGGCAAATTCTAGTTTGATTTTTTTTTTTGTCCATATCTCTAGATGATATTTCAACATGATAACCTTTTGTAAGTGGTAGCTTTGTCACAGAAATTCGCCTTCAATGACACTAACCGTTGAGCCAAAGAATGAACAAATCTTACTTTATTTGAACAGAACATGTCATACAAAGAAAAACAAAATAATTATACCTTATTCATTAACTTATTTGGCCATTGCAAAATGTTTCTGTTTATTCACCACCATCATCATCATCTTCATCATCATTGTCATCATATTCAACCAGTTTCATATGATTTCATTTCAACCAGGCGAGACATTTGAGCATAGTAGTATGTCAAATATCTGGCATAGTTTAGCTTATCATAAGCAAAACACCATGGAATGGTTGCTCTAATTGCCGCAAGATGCATCATCCACTTTCCCTCTCTTGATGCTCGAATAAGACTAAGCAAAATCTCAACCATGTCCACATAAGACATCCAGAAGGCAGACAGGGGACCATTGTTATCTCTAAGGTAGCTGAGGAACTCATTGAATCATGTCAGAATGCGTTGACATGAATCTTGCTCGAGGGTTCCCTCAAATCTTGTCTGAGATATTTCTTCACACAGGTTATCAACTGCTTGCAAAGTTGCTTCCAAATGAATAAGATCTTCCTGATGATTCTGTTCTAACCATGGATGAAAACCTTTCCACGCTTCTCAGGAAAAGCCTCACAGAGCAGCTTGTGGAGCCTTACTCCTCGATTATACCTGTGACCATCAATGACCCCTGAGATTGAGCCATCAGCTATCACTCCTGCCTCTACACAAAGGTCTCTTAGACCAGCATCTGCAAACCGTTTTCCGATTGTTGCCATGAAAGTACACGTGGTATGGAAGACTCCCATTCTAAGGATGATGTTCTTGAATACCTCCTGGTGTTTCCATGTAATTTCTGCAGCTTTGGCATATAATGCCTGGTCAAAAACAACAACAATGTTGTTGAGCTGCAGAGACTTCATGATGCTTATCGACTGGTTAAGTACCACATGTACTGTTGATAACTGTGTAGCAGGAGCATTGATTGTGGGCAAATAGCCTATACTATCTTCTTGTAGACTTGTATCATTGTGGGTGAGGATATTGAACCCAGTCCAGCTGCAAACATCTTTGTTGGAAAGACGAGCCATTAGCCACACATGGTTTCTGTCTGCTGCATCCTGTAGAAAGGAGGCATGATTAGTGTCAACTCTCTGTATAACAGGAGGATTGGCACGTTCTCCTGCACTGTAAATGGGAAGTACCATCTCCACTGCTTCAATGCTTCTCTTCTTGGTTTTGGGGATGCAAGGCAAAGCTCTGGTATCAGCAGGATGATCAGCAATATGCTTTGTTTGCACAGCAATTCCATTCACTCTATGTGATGTCCCTTCACCACTGATTGTTTCCTCTAGTCTGTCTTTATTGTCCCATGCCAATGTTGTGAAGAGACCAGGCTTGATGTTTTGTGGTAGTGGGATGGCACCTCCACTTGCTGCTTGCTTCTGAAGGCAAAGGGCTGTGTCAATTTCTTCTACCTGAAAATATGAAACACCATGACCGAGTCTATTCAGTATCTTTATCAGTTCCACATTTCCGGTGAGTGACTTGACAGCAAAGGGCAACACAATATGTTTTGTAGGCTTGACTTTGCCGCAAGTATCAGCATAAACTAGGTCTTGGCTGAATGAAGCTGTGAGCCTTTTCACCCTCTGGGATGGGTTATTACCTACTTTGGATGAACCTGTTAGGAGTGTCTGGAGAAACTCCACTAGAGATGTAGGAGTGCTGTTCATCATCTCAAGATCTGACGCATGTGGTGGCCATGCTTGAGTAATATCTTGGTTCCGAATATCACCTCTGATCTTCAGTGCCACTTGCGAAATGATGTCTTCGCTAATGCTTGATTTGTGCTCCTTCAGTTCATCTTTTAGTTTCTGGCAAACCTTTACAAGTTCATCCATTGTCAAATTGTCAGGGTATACCAACAGCTTTCCTTTGTCATTTGGTATGATGTGTAAAGATTCACCAAATTCAGATTCAACCTTGCGACGTAGGTGTTTCTTTGTAGAAGGTGCCACTTGTGTTACACCACATTCAGCCATTTCTGTCACCAGTTTAGAGGTCAGGTCTGTAAATGCTACCACTGTAGGATGTTCAATCAGTCCTTCCCTAATGTATGCAAAAACTTTGTAGAGCGCGATTCTCTCTGCTGCCTCATAATGACATTCTGCTTGGCCCAAGTTAATTTCACCTTTGTCTATGTCTGTATTTGGATCCTTTGTGTACACACTGTAGCAGGATCTGTGATAATGACCTTCAGCTGCTACTAGTTCACGACTGACTATGGCTAGCATTCTGTTGTCACCTTTCCTGACAGCCGCTCTCCTGATTGTATCATCAGCTCTCAACTCTGTGCATTTTGTCAGGCTCTCTTTTGTCCTTTGACCTTTCAAATACTTGCTACATTTGTCTCAAAATATACATTTGGCCTCATACACCCTTGATGGCTGTGAACCTTGTCTAGTGGATTTTCTTATGTCATCTGCAGATATTTCTGAAGAACTTTCTTTTGCAAGGATGCTGTCAAGCAGTTTCTTCATAGTGAAGATGCTACGACATTTCCTGTGATACAATACTGATGGTATGCTACCTTCAGGTAGGTCTTTAGCAAGATCAATGATGGGTCTGTAGCCTCTTATTTTAGCTGCTCTGAGTAGTGTGTTCCATGAATCTATATTAGTAGGTGCCACAAGGTTAGAGTCATCATCCGAACAGTGTATTAAACACTCTGGCTGTGTACCACTTGCACTTTGTTCTGCCATACTTCTCTATTTTGTGATGCACCTTGCTCTGAAAATAACAGAAATACCGGTATATCAAGAACAATGAACATTTAAATTTGTGGTGCTAAAAATAGCATCAGGACTAGCCGTTTCCAATGATGCTATGTGCTAGTCTATGCAACAAAGTATTGTGAAGTAATCTGGTTTTGAACTCACATGAAATTTCAGCCGTCTTAAACTACTTCCCATCTCTGCATCTCCACACACTCATCAATCTTTTTTTAATTACTCACAAAGTTGTTATTGTATAAAATAGATATCAAATGAAAGAGTGGACCTTCTGCTTCACAGTGACGCTAGTAGATTGCTTGTAGAACAAAGATGGTCGGAGTAATCTTGATTTGAAAAATCTAATTAAAATAAAACAAAGTTACAATCATCTGTCATTTCTTCACTCATTTTCACACAAAGTCAAGAAGTGCCTATAGCCTCCAAGGGTAACACATATCAAAATAAACAGCAGGACTCACCTTTTCAGATGAACATAGTGGCTTATCTGTACAACGAGGTATGAACCTGAACTTTTGAAACTAGCACCAGTCGTTGTTGTTGCATAATATTATTTCATATACAGTACATACATATATTTTTCAAATTGCTAGGTCATGGATTGTCCCACCATCATGTTTCTGATATCACCAGATTACAGACAGTCTTGTCTATCCATATCTGAAAAGATACCCCCCTTAACATCAATATCTTTTTAGATAGATTTACAAATATAACAATTTAGTAGATGCAAAAAATTGTTTTCTTTAATATGAAGGCTAATATAAAACGTATACCACATATATCATGTCAAATCATGGCAGATCTGGATTGCCCTGACTGTCCTGAAAAAATAAACATATAGCATGTATGGCTACCTCTTATAATAGACTTCATACAAACCTGCGGGGCAGATACTGTAGGACGATAATGGCAATAATAATGATTGTCCCAAAATATTAGTAAAGCTACTCATTTGAAAAGGTTATCATGTTTCAAAGTACTTATATGGACTCTACAAACAAACTGGTACCAAAGAGATTTTGCCACCTTAGTTGGTACCAAATTCTGGCTTGGCCCATGGACTAAGTGGTTGCTAATGGTGTTGAGTGTGATGCATAGAACCGTTGGGGAAGCGGTCGTCATGGCCGTGTTTTATTCACGAAAAAGCACGGCTATGATGACCTTTTCACCCAACGGTACTAACATCGCACAGATTTTAAGACTGTTTTGACGTTTGTAGCTATATATTTTCTAATAACGGTTACTGATCGGACTTCGAGTTTTCGTAAACGATGAAAGATCTCATAGACTTAACAATACAGACATTTAGCTGTAATACTAATGCTGCCCTCTATAGAGGGGGCCACAGGATAAGAATTTTTTTATGGCTACTCTTTTACTCCATTTCTATCAGTTTAAATGGCAATTAAATGCATTCTCCGATCGAGAGCGCTCCAAGTTACGTTTGTTTATAGCTTTATGCCATATGGATACTCAAAATTGTTTCGGGGGAAAACCCGTTTAAAACAGTTTATTGGACAGGAAAGTTAGTCACCTTCCAAACTAATGTGCTGCTAGCCTGCAATAGCACACAGACAGAAGCTCCTGAAGTGCAGATCGTGCACGCAGTAACTTACTCTCACAGCATTCATGATCGCAGAAACTTACTTTCAGCGCTGTCCTGTGAATTATCAATAAAATTGACAGTGCTTAAGTGGAAAAAAATTAAGTGGGGCAGGGGGTATGATTAAAAAACATTTAATATATTGATTGTGTTAGGGTGGGCAGGAACAATGCATACAATAGGTTCTACATCAAGTCAATCCCTGAATATTGATTTAATTTCTAATCATTTTAACTAACCAGATCATATTCATTAATATTCATTTGAATCTAGACAAATCTTGGGTCTGCCACTGCACTGTAAAAAAATTATTCATGATTGTCATCAAATCTTTTGCCAAATCAGCTTAGGTTCACAAAAATTGTTCAGATAACATAATATTTTCAGTTTCTGTTGAATAAACTAATCTCTTTCTTTGTGTCAACTCAAATTTTTAGTTTAAACAAACTCAAAATTCTAAGACTTTAAGTTATACCAACATATCATGTCATGACCATCTATCGATAAACACACACCTTGGCGCTTGTTCTCTGCTTCTGACACTGGCTCTGCGCAGCTGCGGGCTGAAGAACATGCTGAATAACGCTGATTTAAAGATGGGGAGGTGCCAAAGCCTGCCTATGTTTTCATATGAGGTTTAAATGGGACTGAGGTGATCACATATTCGTGACGCCCCTGTACCAGCAACAAGTGAGAAGTGCCGGTACGCAAGAAAAAGTGAGGGTAGATACGCTGCAGCTTAGAAGTGCCAGTTTTGTGCCAAATTCTGACCCCCACCAAATTCTGACCCAGGCCATAAGCAGGCCATACGCATGGTTTCATCTCTCTTACCTAATTCTCAGTGCACAATTATGTGTTTCTTTCTGTTATTGATGTAACTAAAGCCAGGATTCGCAAGCTATCGCTCTCTCACTAATGCTTTCAAATAAATGTAATCTCACTGTGTCTATTGGTCATTATAATTCTTACAGATTTCTGCTCGTTCTAAATAAAGTAGCAAAGTAATGAAAGGCTGCTCACTGCAGAGCCAATGGGTGGAACTCGACGTCCAGCTCCCTGTCGCTGGATGAAATGGGTGGAGCTAGACGGTCCAACCACACCCTAACCCTATCGCTAAACATAACTCCACCTATTAGATCCACAAAGGTGGGGCTGGACTTGGACAAACTCCACCCATTACGTCCAGAGAGGGGGAACTGGACGTCATTTGGCTCTGCAGTGAGCATCACTTGAAAATAACTGATGATTGAAAATGATCTGTTATGTCAGAGCAATAGCCTCGTGGGGGTGTAGCTACATGGTGGCTATGGGTGTGAATTGGTCGCCACATGTCGCAGCTGTGCTTCAAGCGACTCAAATTCAAGTCCTGGCTCAAGGTTCAGGCTTCTCAAGCCAACATCAAAGTTTTACAAATTTTAGCCTCTTGTTTGAATTAAATGTCATCAAGTTGACAATGCATTTTGCCTTCAGATAGACCACATGCGTTCTCCAAACCTCCTCGAAAGCATCTCCATCAGAATCTGATATGCCTAAATGCAACCATATGTAGTAAATGCATATCAAAACAGACAGGATCATATTATTAATGACATCAATCCGCTAATGCCGCGCAGGGACTTTCAAGCCTCTGAAGTCTCATTGCCTCTAATGGCTGCTTTTATATTCAGTCACACCTGACTCATTGAAAATCAAAGCGTGGAGGCCCCTTTTCACAGTGACTAAAACTAGCAGGAGAATCAACCCGGTGAGAGGGGCGACCGTGTTTGCAGCCAAGTGACAGGGAATTTATGGGAGCACTTAGGCTTCTAGGGAAATAAGTAAGAAAGAGAGAGCGAGTAAAAGAGGCAAACACTTGTCTATGAGTGGCTTATTAAAAAGGTGAGAAGTGAGTTCACTGTCTGGAAGGGGGGATAATTGTGCTCTTAAAAGGGACTTCAAAAGGAGAGTCGTGTCGGTGGAAAACCGTTAGCAACATGTGAAGGAAATGGCTCATGAGGGTCCGCCGCTATTGGCATGTGGTGGATCAAACCGTCTGGGGCGGAGGAACGGCAGACACCATATGTCCAACTGTCCTCTTATCCATCTTTTGGTGAAACCACATTTGTCTCCCTGCTGTTATGTTCTATGAAATGGGCTAATATGGCACAATGGTTGATTATGACCTGCATTGCTGATAAATCAGTCAATGGTTTTCAAGATACCCAACAAACACAACACCGTTGTAAATTGTATTTAATATGACAGATGGTGGGTTTTTTCACGTTAGAAATATTTCTTTTTCATAAAGTTGCAGTTCTAGAGCTCATAATGTTGAGCTATGGAACTTGGGTCTGTTTTAATCCTGTAGTTGGCTAAACATGATATTTACATTTTTGTTTAAAAACATACCAGGGTTTCACAACGTTTTTTTTTTTTTTAGACTGGTTTCTAAAACGTTTTTAAAACAAAATGCAACATTACCTAAATGCAACCAAAATTTGTGTTTGCTATAGCTTGGATAATAATTACAGTCTGCACACGTTGTACTAGAGAGTACAGTAATGTTTTGAGCTATTACCAGCAGTTTGTTCTTGATTTCATGTTAATATACCGTTTCAGTTATTGCAGGAAAATATGCCACAAGGTCTGTTCTGCAGAGGCTGGCAAACAACCAAGCCTCCTTTCCTTTCTGGTTCTGCAATGCAGTGGGGATTAGATGTTCTCTGCAAGTTTATTCATGGTATTATAAAATGGTGATGTAGATCCAGTGGCTTACAAACATTCCCTCTATTGAGGATATTGAAACTAATGAGACAAGGATTTGCGGTTTTACTAGAAACTTCACTGGATTAAGCAGTGATATCAAAATTATGACCATTGATTTAATTCCAACGATTCCAGATGTGGTTTATGAAATGGCTTTAAAGGGATAGTTCACCCAAACATGACAATTCTTAGATCATTTACTTGCCCTCATGTCATTCCAACCCTGTAAGACTTTCTTCTTTGGGAGAATGCTGTTTTTGACCCCATTGATTGTTATATATGGACAAAACTTTTTTTTCTTTTGAAATATTTGTTTAGCTGAAAAGAAACTAAGTATCTTATTTGGATGAATTATCCATTTAATTTACTAAATGAACAGTGAAATATAACCAGTATAACCAAGACAAGTCACCTTTATTTAAATAGTGCTTTGCAATACTGTTGTTTCAAAGCAGCTTCACAATATACTGATCAATGATGCAAACTTCATCAAATATATGCGACAAATTCAAATTCTTCTGTAAAACAGCTCCACAGAAGAAAAGCTCAAGTCAGTTCAGTGTTGATTCAGTTCAGTCCAATAACTGTATAAAGTTGCTAAATTATTAAATGAGTTCAATTCAGAGCAATCAGTTCTACAGAAGACAATATTGTAATGTTTCAGTTCAATAACTACAGAGCCCCTAAAGGGTAGGCCTATGGTGAAGAAAAAAAATATGAGATGGGAGGAAAAATTATTTGGCAGTGCTTTTGCGTTCTCTCGCAAATGTTTTGCGTTCCCCCTAGAAACTTTGCGTTCGCTCACAAAATGTTTGCTTTCCCCTGAAAACTTTGCCATCACTTGCAAAAAAACTCAAGTTTTGCGAGCGAAAGCAAAAAAAAAAAAAAAAAATTGTGAGGGAACGCAAAGGTTTCCATTCTTCATCACCATGTCCCTTTAGGGGCTCCGTACATAACAGTGTCAATGATGCAAAAAAAAATGTTATTATGAAATGAAGCATAAATTATGCGAATTAGCTGAATCAGCTCTGCAGAAAGGTTGGTTCTCATTAGTGCAGTAAAATCAGTAATATTAGGCTACTGATTATTAAGTGTCTTTTAAACCCCAACTAAGAAACCAAAACTCCATCAGGTGACAGAAATGGAGAAACCCTGGCCAGAAACCAGGCTCAGTGAGTTGTTAGAATGACAAAAAGGCTTAAAAGTTACATTTTTAGTCTGTTCTGCCAGAGGTCTAACAGCGCTTGTCAATGTCAAAATGATTTGGATGGCCAATCAAATCAAAGTAGGCGGGATTTGTCGCTTGGTCGCGTGTAGTGTGAACGCAGCTTAGGGCGTGAATTCCAGCGCCAACGAAGTCAGTTTCTAACGTTGAAAGAGAGTGAGGTAAATTGTAATTAGCAAAACATTTAATACATGGAAACTGTTTTGCGATAGAAATGTTAAACGAACGACAGTAACATCCAGTGATGTAAACTACTCGACTTTTTTCTCAAATATGGCCGTTTGGAATTGAAAATACGTGATTCATGTAGCCTAATTCCTGAGAATTAGACAAGACACGTTTTCGACATATTACTAGCATACAAATAAAAGTAGGCTACTACATGTGTGTACATTTTAATGCAAATATTATTTGCAAATAGTTCAAAATTATTATTATTATCCCCACCCCCTTTGTCTACATTAGCCTACACAAAGAGCACACTAGGGACATATGTTTGCCTAGTTATGAAATCTATTGGAGCATTAGGAACCCCATGGAACTGCTCATAATATTCC
Organism: Tiaroga cobitis; assembly: GCA_030578255.1. Classification (NCBI taxonomy): domain Eukaryota; kingdom Metazoa; phylum Chordata; class Actinopteri; order Cypriniformes; family Leuciscidae; genus Tiaroga; species Tiaroga cobitis. The sequence continues at coordinate 23,613,774 of CM060611.1, read as the reverse complement.
TCAGGCAAATCTTCAGAGATAGATTACAAATTGTCTCTTACCACCACATCTTGAGTCGTATTACTCAAGCATTACAATGTTTTCTTCTCTTGCAGCCGAGTTTTGGTCATTTTTTTACTGCTACTAATTCAACATCTGAAGGCCTTTTTATTTTTTTATTAATTGAGGACTTTGAGCTCTTGACTCTTTGACAGGGATCTGACAATGATTAGATGGAAAAAAATGAATGGTGCTTTTAAGCATGCAAGTATTTTAGCAACCTTCTCTACAGGCTAGAGCTCTGACCTTTAATAATGGAGCAAAATAAACGATAAATAAACATAATAAATTTGTGTAGTAAGCGTTAGTCGGTTTTCCTCATCATATAGCAAATATCTCACTCAAGCTTTTTTTATGGTCAATATACAAATAGTTTACCTCAAATTTCAACATCAACGTCACCGATACACTTTTGCTGTCTTTGCCAAATGTCACGGCATTTTTTTAAGGGTATTTATTAATTAATTTTGTGAAGTCAAACTAAGGCTTGATCCATCACATTGCACCAGGCCCATGTGTTTCTCATGAGTGTGAGTTATTTTGAATCTGGAATCTCATCCCTTTCAGCTGCAGTTTGCTTTGTCTTGCCTGCCTTTTATCTCTCACTGGAGTGATCAGATATAATTTTTACAGGTCCAGTAGAATTATTTTAAATCGGATTGGAATTTAGGAGTTCTCATTTGTAACTTTAATTGCGGTTGGTGCAAATTGACTCTTGAGAGAGAGAGAGAGAGAGAGAGAGAGAGAGAGAGAGAGAGAGAGAGAGAGAGAGAGAGAGAGAGAGAGAGAGAGAGAGAGAGAGAGAGAGAGAGAGAGAGAGAGAGAGAGAGAGAGAGAGAGAGAGAGAGAGAGAGAGAGAGAGAGAGAGAGAGAGAGAGAGAGAGAGAGAGAGAGAGAGAGAGAGAGAGAGAGAGAGAGAGAGAATGAAAGAATGGCAAGACACTGGGAATGTGGGGATGTAGTGGTCATTGAGGATGAAATACTGTCCAGCAGATGCTGAAGAGTAGAGTTGAGCAATTATTTTGATGAATTGGCAGTCATTGCTTCTGAGATTTACTGAAGAATACTCCAAACGGAAAAGAGCTTTATGTATCAATGAATTAATTTGTCTGTTTAACATGGTAAGAAGTATGTATTCACATGCTTCCATTTTATAAGAAAATATGTGTCGACTGTGTGTGTTGTACAAAGACCTTATAAAACCTTATAAAAGAGGGTTTTTTTAATGAATGTCCTTCTGTTGGAACATAGCAGTAATGTCCTGCTTAAAAATTGTTAAGTAATTGAAGTAATTTAAAGCATATTTTATTGTAATAATATTTTAGATAAATGCTGATTCATTTTCTGTTCCATAACCTCAGCAGAACTGCAACATTTGTCTTCATACAACGGGTGGTGACAGTGAAGATGCTTCAATTTTTTATATATATATATATATATATATATATATATATATATATATATATATATATATATATATATATATATATTTTTTTTTTTTTAATGTATACATTATTATTATTATTATTATATTGTTACATGTTAAATAATTGTATTATGTTATATATATTATGAGTGAAAAAGAGATCTGAGATTTGAGAATGATCCAGAGAGCATCTTCAATATATAGTGGCAAGAACATGACTGTCTGTACAAAGGAGTTTCCATGATAAATGCCATGGAAACTTTTTAATACCAATCATTATTTTTCCCTGCCTCATTTTTGTGTTGCCTTGAATGATCTTTTGACCAAACATGTAATTGTCTATTCCCATACTGTTCACACAGGTGCTGATGAGTGTTCATGAGCAGCCACTGATTTTTGTTGGAAATCCCACATCCTGCTTCCCATAAGACAAAGGTAAGAACCCCTGATGTGTTCACAAGAGCACACAATAGATAACACATGCTTTGTAATCCACAACCATTTATTCATGTCACTGCTAATGTATTAAGGAACGTTCCTGGTTTTCCGGTATTTGTGAAACAATGTTGATTGCCACGTATAATTATTTTCCCTCATTTGTCTAAAAAAGGGAGAAAAGGAATGAACTCAAAACTGACTGTTGCATGAGCACCAACATGTTAAAAGCACATGTGCTAACCACTGCACCACACATATAAAACCAAACTGGCAGAAGTGTAATATTTGACATTGCTTTATGTTTCCCATTACATTTGGCCTGCTGTTATTAGTAATTTTGTTGGCATTGTCTCTTCCCTTTTGATTTATGAGTCCCTCTTTTACACATAAAGTTTTTACATTTATTTACTTGGCAAACAGTTTACAAAAAGTCCTGTTATTACCTGTTAAATAAACCCAGCCCTCACCGTTATAGTTGCAGGCTTTAGTTTAAGCAAAAAAGAGGATAAAAAAAAGTCTTAAATATCCAGTGTGATTAAATATGAGCAGATGATACCAAACAGGAGAAATAAACAGAGGGAATTATCAGGTCCTTTGGACCATGCTCATAATTGAACATGCGAGACACCGCAAAAAACACTCTAACGTCTGAGATCTTGTGCAGCTGAGACCGCAAGCAGAAATGGAGCTTGGATGTGATGTCTGTTGCAGAAACTCAAGAAGAAGAGAAGTCAAAGCAAGATGACTAATCTGTGGGCCCTGGATGTTTTTGCGCAAAGATAAATCAAGTGAAGCAACGTCAAGTCTCGTTAGTAAATGATGAATCAGGTCGAATATTTTGCAAATACAACCCAGAGCGGTTTCCTGGAAAGTCTTGACATCATTTACACAGCTGCTCATGTAAACGGTTCATCCTGAGCCTTTATTACACTTGAGAGCCCTGCGGTGGAGTTTCCTACAAGTGGTCAGGCTTTACCTTAGGATCCGTCAGGGAGGTGAAGACCTCCCACTGGTGTCTGGGTAGAAACGGACCAAAGATAGACAGGACTAAATGTAAGGTGATGTTTTAATGACATTTCTTAATGTTTTTAACTGCTATGTGCATGCTTTTCTCATTAGAATTTAGACAAAGTATGTTTTATTTTACTATTGACGTCTTAAATTCCACTGTGAGGTTTGCCCATTAGATCGTTCTCATTTGCAAAGTCTATTTGCTTAGTCTTGAAGCGTCTAGCATGTTGACAATTTGACAAAGAGAGAACTTGGATTGAAACAAGAATGTTTTTGAGCGATCCCAGAGGTCACCGTTGACTTATACCTTAACCTGACAACATATCTCTCTTAGAAAACTGATACGGATGACTCTTCTAACTCTTCTTGCATATTTCACACCCCTCCACTCCACAGCATTAGAGTGTCATGGTCACGACTGACATGGAAAATTTTGACTTTTAAACAATGAAATACCTTCTGAACGAAGTGTCTGGCAGTGACGTGATCTGGATGACAGTGGGTGCTATACTGACATCTCATTGTAGGTTATGGGAAGTGAGATAAGTCGAAGGGAAGAAAATGGACTGAACACTTCAAAGCAGAACATGCCCATTATATCATTGTAAGTGGGTACACGGCCAAACTACTGGGGAGAAGAAGATAATGCTTCAAAAGTATTTGAAAATTGGAGATAATGTTCTCATCAGTGCCAATAAATAAACTTCTGTGGTGTCTGTTCACAGTAAGATGTCACGGATGTAGCATGCAGCTTTGACGCATTAAAACAAGAGAAGGGTATCACAGTTTACTTGGTTCAGATATCTAGCCCTGGTTTCACACACAAGATTTAAAACTAGTCCCAGATTAAAATGCATGTTTGACTTAAAAGGAACTTGCACTGACATATTGTCTTAAAATATGTTAGCGCCATTGTTTTGTCTCAAGATGCACACCAGTAATGTTTTCTCTAAGGCACGTTTATAAAAGTTACTTAAATGTCCTAATTGAACTAAGGCCTAATCCTGGCTTAATCTAAACCCTGTCTGTGAAACCAGACAATAATGTCAGAAAATAATGACACTTTGTTTTATTTTCCTTATTTCTTTTTCTTATTTTTATTTATTAAGCAGATTTCATTCATTTGAATGTTTTTTTCCAAACTAATCTGTAGCAGTGTAAAATAAGTCAAATATGTTAATAATTATAATGGAATAAGAATGAAAGCATGCTACATTAAAAGCATGCTATTTAGTTGTGTTCCCTTAGCAAATATTTTGAAAACTTACATTTAATTTCAAAGGACTATACATGCATTTTTTTTAAGTAATATGTATAAATAACCGTATAATTTAAAATGATCAATTATATTGTATTTAACAAAGCAGTACATGTAGATACTGTATATTAAGAGTAAAAAGAGTGCTAAAATTAAGCTTTTTGTAAATACATGTTCCCTCATAATTTACATTGAAAACAGGACATCCCCATATAACACATTTAATTGTTATTTAAATAAATGTATTTCATTTTGTCCCTATCAGTTATGCATATTGTGGTGGTTTATGTTACATTTTATGTTGTTTAGTTCATGTTTATTAGGTCATTTTTAAGTCATGTGCGTTGCCCTGGTGGTGTTTAGTAATTGTGTGGCTAACACAAACTATTTACGTTCATTAGTCATAGGTCAAGGAAAGCTAGTTTTGAAAACTTTAGGTCATCATTTGGCCTTCTTTTACCACTTATTTGTTTTATGGCTTCTAGGTTAGTGACATTATATAGGTTATTTAACTATCCCATAATGCCTGAAATATGGCCAACCTATTATTTAGAGTTTTCTGACAACCACAGCTGCCATTCTTTAAATTAATACATTTTTTACAGTATACTGTATTCTTAATATGTTTCTAAAAAAATAAACATTTTTAAAATACAGAGCATGACAAAGCTAATTGACAGTGAAGCTGATACATCATGCAGTAATGCAAATGCCCACTGGTTGCTGGGTTTGTACTATAGCTGTTATTTAATGGAATTATCTGACTTACAGGCTGTGCTCAGTTAATGTTTTCTGACTGCACATCCAGACTGATGAAATCCAACCTTTATGGTTCTAAAATATTCATGCCGATACTCAATGTCTTTACACTCAGTAAGTATGCAATGCTTTGTTCATCTCGTTCCAATTTCCTTTAGTGAACGGCCTGTCAGTTCTTAAGATAATCAGGCAGTTCATTACTCTTTTCATGCTTTTGGACTATTGGTCATTTTCAGCTCTGTCCAGGGGTTTGTAAATCATATTACCGTCATCATCAAATTAAACTGGATTATCTGCTGGTCAGTTTCTTTCCCCCTGTTACAAAATGATTACTGTCGTTTTGAAATGAGTATCTGGTTGGACACCTGATCATGAAATTACCCACAATCAGGTGTCCAACCAAATACTTGTTTCAAAATGACAGTAATCTTGGTTTGTTCTTCACTGAGAGGGTTTGAGTTTGCCGGTTTCTTGTTTGTGTTTCTCACAGCATGCAGAAGAACCTCACTTTTACGAGGACAACCTATTTATTGCGTGAGAAGTCAACATCACATGAGTGACGTGACATTCAGTTTAATTTGAGGCAACTGTTAGATTCCACATGTCAAACTGTTGCATATTAACTTCACCCAAAAAATAGGATTCTTTAATTATTAACACACCCTCATGTTATACCAAATAAACAGATTGAAATTTAAGTTGTTCACTGAAAATCTTAGTGGAAGGAAGACGTTTTTGGATCAACTTGATGGTAGATTTCTTATTTTTTGGGTGAAATGTGTGTGTATATGTATGTGTGTGTATATATATATATATATATATATATATATATATATATATATATATATATACACTCGATATACAATATCTTGATGTAGAACCAAATGGAGCAAATAAAAAAAAACTACAAATATGTCATAAATGCTAAATACTGCTATTAAAACCCTTTAAACAGAACAAAGTCATTTTGAGAGATTATATAAATGACTATACATAGGCCTAATATTTATTCATATTTTGAATCGGCTTTTGTTTTATTTGTTTTAGTCATTTTGTTATGTGCTTTTGTCCTTTTTCTTCTTTTTAGTTCTATTGCGGTTTTAGTTTGAGTAATTTTAGTACTTTTTCATGTACTAAACTTTTTCATTTCAAATTTGTCTAATTTATTTTATAGTTAATAACGTTTTTCATATAATATTTATATTCTATTTTATGTCTACTTTTTTTCAATTAGTGAAAAAGATGTATTATTTTTAATATTAGTAAACTACATTAGATAACATGAACTAACAATGAACAACAATTCTGCAGTATTTATTAATCTTAGTTAATGTTAATTTCAACATGTACTATTAGGCCTACATTATTAAAATCAAAAGTTGTGTCTCTTGAGATTAGTTAATGCACAGTGTACTAACTTGAACAAACGATAAACAATTGTATTTTTATTAACAAACGTTAAACAAGTTGAATAAATGGTAACGACACCGGTGTGGTCGCCCACCAGGGAATCTGTGGGGATTTATCGAATTGATGGCCTGAGGTCACAGGACCCATAAACCCTAAGCATTGTAAAATGACAAAACGAATTCATGGTGAGGAGGGTGAGGGTCAGGAAAGGGAGTCACAGAGGAACCTTTCAGTTTGTGGAAATCTATCCACAGCTTCTATCTCCTGATGCTCTCATGAAGTTCTCATAGACCGTGTTTCATTACACTTCAGCATATGAGTGGCTGGTAATGCTGTAGGCTCTTCTTTGACAGTACCAGGCAGAGAATGTCAACACTGGGGCGGGATGAGATTCAGGGAGCCTCTTTAGAGTAATGTTCACAGTGCTAGAGGAGTAGAGGCCTGTCTGGATGAGTAACAGTCCTGTCTGTCTGAAACAGTCCAGCAGCCCCTCTATCAACAGCCAGAATGCTGTTTTCTTCCAGAAATAGAGGTCTGTGCTTCACGGATTCTGTGTAGGAGAAAGCAGCTGGCACTCTCGCCATTTATAGGTCTGAAACCAGCTCTGGCAGTGGTTATGATTACTGATTCTTACAAGTGCTGTAATGTATTTGGTCATAACATCAGACCTTCTCCGGTTTACTGTCAGTTCCTTTCCCATGGCTTTAGATCATATACTCCAAGGGCTTGAACATTTATTGTCTTTAAAGTGTATCATTTTTATCGGGACAGCAGGTACAATTACAGCAGGGGGCCGCATCTCTCTCTCCTCCTCTGAGCCCATTGACTTTTAACAGACCCCCTAAAGCATGCGGTGGGTTTGGGGGGGTGTAATTGAACATGAATGGGGGAAAGTCTTTCTGGCTTGTTGGATAAAGAAAAGTGAGAGCACTCCATCGCGCTATGATTGTTTATTATTGGCCATAATTGGTCCACGCGATAAATCCCACTTCTTGTTTTCATGCTTGGTTCGCAAATCAGTCTGAATGAACAAAATGATTGCATTCATGTGAAGACTAAAGTACGTAAACAGCTCAGCCACTTTGATATCACCACTTAATGTCACTTCAAAATCAAACTTATAGTAGCCTGAAAACATGATGGCTATGGGTTTTTTAGTGAGCTTCCAGCCCGGTGAAATTAAAGGTACATCTTCGTGTTTATGACCAGTGTTTACCAAGCATGACTGATGATCTGAAAATTAGTTGACTATTACAAAGAACAACTGAACATCAGTTCACAAATAAAATATATTATAGAATTGTATTTGGTTTCTTTTTTCTTTTCTTTTTTTTTTTTTTTTGATGTAATGTAAAGTAATGTTTGTTTAACCAGGAAAATGTTACAACATTAAGTGTAACTGGGACATGAATTTACATTTGATTTATTTTTTTATTTCCAATAGAAGCCATTTATTTTGGAACTTTCTATGGATCAAAGAATCCTAAAATATTAAGCTGAATATAACTTAAATATTTTAGTGCTCTTTGATGAATGGATAGATAGATGGATGGATGGATGTTTGGGGGATTTTCTGCTATGGGTTGTGATTATCTGGTACAGTTCTTGATCTATATTTTCCCAGTTCATCACTATTTTCTACTGATGTTTTTTTTTATGTAGTGATAAATAACGGCAGAATTCTTTTCCACTTATTTTATTATTACAAATATTTTTCATTAATATTTTGCGTGTAAAGGCGAACTTCGTGATATAACTATTGTGAAAAATGCTTATGGAGAGTTTTTGCTATATGTTTTTATTATTCCAGACAAAAGCAAATCTCCTGAATGCACTGTAAAAGAAACACAGCAGGCATGAGAGGAATCCAGAACAATACTTTGAAATTAATGGTGTGACCAAAGCCAGGAGACATACCCGAGATGATTTCCTTCACTTCTGCTGAATCTGGGACAGGATTGTTGTAACAGTGCATAACTCATTAAAGGGAGAGTTCACTCATAAAGGACAGTTCTGTCACTGTCATGTCATTGCAAATTTGAATGATTAGAAATTTTGAAGACTTTGCAATTACAATGAACAGACAGAATTTCCTCTTTTGTGTTTCTTGAAAGAACAAAGTCGTATCAAGTTTGGAACAACTTGAGGCGCGAGTAATTGATGGCAGAATTTTCATTTTGGAGTAAATTTGTATTTTAATTTCACTTATGTTTTTATAGCTTGTTATACACTACACTGACTGTAGGTATAAATCTGAAATCTATGCGAAAGAGATTAGCTGTAAGAGTCACATGGTGTTGGAATGGTGCTCCACTCGGTGAGAATCATAAAACTTTACTGCTGCTTTCATCTTTGTTCACATTCTTTAAGAGTCAAGACATGCTTTGATTCTGGTGACCAGTAAAGGCTCATTTCAGACTGTATACCTGGATGAGAACATATGACTAAGAAGGACCAAACCAAGACATGAGCAAACAGGTTAATTACAGTTTATTAGCAGAATAGTGAGTGTGCATGTCAAGCATTTCTCCGTTGGTTAGGAAGGTTTTTTGTGTTTGAGAAAACTGGATGCCTCTTGACTCAAGTTTTTGATTTCAGCTTTGTCACAATCACTCATCGAAATCAATAGATGTGTAGCATCATGGACATCTGATATCAGATGTACTTGACTCATTGTATAATTTGAGTTATGAGGAAGTTATAATGCAAAATTAATTAGGAGTTTATCAAATTTATGACTTGGCTTGGCAGGATCAACCCCCTTCCCACATAACAGATGTGGAACTTGCTTTAGTAATTAACACGTGTTGATGTCTCCTTCACGCTCATTATGGTTTCATAGAACCGGCCAGTGTTCCCCTCTCAGCTTCAGCCCTGCATGGCTTGTGTCAGTTGGTTCATTCCATTGAAGAGTGACATGTGGCATACGTATGACCATCAAAGGATATTTGCGCCAAATGGAGAACTTGTCCTCTTCTTATCTCGCTCATAACAAGAAGATATATTTAGTGGATGATATGTGTGGTATGGTCTAAATCAATATCAAAATATAGCTGCAAGCGATAATCATTAAGGTCCAAGCAGATTGGAAAAATGTGAAGCCACATTTCAATGCTGAAGTTGTTTTGATGGTAAATTTCTACTTCCTTGATTTCAGCTGCTTAGTTTTAAGGATACAGTTATAGCATACTGCACTATATTTTTACACAAATGTCATGCAAATTTGAGGAACAGGTTGAATGTTTTCCAGAAAATTCCAGAAAACCCTTGTTATTAGCGACACCGGTGGCCGTTGAGTGAACTGCAGCCAGCAAATTATTGCTTTTGCTCGCACTCATGCACACGTAACGTACAAGAGACTGTACATGATTCAATACTTACGGCATAGTTATTTTTAGTTCTTTGCTTAGAAGTAAAAAGAAGTTGGAAATACTTTTTTTTGCGATATACCGATAACAAACATCCTGACGCCATCAACGCTGCTGAGGGCGACGTTTATGAATAACTAAATATGTGCTGCACGCTCTCCTCTCAATACCAAAATAAACACACCACAAAAATGTGAGAAAATAGCAGTTAAGTAAGGATCTGATCACATATAGATATGTTCACAAGCTCTGCAATTCACCGGCATCATTTCAACAAATAAGGTCATTGAAAGTACAGCGCGCGTCTTCCTCTGCTTGTAAACAGAAAGTTTTGCACTTCCAACACGTCATCTTATACGGTAGGTGGCGGTAATACTTCTAAGCGGTGAGCAGCCGGTAACAAGAAGGAGTCAAAGAAGAACGTCCTCATCTCAGTTCTCGCGCATATCTCTTGAACTCTCGTCTCAGGCCCACAAGGAAGAAAAGGAATAGTCGAATAAAGTCGTTATTTTTGTTTGTTTTTCCGCACAAAAAGTAGTCTCGTCGCTTGATAAACTTATAATTGAGCCACTGTAGGCACATGGAATATTTAAACATTTTCTTTAATGACTTTCTGGACCGTCAAGTGTCAGTCCCTTAGGCAGCCTATGTAGCAGTGATCCAGCTCTCAGATTTAATCAAAAATATCTTCATTTGTGTTCCGAAGACGAACGAAGGTCTTACGGGGTTGGTACAGCATGGGGGTGAGTAATTAATGACTTAATTTTCATTTTTGGGTGAACTAACCCTTTAACTAAGTCCCCCGACTCCGATTCGGCGCCTTAATCCCGCCCAGCGAGTGAAGTGCGTCAGAAACAGAGCGCGCGCGCGCGATCAGTTTACTGTTGGTCATAGATAATATATCGTGTTAATAGTGTTTACATCTATGACTGTTGGTAATGTGTTGTGTAGCGCGCGCCGCATCCAGTGTAGACTGCATTGCTTTCGTTTGTGGGCGCTTAACACACTCCAGCACCCCCGTAGAGCCGGGCCGGGCAGCTCGCGCCAGCTCGAGACACGTGAAAGTTTCCTGATTGTGACGGATGGCCGAATTTACATGACACGTTATAAAATAGCATTATAGTCTGCGATAGATAGCCTACAGTGACAAAAAGAAGAGAAGAGGATAAAGGGGATAAAGACAGAGGTGATGTAGGCCTAATGAATTAACAGTTTCTCTAATTGCATAGTTGTAAGATGCTATTTAATGGCAGTAATTTTTACCTTAAACTTTATGCGAACAGTTGTTCTGGGTTCTCCAGATGCCCCCGACAGTGTGATTTTGTAACAATTATGTCAGTTTTTTAGACGCATTTACTATCACTTTTTTTTAATGAATGTTTTACTCTACAGTTGTGCAGTTTTGGGGGGGATATATGACATTTTCAAAATGTATTTGCCAAAATTAGTAATGATATTTTTTTTATAATGGTTTATTAAAAATAGCAACGTTTATGTAAAACCAGGTTAACCAGGGGCACCAGGTAACATCTTGCCTAGGGCAGCAAATTGGTCAGGGCCGGCCCTGACAGAGTACTGTGTTTCACTTCGGCCGCAGGGTAAACTGGACACACGTTTTCCCTCTGTTGTGCTGTCTGCATGATTACAATGTTCCAGAGCATCTTTCTCTTTCTTTTTGCCTCATTGGACACAGAAACCACTGGGAGACATGTGGTCTGTTCTCTTCATTGCAATGTAATTGCTGATCAAGAGGGGGTTGAGAGTTCAAATTGGTGCAACAGATGGAAGGCACACTTTGATATATTAAGGGGGAAAACAGAATATACACACATACATATATATATGTATATAGAGCAATATGTGCACTGGACAGGATATGTTTGTTGGACCCGTCTGGTATGAAAACAGTGGAATGTCTGATATTTCATATGTGGTTTCAGCATGCAGGTGCTTTTGTGAGAGACTCAGGTGATCATAATGTTTTAGGTCATGCAGTGTTATGGCAACTGTTACTAATTGAAAAATGTTAAGATTAAAATGTACGCTTATGCATTTGGTCATTTAAAGTGCATTCAAGGTAGGCATTAAACTGTGTGTTACTTGGGCATCAAACCCATGACCCTGAAAATTAAACTCATTGCCATTTCTTGTGCAGTTTTTAACCAATTAAGCTATAGTAGCTGAAAATTGAGAAAAGATAGTTGATTATACAGAGTAAATTTATTATGATTTTTGAAGTGGTTTAATCAAAGCTTCTGGGAATTATTTGTTTTAGGAAAAATAGGGAACCCTCACCCTTGTTAAACTCATCTGTACATTGTTTATATTTTGGACATTTACAGATTTAGAATAACAAGCTGAACAGGAAAAAGAACTGCACTGTAAACTTTATTACATTTACGCCTCAATTGCTTTATTTTCTTAGACGACTGATGTCTCTTGCATCTGCTCTGGTCCCTATTGATTTATTTTATTTTAATTTAATAATTTAATTTAAAACAATAGTAATAATAACTATAATATGTAATAATAAATATAATTTTAAATTTAAAAATATATTATTAATAAAATAATAATATAATAAAAATACAATGTTTTACTTAATACGTATTTTAATATTTATTCATATTAATCAATATATTTAGTATTAATTCTATTCGTATTATTCATTGTCATTTTCAACACCCGATGCACAAGTTAAACTAATTTTTTTTGTGTTTGGTTTAGTACAAGGGGTAGAACATATGTTTCTGTCTCTAGCAACGCTCAGTAACCTGAGGCAGTCATTGATAGAGTGATCCTGCACACACTGACTCCAGTTCAAGTGTGACATTCAACCTCCACCTCCTGCTTAGGGAGGGCAAAGGTACTTCTGGTGTCATCCTGTCGATTAGCCAGCCGTGTCATTAATTGGCTCTACTTTTTGTGACCTCTGGATGACTGTAGTTTGCTCACCGTCCTTCTACAACTCCTAACAGAACTTTATAAATATCGGTTTAACTTTTTATTCATTGGCTATACGTGCTAGAAGCAAAACACCCTTTGCAAGACTATACAAAGTAGATAAAGAATCTAAATTCACTTATACACTGCTGAGTTTATCAGTCTCTGTTAGGTTTGACTGGAGGGAGATTGCTTTGTCCTAAAGGGCCTGGGAATATTTTTGTCTCCAGTCTCCTCCCACTTAAAGCCACCTGGGCCTCATTTCCTCACTTCCTCTCCTTACACTTCATATCTTTCACTGAGAGTTAAAACACCTGATAAAACGCCCTGCTGACACCTGAGACCAACTAAAAGATTCATTTCTGAATGAAAAAAAAAAAACATGGGGGGACAGTTTGACTTTTTCTGTTGTTTGTTCAAGAAAGATCATCATTTCAATCTTTATTAACTAATTAAGTAATTATTTGTTTACACTTTTTGGAAATAATATGTTTTGTTTGATCTTACTGAGCTATAGTAGAACAAAACTGTTGACCTGTGTTTCTTTTCTGTACTAATTTCAAATGTTGTACATTCACTTTTTTCCTCAGCGTGACATTTTCTTAAACATTGCATTGTTCTGCGTTGAGGAACTTACACCCATGAGCTGCCGCTTGACAGATCCAGCTAGATTGTGTTATCATTTATTCATTTCGCTTCGCTTTCCCTGAAACTAGAACTAATCTAACCCATGTATTATTTACCATTAGTGAATACTTACCTAATGCATATTTCAACGCCAGGCAGCTGCGTCTTTGTCTTGGAGGTGCTGATCACTTAGTGCTATTGAATGAGCTTGGAGATTGTGACAGGTCACAGGTTCAAATGCCCAGAGGTCAATGTCACACACATATAAGCACAATGACAATTAAGGGTTTGTCTTGATCCACCCTGTTATAGCCTTTGCAGCAACTTTAACGGCCACTGACCTGGGTATTTTCTGGTTGGAAATTATACCAATATATATATATATATATATATATATATATATATATATATATATATATATATATATATATATATATATATATATATATATATTCTGAGATTCAGATTAATGTATATGTAAAACCAAATGCATACTGTTAAGAATAATAAATCTTACAGAGTCACTAGTTTAATCAAATCTGCTGCACATTTCTGATATGGATTCTGTGGCATAGCACACAAAAGATGTCTTGCTGCTTTTTGTTTTGAAAGTGGGAAACGGCTAGGAAATTGGTGCAAATTACCCTCAAATTGAAGGTTGTCAGAGGTGTCAAACAGTTCACATTGTAACGTCACTTGTGGTAGATGTGAATTGCATGAACTGTGTTGCACAAATAGTGAATTTTTGTAGTGCACACTGTTTAAAAGCAATATGTATTAGCTTATTGGTACTAAGCTTAGGGGCCCAGTGCCATTCCTGCATAGAAATGCAGGAACGGTATTGGAGTTTCCTCTTAAATATTGTGGTTGGCTTGTAAATTAATCATTAAGAAAATCTTGGATTAAATGAGAGCAAGATAAATGTAGGCTTTGAAACTGGTCAGTATATTTACCCATATTTAGCTTTCAACATAGAACTTAGGAACAAACAGTCCTTTGGAAGTTCGCTGCCTGAAACCCTCTCTTTTAGCTTGCACAGTGACACACCTGAGAGAGAGAGCCCAGGCAAAGGTCCTCGCTGCAAGAAAGGTAGAATTTCACCCCCTTTGAAGTAACAGAGAAGGATTCAGGCCCCTCATTAGCCAGATAGAATCTACACTCAGACATGTAAGTTAGCGATTCAAATCTATTGGGACAGATTGAATTCCGTTAAATAGTGCTGTTTTTTCGTTTTCTCAGGCTCTCTTGGCTATCTCTTATGAGGCAGCAAACAATGAGAAACACTGCAGGACATTCAGTGGCAGAGGCTGGCTGGGAAAAATCCTCTGGCTGTCTCATATTCGCTCCTTTCACAAATCCCTCCATAGATAGGTTATCTGCGTAAATGGCAGTCTGTATCCCAGAGTACTTTAATATGATAATGATTATTTTTAAAGAGGAGAAGAAAAAGGAAAGTTGGTCAGCAGATTTTTTTTTAATCAAAATTTTATTTTATTTTAGTTGGCCAAATAAAATAAGTGAAATATTCATGGAATAACTGTGAAAATGCACTAAAGCAGACAACATGCAAAAATAATCGTACAGTTTGTATGCAAAAGCTTTTTAACTGTACTTGCAATTGTCTTTCTAAATTGTCGTGAATTATCTAGGATTTATCCAGTGTTACATGTGCATATGTTCTCTCTCCTTTATTTCTGTTAAATATAAGTTTAATTAAATGTAATTGTTTCTCTATATATTTTTTACAAATAGATTAAATATTGTAAAAAGCACTGCTAAACATGATTATTGAACATGATTTAATGTATTATTTCTAAATGTACTGTATACTCTAAATAGGCAATGTATCCCAGGAGATACTTAACTGTTAAATTTAAAATAAAAGCATTAGAAAAGTGTCAGAAAAGACATGAAAATGTTATTTCGGTGTAATAGAAAATAGCAAATAATGATATTTGTGGAAAATTAAAAGCATTCAAACCATTAAACAGGTTAATCAGCAAATATTAGAATTTATCAAAAGTCACAATGCCGTCCGTGCACTTTTATCTTCCATCGGAGAGTGGTCCAATATTCACTACAAACAAAAAGAACATTCAGTTCCTCTTTAAAAATTAATTAAGTGTCCTAATAATCAGAGTTCTTTGAGTTCCCATTCTTTTGATTGGTTCCTTGTCCTTAGTGTTGGCAGGAAATGTCTGACAGAGGAAGTGTGTGATAAGACCAAGGTGTTTGCAGGGAGATGTGAGATTAAGTGCTGGACCAACATTTCTGAGGACCCCGGCCACCGGGTTAGACAAGTAGATGCAGCTCTTGAGGGTTACGGGGAAAGGAAAGACACCTTCGATTGAAAACAGCCATTTATCCTCAAACATGAGCTTTTGAAAGGCTTAGTCTTGGGTTTTGGGTTGTCTCCTGTTGTTAAAGTTTGTCTCACTAGAGGGACCCAGTGCCAGTACTGTTTTATTTTAACTCCAGGCTCAAGAACAAGAACAGCACCCCACATCTTTGCCATTTCAATGACAATATGCAGATAAGAATGTGAGAAATAGAACTTTGAACTTTGTGCTATAGAAAATGATGACAATGATTTGCCAGGCAATGTGTTTTGCAAAACAATATGCCCTACTAAGGCAAAGGTATATCTGCTTCTGTAAGCACAATGGAAAGATTTGTTAACAAAACTTTGTATCTGAAGATAACTAGACTTCTTGACATAATATTGACAGAAAATCATACTGTTTTATGAATGCTTTCAAATGCACTAGGCACAGTTTAGTTGTACTAACACATGTTTCTTTTCCCTCTTTTTATGTAGCCCTTCCCCCCACCCGTAATGAGTACATTTTTACCAACCCCGGTTAGTGGTTGACTTCCTCGCTTCTTTGCGACTCCAATAGATATTTTGGCACAGGATAAGCCTGGCATGAATGTGAAATGATTATGCAACATGAGAATTTTAATTAATAAGCTTTTCCTTCAGGACACCCCCTCACAGAAATGTCTAGAAACACACATAATCCCTTAAAGATCTTCTCACACCTTGTTTAGTTAAAGTACTAACTGACTAGGCTCTCAGCTGTGCTACAGGTTTAAGACTGAAGATCTGCCCAAATATGATATAAATGATATTTACTTGGCAGAAGTTGAATCTGGCTTGGTTTTTCCACTGAAAAACAGCGAGGGATGTCGAACAAGAGGAGAATAAGCTGATATACGGATTCTGTCGGACAATATGAAAAGGAAATTAAACCACACACAAACCAGATTTGAAATAAAGATTGTTTTCAGGGTGAGTTCTGTCCCACAACAGCATTGATGTCTCATTTTGTTGTAGGAAATGCCCTTTTTAAGTGTAGTTTAATGGCTAAGACTTTTATATCGCTATAAAAGTTTCCAAAAGTGTATTCAAGGTACAAACAGTGCAGGTACATCCGAGTCTTGTTTTTTTTATCTATCGTAGGACAGAAGACTGATGAGGATGGCGGTAAATGAGGTAACAGCAGCAATCAGCTCCAGGTGTCTCTGATATGGCTCACATATGCCACGGGGGGGGGGCTGCAGCAGTTAGCCGGAGGAGACCTGTACAGGCCGACGCATGGGGCTCCCAGCCCAGATGGGAGGGAACGGGGTGGGAGGGGCAGTTAGAGAGAGGGAGACACTGAGAGTGGGTGAGGCAATTGGGAGAAACAGAGTGAGACAGATAGAAGAGGGGCGAGGAAAAATGCCCCTCGTCGCCTCTCATTCTGACGCACACATGCAAGCAAAACATGCACGCGCACACGCGGATCTTCAAAGCCGACTGCTTTCACAGTCTCCCTATTAGCTAAAGAGATTACATCTGGGGCCCTGAACCAAATAAATAAGGTGAGAGGAGTGTCAGAGCTCAGTCTGCTCCACCTCAGGATCCTCTCAGCACTTCAGTGGTGAGCAGAAAGGAAACACACTCTAAATAAGAGGGACATTGAGAGAGCTGGACACAGCAGGGATTACACTTTTTTTCCTACTGTGGATTCCTCTCGTTTCATCAAGAACAGATTCGCTGGCCTGTTGCATTCGGGTCGTTTTGCCGTTCTTCTCCAGAACATTTTCGTTGTCTCTTGCTGTCCTTGTTTTTCCCCGTCAGACAGGGGTTCTTCAGTGGATTGTACGTGGGAGAGCAGGAGGAGGTGAAGCAGTTCCCCACAGAGGTGTTTTGAGTTATGGATGTTGACACATTCCTTCTGGACACGAGGGGAACCGGATCCAGCCTGAGCAGCACAAGCAGACGCAACCGCCACGGACGTTTCACGGGGCTGCACCTCCTGGTATCACCCTTTCTCCCGTCCAGCTCTTCAGCATGTACCTTTCTGTGAGGCTCTTCCCAGTCTTCCGAGCTCCAAGACAATGTGCAAATGGAAAGTGACTAAGGGTGCCTCAGCCTGGTTCCGTCTCTCCTGCCTTTCCCTGCCGCTGCTGCTCCTGCTTCTGTGTTCGGCTTTGCCTGTGGCCTGCCATGACTCCCACAGGGCCGTACGCGCCCCGAGGGGCGCCAACTCCTCGTCGTCTGCCGTGGTGGGGCGGCATGTGCGCAGTTACAACCACCTCACGGGGGATGTGCGCAGGAGGAAACTCTTCTCCTACCAGAAGTTCTTTCTCAGGATCGATAAGAACGGAAAAGTCAATGGCACCAAAAGCAAGGATGATCCGTACAGTAAGTAATGACCATTTTTCTCCTCTTTCTTTTCACATAGAAGAAATGGCACTGCTTATTTCTTGCCTCCTTTGATTTCGGAGTCAAACATCCAGCACATAATATAAACCTTACTTGATGTTGGTGGGCGCGAGCTGCTGTGCGTGAAGCTGGGCTTCACATGCGTTGCTAAGAGGTAGTCAGCCCTAATGTTGGTCCTTCGGTTTCAGTGCCCAGATTTATTCATAGCCAGTTTTCTGGAACCAATTTGAAAATACCGGGGTAGCCTTTTTTCTGTAAAATATGCAAAACTTTGGAAGTTACTCCCGAACATCACGCAGTACATCAGTGATCTTTATTAGTGCTCCAGTAACTCCCTTGTTGCTTCAATAAATGGCTTTTTATTCATTTAAAGCCTATGCCAGGTGGTTTTATACTTTTTTCTGTGTTAAAAGTGTCATCACGTTCAATCATAAATCATCTTTAAATAATCAGAAGAATTTCAACTTTATTTCACTGTTTGTGGCATGTCCAGACACCCGGCAAGGAGCTCGAAGCACCTGGCCACCACACTTCGAAAACTCCCACTGCACTTTTTTGTCAGTAGGTTGCGCACACATTGCCACTAATAAAAAAAGCTTTGACATATGGGTCCCATGTGCGTGCTGCTTAGCTTTTTTAGACAGGGGTGTGCTGGAACTCCGCAAGACATGGCTGTGGGTATTTCAATTAGCCGAAATGCCTCTTAAATGTGTTGCACAGAAAGTCTCTAAATAAATCCAAGCCCAAGCTTGAAGAGTTTTGGAAAGCTTTCAACTACCATCAAAGAGTTTGTCCAGAAAGCTGGACAGTGTTAGATGTCCGGTGTTGTAGATGTTGAACATTCACATGATTATCTTTTTGAACATAATTATAATTATATGATATGATTGGCAGCTATTTATTTAAATTAAACATAATACAGTATACAATATATATATATATATAAAAATTCCTGCCACTCGCTTACCACATGTGAAAATTGCACTGTCCTCGTTAGCTCCCACAGTGACCCTTAGGCATGAAACATAATGGTAACAATGTTCTGGCCAGATGCACTGGTCAGGACTCACATCTCGTTTCAGTGCTGATATATCTGAAGTGTGGATATGGCCTGGAATGTCTGCGGGAGGCATAGCAAAGGGGAACCACTTGTTGGTGAATGGATCATTTCTTCAAAACAGATTGGACCTCTTACATCCCTCTGCTTTCCCTGCGTTTTTTGCGGACGCTATAATTGAATTCGAAGGGCCTCTGGTGCCCACAAGGTAGCAGCAGTGCTCCCCGTGTCCCTCTCTTTAAAACAGCGGCGCAGTGCAATGTTAGTGTGCGGCGTTTACTACAGGCGTGTTTGCTTGATTTATTCTGTAATCAGAGACCATTGTTGTTGCCGCAAATGCCCGTAAAAAGGGCAGAAATTAGTGGCTTGCTATGTTATGTATCATCATGCACTTGAAACATCAAAACATCCTCAAATGATTTTACTCCAGTTGGAGCCACTGGCATTTTAAAAGGAACCAGTCCCTTTGTGGTGTAATATTTCTCTCAAGTTAACAAAAAGAATATTCCCGAACAGCACGGCATGTTATTGTATATAGTCTGACGTCATGTCGACAATAATCTTTGTGTTTGATGGCCCGGTGTTTGAATAAAGTTAAACTTTACGAAGAGGTAAAAGGCTGTGCACAACATATCTGTGCATGTCAAACCCGTTTATTTTATACTTCAACGTTCAATGTTTATGAAAAGCACACATTGCATTCTGTTGAAAGTAATAGTCAAATGAGCTGAAGGTCAGTATTTTTTATGCATGAGCATAACTTCAGCCAGAGTTACAGAATATAAGTATAAGATGTTACCTATTTTGTTTACTAAATTCTGCAGTTTTAATGAGACATTAATAGAGTCTATTTACCAGCAATGCACATATAAAATGTCACATCTTGATGTGAAATTTATATTTACACCACCGTAAACACTCGCAGTAAATCAAAAGCCCGTATTTTATGAGAGGGCCAATATTTGTTTTGCATATTTGATGTGGAAAAATATTTACAGGGAGCCTATATGATAGATTGTTACATTTCCCAGATTCAAACTCCCAGTCAGAGAGTCTCTTTGTCCATGTTTGAGGTTCTCAAGTCCAGCCTTCTTTAGTTTTCAAGTCCACAAAAGACCTGTCTATGTGCAGCTTGAAATCCTATCCCACCCATATTGTTTGATTTTCTTTCAGAATCCATCAGCTCAGTATCACTTTTGTCACATTGTGTCTCCCCCAAGACATTTTTGGAAATGGCACCCCGTGCTGGAACTCGGAGCTGTCCTCGGTGTATTGAGCCTAACAACAAGCTCACTGTGATGCAAAAGCTCTCACAAGGACCGGCCCGAGTTCAATCCTGTTTTGATCTTGTTTGCCCTCTCTTTCCGCTGCGCAATTGTTTTGTGTTTATCACATGGTCCTCGTGCTAAAGAAAACGTCAGAATCAACACGAGTGCAAAACCTCTGGTGTTGTAGTTCAGCGGCATTGGCATGGCCGAAGGAAATTGTTAATGAGGATCATTAGGCCTTGACAGCTTTGATTGAGGGGATGTGTTCGATCGGAGTTCAACTACTGGTTGAATCTTAAGGTCTAAAGTGCAGGGGTCTTTCCAATCATCGTGTCAGCTCTTGGGCAGCAGATCAAACAAGGGTCAGGCCAGCGGTCATTATATGTCTCACTTCATTTGGGGGCAGTTTAATCTAATAGGGCTCAATTAAGAATACAGATTATTGCTGGTCTAATGAGGCGTTTCCAGGCCAAACTCCATTAGCTTTGCTCAGAGTGGTACTCTTGTTTTTCTTCATGATAGAACATTTACATAAATTGCTAGTTTTAATTCAGGTGTTAAGGTTCAGCCACATGCATACAAAGCAGCTTAACAACAAACCTCTTACTGGATGAAATGGCTTGTTTGCTAAATGATAGTTAACGCTCATAACCTGTCTTTCCGCCTACGTTCAATCAGCTTCTGTCGGTTTACCAAAAGCTGTTTTGTCATTTTAATGAGAGAGAAAGATGAATAAGCGTATTCTGCCAAGTGTTTCTCAGAAACTGGAGTGCAGGGACACTGGCCTGCTGGGTAGTGTTGCACTGCATTGTTGTTATGACTTCAGAGGGCCTCTCGCTGAGGCTGGTGTGATGTTAAATGCTTCATCAGGAACAGTAACAAGATAACTGCATGCTAGTTGATATCTAGTTAACTCTTTCCCTGTCATTGACAGAGTTTTCCGTAATTAATGAGATAACGCTTCCCCGCCATTGACTGAATTTTCTAGCTTTCCGTGTTTTCACCATTATACAGTGGGGGGCGCTATTAAGCGTAATAGAGTAGAGAAACTCCAGATCATAACACGGACAGAAAAAGGAGCAGAAACAAGCGATAAAAGCATTGCTTATGCACGTTGTAGCCATATTTGTTGCCTATAATACAGAAATAGATTTCACATCTGGAAGAGAGGTGTTTTTTTTGGTTTTTTTTGTGCATAAGTTCATTTTCTCTGTATCATATATACGCACATTTGAGAAATGATCTTAGACCAAATGTAGGAGGGTTTCTACACAGCATTTTATAAATGAGCCCCCTGGATTCATTCTCTTATTTATTATTTGCATCTAGCAAATCCCAACAACAAAAAAACTAAATTACCCACTTTAATACTGAACCTTCTTTATGAGCATCAGCTGATATTTGTTCAGCATCATTCTGCCTCCATGATCAGAATTGAAGTATCCTCATGTAACGTAAAGAGCTGTGCAGGTGAAACATCACTCCCCTGGCCTCAAGAGGCACGTTAGCGGCTGCGTTTTTAGCGCCCTTGTTAGCGTGCTGATTCAAATCCCGCTCTGGGTGGGTGCGAGTAGGACCAGTTACACTCACTGTATACTGATAGGCCTATATACTCATTTAAAAGGCTTGGTTAATGCACACAATGTAAATAACTGTGATTTGGGCATAGTGCTCAACCACTCCAAAAA
Organism: Tiaroga cobitis; assembly: GCA_030578255.1. Lineage (NCBI taxonomy): Eukaryota > Metazoa > Chordata > Actinopteri > Cypriniformes > Leuciscidae > Tiaroga > Tiaroga cobitis. The sequence continues at coordinate 23,591,768 of CM060611.1, read as the reverse complement.
GCATGTTGCAAACAAAAGATTTTGACACAATGATTAATTGTGCAGCCTTATTAGTTTGTGATAATTTTCATATGAAATCTGTATGACTGTATGTTTACCATAACATCAGTATATTCAGTCAGCTCCTGATTCATAGCTCAAATGTAGCTTTAAAATGACTCACTTGTGAAAATTAACATATGCAATGTGTAAATTTAAATTACATGTTGCCAGCCCTGGCCACATGGATGGCACTCTTCAGAAGTGTGTATGTGCTCTCTGTGGTTACGGTGCCCGTTTATAGCTCCCGTGGGAAATCCCAACCACACAAGTAATAAAAGTGACTTATGAGGATTGAGCTGATGTGCAAAAGGTTAGTGCCAGTGTTTCATTCTCTTTGACCTTGATGTCCTCATATACTTTCTCCTTTCTGATTCATAAATAACAGAGCTGTTTTTACAAGACATCTCTACAAGATCCATGGCCCTCAGAAAGAATCCAACTTGTTGACATGTTTCCTTATAAGTTGTCTACTGTTCCATTATGTTTCTTACATCTACTCTATACTAATGTTCAAAAGTTTGGGGTCAGTAAGATTTTTTATTTCATATTACAGTAGAATGATTTCTGAAGGATCATGTGACACAAAGACTGTTTATGATGTTGGAAATTTAGCTTCGCCATCACAGGAAAAAAATTACTGTACATTTTAAACTATATTAAAAAACAGTTATTTTAAATTATAATAGTATTTTTTTTTTTACAATATCACTTTTCTACTGTATTTTTTACCATGATATTGAAAATGTGTGTGCCACGATTTGTATTGTATAGTTTTACCGTGTAAACTTAGATAAAAAGTAAATGTTTTCAAAATGATGAGTCCATTAAACCCACAGCACATGTGTAAATTGTGTAGTAGCAGCTCAACATCTTCATCTAGTTAATGCATCCATTTTTCCCATGCTGAAAGTTCAACCTGGAGGAGTGGAAGACCAGATGTATGCCTAACCTCTGACCCCATTACCTAAAGCAGAGTGCCATTTGTGCCAAGGGGTGTGCTGGGGAGAAACACCACTGTCTCTTTTCTGCTATATGGTCTGATTTGATTTGATTGCCAACAGACAGTGACCAAAAGCACACTTGCCGACCGCTGGGACAACAATTTTTTACTTTCAGGAAACAATCACTGTACAATACTACTGATCATTGAGCAATTTATGGTGTAACACTGAGATGTAACATGTTTTAAGCCAGTATACAGGGAGTCTTGATAACTGAGAAATCTACTGTATAATACCCATAGTTTTTATCGAGCCTTTAGCTAGGAAAGGGAACAGGACTTTGCAATGTCTTTCAGTGTCCTATTAATCTGTTAAGTATTTGACATGCTACAATACTGGACAAATGTATAGCTGAGAGCAGGGTGAAGTTTTCCTCAAACAGATCTTCTCACAAGCTCCTAGGGGAATTCCTAAGCGATGTGTGCTTGAACAGATGGCGGTGGTTGGGGCATCAAAGCACTGAAGTGAGACCAGGGACAGTGTGAGCAGAGATGCATCTGGCCAGTCAAAAAAGTGAGCAGGAAGTTTGAGTGGCTTTGGTCTCCATTAAGATGGGTGTCTGCTAGGAGGAGGTTGGAATCTGTTTGCAGCCACAGAAGGTCGTCTGAGTGTTTGGTTATCTTATATGTGTGTATGTGGATGGTGCATGCATGGTTTCATGTGCTTGTGAGCGCGCAAAGTGTTTCAGTGGTTTCATTGCCCTGGCAATGCAAACATTGAACAGATTTGTCTGTCATCAAAAATTGGTTGAGCAGTTTACATGGTGGTTAACAAATGCCTGGAGAGTTAGTCAAACAAAAACATGATACTTAATATACTCTGATGGCCTGAAATATGTGAAAAGAGTTTTAAACGGATTGTTCACCCAAATATTAAAAAAATATATAATAAATAATGTGTGTGTGTGTGTATGTATGTATATATATATATATATATATATATGTATATATATGTATATTATATATACACACACACACACATATCACTTGTTTCAGTATAATGAAAGTGAATGAGGCAAAAGTGACAAAAAAAAGCACAGAAGTCATAAAATCATAAACAAACGTACAAATAAATATTTTAAATCAGATCTTTTCAATGAATCAGTTGATCCAGTTCACAAAATGGGTCTGAATCACAAATCAGACAGGTTATCAAGTTTGATGCTGATGCTGACAGAATTTTCTGTGCAACAAATTAAACAAACACATTTTGTACTAAATAATTATTAATAATAAATATATATTATTATTAATTCGAATACATATAATTTATCTCAGTTCATTTAATTCCAGTCCTCTCTTAAATAAATCTTAAAACAACCCATTATGGGGCACTGAGTATATGAAGCCATATGCAACTGGAAGAGAGAAAGAAGAATTGTACTCATTTTCTGACTTTCTTTTTATGTACTGTTTCAATGAGTCACATTTTAGCAGATTTATAGCAGGAAAACAGCACTACTGTTTTACGTAACATGAAATAACTTCACGTGACTATTTCTTGTGTATTAAGCTAAACCAAGACATGCACATTCAAACCGTATGCCCCTGGGAAACAATGTCAAATACACATCATCCGTATTTGGATCACACATCAAGTCACAGGCCAGTGGCAAGTCATGTGTTCCTTTTATGTTTTTCTTCAGGCCAAACACACTCTACAAGACTGAAGGTTGCCTGTGCACATTAAAGATTCAAAGGTTCTTCTACGCACTGTCACAGATTTTCAATTACACATCTGAACCAAAATACAACATTTGACTTCTGTTTCCCACTCCCACCTTCCTTTTGCCTTCAGTCTTGTAGTGTGTGCTTGGCTTGGCAGGTCATTATTTTTCGGCACAAGATATAGATCTAGAGCCCAAAGAGAAATATTTAGAGGCAGATGTGCCGTGGTGTTATGTGCTATGAGTTCTCGGAAGAAAACTGCTGGATGAGAGGGAGAACAGATTTGCAGAGAATAGGTTTGCATTGCTCTCCCCTCTATTAGCAAGTTTCAGTAGGAAAATCAGCAAGTAAAGCCTGTTAATGAGGTGCTGAAAAAATGAAGGAAAAAAATCATCTATCATCAGAAAAAGATTTTAAGCTCTCAAAAAGTTGTGTTATTCTTTGTCTGTCTGTGGAGTCCATATGCTTTCTGTAAACTATCCTGTGCACTGTAGAAAGGCTAATTTAACAGCAAACGAAAATCCAGATATCCAAGGTTCACCGATTTCATTTTTAACATGACAGAGGATGCACAGACATGACCGAGAACATCAGTTTATCGTCATCTGATCTGATGCATGGCTATTAGCATGAAAGATGTAGCACTTCTTCATACAATCCAGCACACTCTGCTAATGAAAAAAGAGCAGACAAAATCCAAAAATCCAACATATCTTATGGCAATTCGTAATTTTTTAATGTTTTTGTGAATTGGTGGCTAATTCGTTTCAGACGGATCTCATGAAATGGCGCGCCAATTCGTATTTCCATTTTTGGCGTGCTATCAACACGCATAATCGCTTTTCAGCGTGTTTATGAACGCCGTTGACTTAACGTTACATTACTGTATATATAAATATATGACCTACCCCAACCCCGTCACTGGGGTTAATACCATTTATGAGTCTTCCCCTACCATCCTAGGAAAAAAAATATCGGTCCCAGATGTAGATCTACATTTCGCTTCGTTTCGCTCGGACATTTAACGGCGTAGACATACACCCAAAAGATGACGGTTTGTTTCGGCGTGGACATACACGCGGATAGCTCAAAATGCATATAGATAACACGCCACTTGACTTGAAAGTAGCGTGTATGTTTACACAAAAGACATGATGCCATGTTGCAATTAGCCACCTCTGATCTCATTCATACGTGTTTGTACGATCTGCTTACGCCCCAGGGTCAGGTTTGTTTAGGGATGGGTTGAGGAGTTGACCTTCATGCTTCCTTAAAAAAAAAAAAGGTCTGTTTTTGTACGATTCACACAATACAAATTAATACAAAATCGCCACCTTGTAACATAGTTACGTTTTCCGTAAGATCAGGTTGTAAAATCTTCAAAAGGTCTGGATACAAACACATTCACAGTCCTCCCAGCCAGAGTTCATCCAAAGTCACTCTATTTCAGCAGAACCAGGAGAGTAGGATAATGAGACCGGCCCCCCAGACCCGTCCACTGATTTCCCTGAGCCTAGGAGCCAGGGGCCCGCAGAGCCCAGATCAAAGGTGCAAGTCACTGTCATCAGAAGCCAATGACGGGTCAGCTGCAAAGATGCCTTTTAATGGGGACCCTTTTTCCTTTACGGTCTGTAGAAGGGGGGTTAATTGAAAAGACGTGCCGGTCAGAGGCGTGGCAGTCCAAGGTTCCCAGGACAATTAAGTACCCTGGTGTAATATATGACTTGACTTATACGGTATTTGCACTGGTGTGGAGAGCTGACAAGCAGTTGAGGGTTCCCAAGTGCAAGAATGATTCTTATTTTGACGTCTGGAAACGATCCAATCTGGATGCTGCTAGGGAAAGGTCCGTCTGCCTGATAAAAATTGTTGTTTTTAAACACGTTTGAAGTGGATGGGGGTCTCGTTCACTCTCTCGCAAGCATTGGTAGTGATGCAGGTTGCACGAGGCTACAAATATGAGGCTGCAGGGTTTTTGTAATTACCACAAGATGCGATAACCTGAGTTCTGTCACTCCGCCAACAAAACACTGAACGCCGTTAAGCTGGAAGGGGGGCGCCCACCTACAGAGCCTGGGGCAGAAGCCAAGTCTACTGAGGGAAGATCACGCTAGGCTACGGGTGGGACTCTCTGGACCACCGTTGGGCCACGGGCAGTGTAATGTCACAGACACATGGCCGGGTATGGGTAAGGTGGGGCCAGGCTTGTTAAAACGCTAAGGCTTTTAAGTCTTTGTAATCTGAGCCCTAATGGGGAGTAAAACAAGAATACTTGGAGGATTAGGTTGCACCACGAAAGAAAATGCTCTCACATTTTTTAAAGAGAATGTCTTGGCTAGTGCTTTGAATAATGCAGGCGGTGAAATCGTGTTTGTCAGAATACCGGAGCACCATGATATAAATGTAACAAAACATTGGGTCTGCCAGGAAAACTGTTTAATAGTAATCACGCTTTTATGAGTCAAGGAACTGCTGTCTGTAGAGCAGCGGTTCTCGAACTGTGCTGTGTGAGGGATTCCAAGTGGCTGGCAAGTTTACTGGCTGGAATAAACATTTTCAAAAATCTTTTTTATAAAAAATAATAATGGCAGGCAAGTTGACTAGCTTCTAATAAAATAATAAATATATACGATATTTATAATTGACAAAAACCACCAAAATGAATTACATTAGTAAAAAAAACTTTTATAATATTTTAAATTTGTTATAAAGGGCTTCTGCTACTTTGATAATGTAACTGATAGTTATCAGTTATAGGCTATTTTAAACACGAAGGACAATTCGTATGCCATTTAAAACTGTAGGTAATCGTTTTTAAGTAGTTTGAAGTTTCCCTCTGACTTGGGGTGTTAGGTGGTCTGCCGGTAATGTTAAAGTGCTCCACCATCTGATTAAGTTTGAGAACCACTGCTGTAGAGGTTTGCTGAGTTTTAACTCTTACATGACTGTGCAGACGCACTTTAATGAGCCAAATAAAACTGTAACAGACTTGTTGCACGCACAGCTGTTGTTCTTGGTAATGTCTTAAAAATGTTGATTAGATAGTATGTGCTTGCGAGCTCACTGCGCTTCAGACACTGGCCTTAAAACGTTTCTCTGTACTTTTAGGTCAAATCTCACATTAAATAACTGGTACTTGGCAGAAATCTGAAATGAAAGAGAGGCAGATCTTAAATGTTTATGGTGTGGAAGAAGAAAGCATGCAGCGAGACCTGTTGCTTAGATGCCTCAGAGATGTTTTGGTTTTGTAAATCCAGCCCTTTGTTGCAGACCTGCATTTCAGCTTCAATGCAGACAGGGGAAACACTCTTGGAACGCGTGAGGTAGTCGTGTATATATATATATAAACATTTTTTTTAAATCAGCGTGTTTTGGTTTGACAAACCACATCAAATAGCCGAAAGCAAACAGGTGCTTTCTGCCAGAAGATTCAGGCTTTATTTTGACATTGAAAGCTTTAAAGAGCAGACATGTAGACATGACATGTTGTTTGCACACATGACATCACTCACACTGTGTCTGCATGTATACACACAAATGTATGTGTCTGTATAATAGATGTTTGTTATATGCTAGGGATTTCTCGTCAAAATTTATATGCACTTGTGTCAAAAGCGCATATACATTTTGACGAGAAATCCCAAGCATGTAACAAACATCTATTATGCATAACGGGCAGCCGTTCCATTGCTTTTGTCCACTATATTGCTCTTTGATCATGGATTATTCCCCCTTAATCCTACCAAGTCTGTGATCCCATCTCTGAGCCCCCTCCTTTTATTCTGTGGCTCTTGTTAATGAACCTGAGGCGAGGGAGGAGAGATGATAGGAGACGAGGTCTACTTACATCTTCTCTTGGTGACTGCAACCTGAGCCCATGTGGAAGAACTGCCTTCAGATCCTCTTAATCCTCCTGTTGTAGCAGCGCTTGTGTCCCTGATCCACAGGTGTGGGTTCAATCCCTCTGCGTCACAAAACTCAGGGGGTTTTACATAGTTCTGAAATATGCAATATTTGGACATTTTGCTGCAATAGATCATGATGTATAAAGCAACCGAACACGTTTTTTTTTATTATTATTATTATTAAAACTACTAACAATTGCTTGGTTAACTGAAATAAAGCTGAAATAAAATATAAATTTTAGATAAAAAACTTACGGAAATAAAATAAGTTGAAAACTATAGAGCTATAGATATATATATTTATGGGGGCCGATATCGCGATATATCGATGCTAAAGCTATATATCGTGCAGCCCTAATTTTTATACTGTACAAACTGTATGTTCTATCCCCGAACCCCAACTGATGTATTTTAATAATGGGATCTCATGACTATTTGTATGTACAATATCTTTTCTACCACACGTACATTTATTTACATTTGCATACTTTACATACTGACAACACTTTGGGGATAAGGTTAAGTGACCATATAGATATATATATATACACTCACCTAAAGGATTATTAGGAACACCTGTTCAATTTCTCATTAATGCAATTATCTAATCAACCAATCACATGGCCGTTGCTTCAATGCATTTAGGGGTGTGGTCCTGGTCAAGACAATCTCCTGAACTCCAAACTGAATGTCAGAATGGGAAAGAAAGGTGATTTAAGCAATTTTAAGCGTGGCATGGTTGTTGGTGCCAGACGTCAAAATGCCTTGTTGATGCTAGAGGTCAGAGGAGAATGGGCCGACTGATTCAAGCTGATAGAAGAGCAACTTTGACTGAAATAACCACTCGTTACAAAGCTCGAATCATTTCAAATTGGTTTCTTGAACATGACAATGAGTTCACTGTACTAAAATGGCCCCCACAGTCACCAGATCTCAACCCAATAGAGCATCTTTGGGATGTGGTGGAACGGGAGCTTCGTGCCCTGGATGTGCATCCCACAAATCTCAATCAACTGCAAGATGCTATCCTATCAATATGGGCCAACATTTCTAAAGAATGCTTTCAGCACCTTGTTGAATCAATGCCACGTAGAATTAAGGCAGTTCTGAAGGCAAAAGGGGGTCAAACACAGTATTAGTATGGTGTTCCTAATAATCCTTTAGGTGAGTGTATATATAGTGTGTGTGTGTGTATATATATACATATGGTCACACTTTAGATTAGGGTCCAATTCTCAATATTAACTAACTATTAACTATGACTTTTGCCTCAATAAACTCCTAATTACTGCTTATTAATAGTTAGTAAGGTAGTTGTTAAGTTTAGGTATTGAGTAGGATTAGGGAATATGGTCATGCAGAATATGTACTAATAAACAGCCAGTATCCTAGTTATATGCATGCTAATAAGCAACTAGTTAATTGTAAACATTTTAAGGAATAATACACTTAATACTAAAGCAATTAATGTCCAATAAAGGGTGGTTTAAAGCACTTAATGACATTTTCAGATCTAAACTAAAACTAGGTTGTTAACAAATCATTTAAAAAATGTTGTCAAATGTTAATGTGATATTACATATGAGCTAAGTAAACGATAATAATTGTGTCAATTACAGTGACAATGAATGAAGAACTCACTATTTGCATATAGCCTATTAACAATGTAGAGACAACAAAATATAAACTATGCACTAACTATAAATATACAGTACTTTATTACTGTATAATTATTATAAAGAGTTATTAAAAAAAATTACATTGCTATAATAAATTGAATTGTTTTTATTGCTTATTTATTTACTTGCTTTTGAGGCTTGGTTTTATGGTTTTGATGTCTTGTTGAATAGTTGCAGATAAAAGCTCTGAGTTCGCTTTAGCAGCGAGGTAAACTGAACTGCTCGTGTTCGTCAAAGGCCAGAAGCTGCAGGCAAAAGCTCTTTTAACCCCATACACAAACAACATAGCATCATATAACCCTGTTTGCTACTAGGACATGCTTTGGTCTGGGACTAATCCCATCTAAAGCGTGATGGCTTTATGGGTTTACATAATTGCCTTTTAAAAAGCAAAACCATAATGATTACCACAACTTGGATCCCTAATGGCTGCAAAGCTTTGCCAGTATGCCTTTCAGCTCTGAAAACAATAACAACAAAGACAGCAAAATATGACTTTTCAGCTTTTGAAGATAAGTACTCCTTTTTGCCTGGGAAGATGGAGAATTTTTCATTCTAGCATTGGGTTATGAGGTGGATTGTGGGTAGAGTTTAAGAAGGTCTTTTCTGTAATGCCTTTATCTATTTACAGTGCATGTTGATATTTGTTACCTGTTCTATCAAAGCACAAATGTGCCTTCTTTCAATGTTAATTACATGTTTCATGCAATATGCACCATAAGTATTCGCATAATTCCAAAACTCTACAAACTGCAATTCTTTCATGTGGACGTTATGTAAATGATATGTTTATGTTTGTTTTGTAGGTACACTCGAAATCAAGTCTGTGGATGTGGGCATCGTTGCCATCAAGGGGATTCAAAGCAATTACTACCTTGCAATTAACAAGAAAGGGGTGGTCTACGGGGCGGTGAGCATCATTTTCTCTTCATTTCTCTTTTAATTATAGTTAATGACTGGACTCTACAACAAATAATGATAACGTCTCACGATCCCGTCCAAACCGAAGTCGTCCTTCTTATCAGGAATTTTTAAACAACATTCAGAATTTCTAAACTATTTATAGAAATTCAGCTCTTTACAAGCTTCCAGAAAGATCCGTCAGCCCTCGGGTCCCTCTCAGAGGCTTTGATGTCAGAGAGCCTGCTCTATTTCTCATGTCTCGGGGCACTTAAAAAGCCTGGGGTTGTTTTAAAGGACAGTTCCACTCCATTGCCTGTAAATAATCCCCTGGCAAAAGTCGGCTTGAGCAAAAGAGTTCTGTTATCTTTGAAAAAGTAAGCTGAGAAGGCCCTCTTCCTTACACTGTAGTCTCTCCTCCAATACTGCTCCATGCATGCGTTCTCCTCCATTCACAATCAAGCCATACAATCCCCAGCTCCCTCTTTGTTCAGAGTTCTCTCCAGCCCCATCGCCTTTCATTCATCCGCTCTCTTGAATGGCAAATGTTACCTGAAACAGGGAAAAATAGTGCCAATAGTTTTCTCAAAAGTGAAATCAACTGAGAGGAAGGGGAAAGTCCTAAAATGTAATCAATCGCCTACACCTCAGGACTGTTGTCCTCACTGCGGAAGTATCAATCAATATTGTGACGTACGCCACCATTTATTCTATTTACGCTCGGTAAAATGGGGAATGGAAATAATCCTCATGATGATGCTACCATGAGTAAAGGTCAAATTGGTGATGGACACAGGTCATCTTATGACACATTTTCATTCTGAAACAAATAATATAATTTGTTTTTAAAAAAGTATTACAAATATGTTCAATATTACTATGTACAGGCTGATAACTTTAATGTGTCAATATTATATTGATAATAATATAACAACAATTTTATCTTATCTTTATCTTTTTATCTTTATAGTTTATCTTATTAGAAAATAATTACGAAAAATTCAATATTATAAAAAAAACATTCTTGATCGTCATATGTAAGGGTTTATCAACCCTTACATATCAATATTGTATATTATATTATTACACAGCTCTGTGGAATACTTGATTCTGATTGGTCAATCGCGCCATCCAGCGGTATGACATTCCCAGATAACAACCGCTGAAAACAGAAAACACAGGCTTATCCGGGTTATCTTCGTGGAAGTTTTGCATTTGGTGAGCTAATAAAATATCGAAACTAAGTCAAATCAATATTTTGTGTACAGTTATTTAATTATGCCATCCAGTATCGTGGACCCGCTCTCTCTTGTTTCATACAAACGCAGCTGCTGCCATTTTTCGACTATTGTTTTGTACACTGTTGGATTATAAGATACAAACGGTTTCATCTTAAATTAATATCTCTTATGTCCATAATTATTTATGTGGCGAAATGCTGTGTAATAAGTGGTATCTCTTAGATGTCCATCTAGTTTGAACTTGCCGCGCTAGCAACTGCTCTCTCCGCGGACGCTTTGCGTTTAAAGACCTAATAAAATATTTCAACTCAATATTTTGTGTCTAATTATTTACTTATGTGGCAATAAGCGGGATAATGTACATCCAGCCGGTTGTTACCTCAGAATAAACCCCCGACAGGGTGATGAAGACGCCGACGCAAAGTGGATAACAACCGGCTGGATGTAGGCCTACATTATCCCTTACATAATACATGATATTATACATTTTTTCTGACAAGTGGGACAATAATAGTGATATGGTTTCCATTCAAATTATTACATTTTAAATAATTCAACAAATTGAAAACATACCACATGACCAAAGATAATATCTAGAACTCACTCACAAATCTTCTTCTTTCAGAGGGATTTTGGCATTGACTGCAAGCTGATAGAGCGGATCGAGGAGAACAGGTACAACACCTACGCCTCAGCAGAGTGGAGGAACAAGAAGAAGCCCATGTTCGTGGGCTTGAGCGCCAACGGGAGGCCGATGAGAGCCAAAAAGACCCGGAGAAAAAACACAGCCACACACTTTCTCCCCATTCCTATCGTGTAGCTACAACCCCACCAAAGGGAGCATTTAACTGCACTGAGGAAAGACTTGGAATTTTTCGACAGTATAAAAGGGAACCGTTTGGAGAAAAGGGCACTATGTAAAGGAACTGAGGGAACACCTTTTCACTGAGTCAGACTGTTATCACATATTTTTTTAAGTTATTGGCACCAGGGAAAATGTGGGACATTTTTTATGCCAAACCCTTTTCTAGCGAAGGAAAGGTTGGACCAAAACCGAAGGAGAGGAATCGAACATTGCAACCTCCCAGAATTAACTGAAGAGACCTTTCACAGAGTGTATTGCTTGTGTGTATTTGTGTGTGTGACCTTTGGATGCAGTTATTTATGCTGTACTAACTCATACGAAACACTCTAACAGACTCTCAAACTCTGTGACTCAGTGGACTGAAAGTTATGCAAACACTTACTGGAAGCACTTGCTCAAGGTGCAAGACTGAGAGGCCGAGACGGAGACCCCGCTTCCTACTATCCAAATTTAGTCAAGCTAGCACCATAGCGTAAAGAACTCTAATATTATTAACATCCAAAAGCCACTGTATTTGATATCTCCATTCTTTACCTGACTGCTTTGGAATAAATTATTTATTTTATGTAATATTTAAAGAAAAACAAAGACAAAAAAACATGGAATGGACATTTTTTTATCATTTATGCTCCTCTTTTAAAAAGCTATTCTATCGGTTACACATGAATAAATAAATATATTTCTCTTTACCTAGCAGAAGTTGCGTCCATGATGCTGAGAAAAGCAAATTTTCTTCTTTTATTCACCTTTCAGATGTGAAATGTATCTGTAAAACAAATGAATCGGTTAATAGTTTTTTGTTTTTTCTCAGTCCCAAAATTGAAAAAAAAAAACACTCTATTGTCTCCCAAAATAAATAAAAAGATCTCAGTGATAACTATGAGCTCATCTCCAAAAGCATTCAAGAACTCAAAACACATACTGTCTTCGGCCACTGCCACACTTATTGTCCTAGTATAAGTCATGGAAGGGACGGTTTTTTTAAGCTGAGTTCAGTTGTGCCCAGTCTGAATTGAAAACATTCATACTTGTTCTTATAATTCAGCTGTTAACGAAAACCACATAAATCTATATCCACCCTCAATGCCCTTTTGCCTCATTTTCAACTTTAAGCACGACTTTCAATCATCAAACTGTGCTTTATTAGCCTGCTCACTTCAAAAGAGTCAAGGGCATGTGGTGTGTATGTAAATATTGGCAGTAGATTATGGGCTGATTCTGATTATCTCTTCTGTAGCCTAACGCTTTCTCTCCCTCTCAAATCTTAGGAGCCGTTCCAGCAATTATAAGTTAAAACTTTGGGTTCTTCTTGCACCTTTTATCATATCCGCTCTTGCGTTTTTGTGTTCACTTGGGAACAGTGACGTTGACTCATGGACTTTCCCATGCAGTTCCCATTATTTTAATTCAGAGAATTGATGTGTTTGTTTAGAAGTTCTAGGTGGTTCGTAAACAACTTTTCATGTGCAATTACACCGTAGGCTTGTAACCGAAAACCGGTTTAATTTGTTTAGGGGTACTCGCGTTTCCATTACCCTTCAAATTGCGCAAATTGAAATTGCGAATTGAAAATACGCTCAATGGAAACACGTCCATTTCGCAAAAACTCCCGTTTATCGCAAAAAAGTTTTTACGCTCGCATGAGGAGGTTTTTCAGGCAATTCGAAAAAGGAATATTTCGCAAAACTGCAATGGAAACAGGTTTTGCGCATTTACAGTCACCTGACTTAGAAGACGCGGTGAGTTTGGGGTCCGTGTCCGCAAATAATAATAATAAGTGTCATCATTATTATAACATTTATTAGGCTACGTAGAAGACGCTTTTATCCAAAAAAGGATCAAAGCAATTCGTCACATCTCATTCATAATACAGGGCTATAAGATTATCACAAATAAACAAGATTTTGACGCATATCCAAGTGTTTGTGCGGAGTGTGCAGCGCGCACTGCATGGCAGGGAGGTCGCGGGCGCGAACACTTGCATTTTCCTATCAACAGTAGAAACAACTTAAAATAGCCTACTCTATCATTTCTGGTCATACAGAAAATAATAATACATTATTCGCAACTACTTTTATTTGTGTAAACTCACAATAACAAGAAAACGTCGTGCTGTTTTGTAAACTAAAATAAAACAATCGGGCGCGCTTCATCATGGTCTCCGTGAACTGAAGCGCGAGAACTGAAACAAAATATAGCCTAAGCTAAAGCTTGAAATGCCCACTTTAAAACGAATTCGAATCGAAAGCCAATAGCCTATTCTGATTATGTAATCCGTATGAAAGGTGCATGTCTCTCTAAATGCGCACCCGCCTTACAGCGGAGATGGAGATGTTTTAGCCGACACTGATTTTTTATTAATAAACAATTAAAATGCCTTGTTATTTTTTTCAGACACATTTATTAATTATGTTATAGCCTATAACTCACCTATAAATCACCTTTCTGTAGGCTGTGGTTATATGGCTCTTCTCATTCAGCACTGCGGGAAAAATATAATTTTCAGGTTCTAATTTGGCCTTAGAAAACCAGTAAAATCTACATTTTTTTTCATATTAATTTGTCAATATTTTAAATGTTTAATGAAGGGGCAAAAAGTCATAAACAAAAATAAGAAAATTCGTCGATATTTATTTTTTTGCGCAGCATTTGGTGTGTAGGTAGGCCTACACTTCAAATGAAAATTTTGGTGTTCAACTTTGCGTTTTAAAAATACAACCGTTCATTTTTCGTTTAGCAATTACGGGTTAAATAAGGAAAAACGAATGGACACAAAAGTACACTGACCGTTTGGACATAATGACAGAGTTCTTTATTAAATTCATAAAAGAAACAATAATTACAGGAATACTGGATTCTAAACCTCAAAGAAATGCCACAATCAAAACCTCGGAGCAGAAATGAGGGAGAAACACCCAGGAACTTATGTGCCGTTCGCAGTATAAGGGTCTTTCCCTGCCATTAATGCTTGGATAACACACCACGCCTCCTTCCATTAATAATAATAATAATAATGTCTAGTGCGGTGGCTGTGATAACCTACCAACATCCGTTACCATGATTTTTGGAATGATTTATCGCGAGAGGAAAAAAAAGACATTTTAGTCGCATAACATCGGTTAATGGAAACGCCGTCATTTCGCAATAGTTTTTTATCGACATTTAGAAAAAATCGCAAAACTTTTGCGCAAATCTGTAATGGAAACGCGCCTGACGTTCGATTCGTTCAAACGTCTTCACACTTTTGTACGAAGCACCGAACTAAAAACTGTTATTCAACAGCACGCAATTAATCAGTCGGCTATATCGCGAGACTGACAACGTGACCATTTAGGCTATGTTTACACGGAAACGATCTGAAGAGAAAACGCAAAAGTGGCGTTGCGTTATCACTTTTTATTCTGCGTTTAGACGAGCGTTATGGGTGGGAAATCCGCGTGCATATGGTGACGGAAGAGTGTGTGAAATTCGATGTAGTATGCACTCCAGGCGGCTAGGTGGCAATGTGAAGCACTGCCACACAACAACACCAAGTTCGCGCGCCTGCGTACAACCTTCCCTGTCTAGCAGACTTGTGCGTTTTTACCCTTTAGGCCGGATTCACATATAGCGCCTAAAAACGCGTAGAAAACGCTGGGCGCGCCGCATTCTCCTTTTTCCAAAGCGCTAGGGCGGTTGCGCTCCGGTTGGTTCTTGTCACGTGACCCACTGTGCGCTTATGGTGCGCTTGCGGCATTCTGAAAAGTTGAGATGTTTTTATCTCGATGCGGCGCGGACGCGCTTGGAAAAAACGAGCGCGTCGCACCGCGACCGCGTCGCTTCCATTATGAGCGCGCATACCGCGCGCCTACATTTGAAATAATGAACTTGAGCGCGCAAAAGACGCGATATGTGAATCGGGCCGACGGGAACGCGGCGGTGGAGCGTTTTTAAGATTTCCACTTTGGAGGGTGGTTTCACTTTTTTGCGTTTTTAAGCCCCAAAAACGCCGTCGCCGTGTAAACGAAAGGCACATCCGATAAAATATTATTACGTTTTCACCCGGAATCGTTTTCGTGTAAACAGGGCCTTAGTCAGATATTCATATTCCTCTCTTTTAGTGAATCGGAAATAACAGCGCATAGTCAAGGCCTATTTTGATTCCAGAATGAGTTGGTCAGGGGAACGGGAAGTGGGGATGCTGGGGTTCCCAGGATTGTTGTAACGCAAATTTTTGTTCATTTACATTTATTCATTTTAAGCATTTAGTAATTTATTTGTAATGAACACTTTAAGTGGGCCATTTAAAAAGTGTTAGGACTATTTATGTTAGATTATGTTTTTTTTAAACGCGCAGAGTGTGAGTTGGTTATTTTTAGTGAATCAGAAGCACTACTGTAGCCCAGTCCGCTTGGGTTGAAGGAGTCAAGTTTTGTGAATCAATTATTCGAACGCACTTATGTGGCCTTAAAACATAGGCTACATTAAAAATTCGGTGACTATTCTCAGTCTTTTTCATTTAAATTAAATTTGGCACTTTATCCGTGTTTCTTTTTTCTAATTACTTATTTCAAATAGTTATTACTTAATACCATTCTCATGATTTATGTAAATGGGGCATGATCATCAAAGTATTTACGAAAATGGGCCACATTTTATGCTCAGAAGTAGGCCTACATATAGATTTTCCTACCAAGCCAACAAGCAAATTACATTTAGACATGAATAAAGAAGTAAACAAGGAAGATAAATACAAATACCTGTTGTATAAGTCTGCAATCCCCTGTTGACTCATGAAAGAGCCACAGAGTCATTTGGCTCTCGCAGGGAGAAGCTGATTCAGATGCATCATACATATTCAATGTGCAGCGCTGAAGGAATTCCCATTTGTTGGTTTTAGCTGAAATATATATTGTGACCTTCACAGCTTCACAACTTTACTCTTTCCCCAAAGGAATCTGTGGCTTGTTGACCAAACCACAGGAGCAGCTGTGAATATTTCATTCCAGAAAGGTTGCTTGGAGAGCAGCAATAGACAGGGCTGATTTTAATAGCCCCGAGGGTAGCGGCACCACTGCATATTTTTGGATCTAGATGTGGTGATATTGAGCCAAGCCCAAGGAGTTCCAGTAACAGAGGTGCTCTTCTATCATTAGTGATCAACAGGTCTCCGAAACACGCTAACCTCATGTCAGCTATAACACAAAAGAGCGAAAGTGCTAAATATAGTGGCTTTTCAAACTGCACTTACAGCACGTGTCAAACACAAGGCCAGTTCAGACTGAGATTTGGATCTGTTATGATCTCTCGAGGTTTCCAATTTCTGTTCAGCAGGTGTGTCAAACATTTGCCTTGGCTTTGGCTGAGATGAAGCATGTGTTTATCAATTCAGCTCGAATGAGTGAGAGAAACAGAGAGACAGAGTGCCTGCCAACTCCAGACAACTCCGACCCTTCAGGAGAACAGAGAACTGAATTTACAAATTAATATACGAAGCCATATTCTGCATTTGAATGTAAGTTAATACAACCTAAGCGGCAGAGTATTTTTCTTGCTTTTTTCATCTCTACTGGGATAAGACCAACATTACTTGTCAAATGTGATTTGAAAACATGAAAGTATCCAATTGAGATGGCAAGATAGCGCAAGATCTTTCACAGACGGGCCTTTCTTGCCCAAACTAAAGCATGTGTAATGTTCATGTAACTTGGGTTTGGCAAACATGCTGCTAATAAAGCTGGTGTTTATTCGGTCCGTCAACCACATTAATGCATTTATCCAATAACATTGTTTTCTAAAACAGCAAATGAACTTGATTAAAGACAACTGCGATCTGTTTTGAGGGTCTGCTTTAGACTTGAAAAACATGAGGTTTTATAGCAGCTGAGGCTTAGTGGTTGTAAGTACATATTGACCATTTCATCTTCTTTCAATATAATCACATTGTTCCAAAGCAAAAAAAAAATGCATAAAATAATCTTGTGTTTCAATTTCATCTCTTCTAAAGTGTTGTGGCCTACAGAGAATTGAGCAGAACTATTCATTGACCTGTGAATCTGGAGTCATCAAACTTTGCCACTGTATGATCAACAGTCGCTTCAGAACCACGGACAGCTCTGTTTTAGTCTTTATGGAAAGTTGGGCTGATTTGAATTGACAGCTACAGCATGTACAGTAGACTTAAGATTAGACATTCAAGGATTGTTGACCAACTGCAAGATTTCTAAATAGATTTTATGTAACCAACCGTCCTTAAAGTTAGTCAGCACATTCTGATTCAAAGGGTTACATTAAGAACAGTTGCATAACACAGAATATTCAGCTTCTCAGTTGAATTGAATTCACATTTATTTGTATATCGTTTCAAAGCACCTTTACCAAAAAAATTTGTTTACGTTACAGTTAAGAGTAATCTGTTATCAGGTGACTTAGGTGTCAAAGTAATGTCCATATTGCAGAAATGTACAATTCCAAGATAATACAGATCATGCAGTTAGCTAACATCATGTAGGCCTATTCATTTAAGCAGAAACAGTGTGTTAAAGCAGTTTGTGTATGAACACGACATGACACATTTAACAAAATGAACACAGAAATGTCTTTGCCTCACTGAATAGCAATTGACTTATCAAATCCAAATCATCTTCAGATGGTTCAAAATGCAGCAGCCAGACTTCTGACTGGCATTTGATCATATCTCCCCTGTATAATGTTTTTTTGCACTGGCTGCCGGTCTGTAATAGAATTGAGTTTAAAATTGAACTGTTTGTTTTTAAAGCTCTGAGTGGATCGGCTCCTAAATATCTCTGTGATCTTTTCAATCCAAATACATCCATTAGATCTCGGAGGTCTACTGAGCAAAGATTGTTGATGGTCCCGAGATCTAGATTAAAGTTGAGGGGTGACCGTGCTTTTTCTGTTGTTGGGCCAAAACTGTGGAATAGTCTTACGGACAAAAATATTTGTACATAACTGTCCCTATAGTATAAGAATCCATCACGTTTCACTGTTTTGATACTCTCCTCCTCATTTCATTGCGGTCTAAATTGTTTATATTCATTTTTTAGCAAGGTTTTGTACAGCACAGTGGTCAACTACTGTTGTTTTTATTGTGCTTTATAAATACATTTTGATTTGATAGCAATGAAACCCCTTAACGCATAGATACAGAAAACTTTACCAAATGAAGCATTTGCATCAGTCTTAACAAAGTAACCAAACCAAGGCCTTCACAGTAAACAGCCTCACAGATCCAGACGAACAGAATTAAAAAAACAGTATGGGAGAAGTTTGGCTGGCTGTATGATTTTGATAATGACGGCAAGTTCTTCACCCGCTGGATGAAATTATGTCAGGATCATGAACCCTTTCCATTTGTGGTGAGAAATAATGCATACAATGTGTGAGGCGTGATAGTTTGTAGAAACCCTGAGCCCACCTGCCCGTTCCTCTCCTTCACCATCTGAAGGCATCCAAAAACATGCGATTGGATCAAACATGTCAAGAAGTGTTTAACCGAACAGACAGAAGGAACACAAACATATCTGTGTTGTTTTGACACAAAGGCTTTTCCTTTTTAGTTTGTTCAAGGAAAGTGAAAATATAACACATTTTTCTTGCAATTTGCTTGATTTGATTGGGTTTTGCTGGAAAAAAGATAGGGTCTTGATGCCTTGCGTAACTATTTGCCATATCCTAATTTTTTCAGCGTTCCGTCCACAGCATTCCATCCACATGCATTATTTTGTTTTCCTGTGGGTAATATCTGGGTGGGCTGGCGTGTTGTCACACATGGTGTGTGTGTTTGTGTGTCTGTGATGAGAAACCTCAGGGATTCTGCCTGCAAGCTTTGGAGGACTCTCAGCGGTGAGAGGTCTGGGAGCTCTCGTCTTCAAGGCCGCATTGCGTCATTACCTAACTAACACTAGCATCCCGCTGGACATCTGGCCTTGACATGAAACTTCCCCTTTATCACCTGCTTATTGGACAGAAAAACAAGTCTGGTTCCTCTCAAAAGGACACATGTCTTCTTACTATGTGGAAGACTTTTTTGTAGTTGTTTGTATAAAATCAGAGACTGACGCCTTTTGAAGCATTTCAACACCTGTCCTCCCTTATGATCGACTATTCGTGGTGCTAGTGGCAGAATTTCAAAGGAATCAACTAGGGTGGATGTCGAAAGTAGGTTTGTGGTGTGCAAAATGAAAACATTTTCGGGGATAGTTGAAGTTGTTAGGAATACCACAAGTGATGAAAAAAGATTGGAAAAGAATATGAATTCTTTACTTTTATTGGATCAGTCACTCATCTTTGGTATTTTGGGACAAGCATATTGTCTGTAGACCGCAAAATGTGAGACATCGTCGATAATTTTTATGGAGAATTTCAGTGATAAAGTGTGTTTAAGCTCGTGTTTCACAGGACAAACGGAATCCCAGTCACCCTGTTACAATAAAACTTCTGTAACCGTGACTTTTATTCAGAAATCCTGATGTTCTATCAGTCTGCCTACTGAGGCGGATATTGAACAGAGATTCATGTAATTTGAACTTATTCCTGGAGTCTTTCCAGAGCTGTATGAATAAGACCTGACCCCCCTCAGACTACACACCAAATGCTAATAATCATGGTTTTGAAATGTCACAGTCAATTTAGTGGGTTAATGTGTGATAGTTTAACCATATCAGTTGGACTCGCACAGTCCCGTATAGCGTGACAGCGCAATATCCCAATCCTACAAAATGAAATTTCATTTTAATGATTGTGTCTGGCAAACGCTCTGATGTGTTCACTGAAAAATAATAATGCGCTTGGTTTCCTTCGAATTGCAGCTCGGCTAAAGCATGGCAATTACAGGGTTAATATTTCATTTTCATTTAAGGTGGCGTGACTGCCAAACGCCTAAAAATCTGCACCATATGTTGAATATCCAACAGCAGTTGAGGCTGAACCTATTGAAATTATGAAAACTGTGAACAAAATGAAAAAAGTGTTTTTTTGCTAGTATTTGGCAACATCTTTTAAGGGCTGAGAAATGATGAGGTCCATTAATGCAGCTGGAACACTATGTGAATTTTTCATCTATGCCTGATGTGTGGGAAGATCAAACATGCGCTCAGAAAAGCATTCATATCCCGTTCAAAATAAGATTTAAATAGCGCAGATCAGTCTCTCTTATAGATAAGTATACATTTCAAAGAAGAAAAACAAAGCAGCAGGTGCTGCCTTTGCGATTTCATATGGATATACACAAATTTCACATTCGGTAACACATGTATAAATAAAGTCTGCGCTCTGTTGAATGTTTGCACATTACATACCCCATATGACATGTAGTGAGGCTTTTAATATAATATTATGGTAATTTTTTTTTTGCTGACTTCGGCGTGACATTGTATAAAGCATCGCACAACCAGCTGCACATCCAAAAAATACAAAATTTGTGTCAGACTTCTTTAACCTCTTGTCCTGAGACACTTCAGTGGTAAAATTACCCAGAAAGTACACATTTTAAAAGCCTTTTTAGAAAATGTAAAACACATGCTTCCCACACATGCAAGCAATAAACATCCCCTGGCCCTTTGTCCCCAATTTCAGCCATCACAAGTCTAGATAGCTATAAGGAGTGTCCAAAACATTTTTATTGCATTTAGTTATAGGCCTATTTTATTTATATAGGCCTAATATAAACACACACACACACACAAAAGAAAATCCACACAAAAAATTTGTTTTGATTCTATTTAACTGCATTTTTCAGTAGTGTGCCATTAGCTGTTTTTTTTTTAATTTTATTTTTTTTATCCATGACAAGCTACTTTTTCCAAGTAGCGCTAAAGTTGAAAGAAAGCCCTAAATATTTTTTTAATTTTTATTTTTTCACCAATTGTCTTGCACACGCGCCATTAAAGCCTTGCGAGCTGATCAAACGCGAGCTCTTTCATATGGGCAGGACTTAGGGTGGTGGGGGCCCCTGGGCTTGAGTCACTTTCGGGCCCTACCTTCTATACATTATTTTAAATAGAACTAAATGATACATACACAAGCTATGTATTAGAGCAACACAATTCTGGATAATTTGGTGGCAATCTTTATTTGAAGTGCAAAGCTACTTTCAAAAGGTGACTGGTACCATAGACAGTGTTACATGTTAAAAAATATATATATTTATATGACCACTGATTGAAGCTTAAAAAAGTTTTTCCCAATAAATAAATAATGATTAAAAAAGTTCAAAGTGATCATGTGTTTATTGCAATGTACAAATGTATTTTGTCAGAATGAGAATAAAACACTTATTTACCTGGAAAACATATTGAAAAACAAACAAATACCCTGTAAGGTTGCAATCATAACAAATTATTTGTTTTATTATAAATAGCTAAATATATGAGTGTATAAATCTTTTTAAAAAACAGTTCCTGGTAAGTGTTCGCATTTATGAGGAAAAAACAAAGTTAACGCCCTTTTCACACATACTCCGTGTGCAGTGCGTATGCGTTGCGTATTTGTTTCCGTACCCATGTTAACAGTTTGGAGCTTTCACACTGCACGAGGATGCAGTCCGGCGATCCGTTCCAGTTGCGGTGCGTATACAGCAGGTATACAGCAGTGCAGAGATCGTTTCCGCACCCAAGGGGGTAATCCATCGACCGGAAGTTGAAGTCGGCCGGGTGCCGCCATCTTGTAGCAGAACTTCACTTGCGTTAGCATTTCCATTGACTCCCATTCATTTTGGCGTCACTTTGACAGCGAATAACTTTACATCTGAGGCGTTTAAAGACTCCATTTGTCCATTATTTATTTCTAAAGAAACACGACAATGTATAAAGGGCTCCATTACCTTCTATGTTACATTATGGCCCCGTAGAAACAGTTTTGGTAAAAATAGGCTAACGATTGCGTCATAACCACTCGACTCTCTGTCGCGCTGTACAGAAATTACCGTACAGACAGGAGGAGAAGCTCGCAGGCAATCGGGGGGACGTCCCGTCAAGGGAGAAGCCCATAGATAATGAGTCCATAAAAGCAACGGAATACTTACTCCTGCTCACTCACGCCAAAGAACTCTTTGCTCAAGTTCCCCGTCTCTGCAAGATTAACGTTGGCAATTTTCACGCACAGCTACTAGAAGATTAACATCTGTCAGACAGGTTGCTCACGTCATCAAGCTTAGTTTGAGTCGGTCTGAGTCTGCGCGTCAGGAACGGAAGTGCTCAAAAATCGCTAAAAGTGGGCTTCAACTGTCTCAACTGAGTTCCAATGAGATCGCTCTGTCCATTTCTTTTACTGTCTATGTCCGCACCGAGTCTATTTCTGCTGTGCTGCAAACGCTGAATTAAAGTGACAGCGCACGGTTCGTGGTCAAAATGAACACAGATTGACCTGAAAATGTAGTAGTTTCACCATAAATGCATTTAAATCAATAAAATGTAGTAGGCCTAATCTCACCATAAATGTATTTAATTAAATACTACTTTTCATCTTTTTACTTTAAGACCGGGGTTTTAAGCAAGGGAAACTACAATTTACCTCAACAAGGACATAATGAACGACACTCGTTTGTGGAGGTAGAAAAACAAGTTCTTTGTGACATGCAAGATTTATTGTATTAAAATTTGAAAGGGGTCATATAATGCCATTTTTTAACAAGCTATATGATTCTTTAGGGTCTAAATCAAAAGTTTGTAATATACTTTAATTAAAAATTCTCATTAGTATTGTAAGAAAACACTTATTTTACCTGGTCAAAAACAGCTCTGTTTTCAGCACGCCGTTTCAGTGCATATGACTTTAAATGATAAGCTTTGCTCACGCCCCTCTCTTGTGCGCGTACACCGTTTGTAAGACAGTAGGCTTGTTTGAGATGAGCAAAATCTGCGCAGAACCGATCACCGGTGATCAGCGCGAGATGCATGCCGGTTAGAAATGTGTCCGAGTGCGGTCCGCCTTGCTCTGATGTCATGCCGACGTATGTCAAAAAACTCTCGCGACCGCAAGGCGCACGTGTCGGATTCTGCAGTCGCGCGCAGTTGCTCTCCACCGACTGCGCTGATCAAAAGCACGATGGGAAACGACTTGCTGACGGCACAGCTTAATGCTCATTGGTTTAAACAACCGTGATGTATTGTTCTCTTTTAAAATGTTTGATTTTAAAACTCTGATATCATGTTTTATGTATATAAATTATGTGTGGATATCCCCAAACTCTCTGACAGTGCAATCTATGTGATGTAATTTTTTTTTTTAATTTAAAATAAAAACACATATTAAAGAAAAAATGATTCATAAACATGTAGGCCTATTTAAAATGGAATTAAATAAGTACTTTGGGTGTCTTGTTCATTATATTTATTTTCATATTCAAGCAACAAAACTTAAATTACATCCAGTTTATTAGCAACACCGTGCAAGAGTGTGAATCCCGTGAATCCCGCGATATCCGCATTTGATCTCACAGGTGTCAGATCCACTGCGAGAAGAGAGATCTGTCCGTCTTGCCTGCGCTTTTTTCACTCCTCCTCTCACTGCAGCCGCCTACTCTCGACTACATTTCAGGCGAGGCAAGGCGCATCTCAAACAAGCCTAATAACACAATAACCATAACGCGTTGTTCAGTATAAACGTGGGATTATGAATTATATTGAGAACGTCATAGAAAACATGCCGTAATGTACCCTGAGTGTAAACCTTAGACGCATTCATTGTGAAGCGTACAGCTAGCGATTTGCAAAGATTAATATAAATATTAATATAAAGTTTAATAAAACGTTACATTCACTTCAGTTCTTCTGGAGATTCAGCGGGAACACGAATATATGGTACAGATCCTTTTTTCATGAGAAGCTTTATACTGATCCTCGTTTATAAAGCAGTCTGGTGTGTGAAATGATTCGCGCAAACATGAGAGCATTGACGTTGCTCGTGGGGAATATTCCCTTCGAAAACAAACTCAGCCACTGCGTCTTCAGCGGTTCGGATTTAGGAACATTAAAATTACTGCTGTGTTCGTTATTACACCCGAACAGGACACCACAATCGCTTAGACGCCATTCTGCTCATAGACAGTGCTCCAGCATATCAAAAATGACCGCGCCGGTCCGCGAGGACTGTGATTGACAGCTCGCTCGCTCACGAGCGAGGGCGGGTCTGTGTTGAAACGCTGCTGTCAATCAACAATCGTGGGAGGGGCGTCCGATTTAGTGACGTCACAAAATCGAACGGCTCAATTTGAGGCAGGGGAAAACCAAGGGGGTAATCCATCAGCCGGAAGTTGAAGCCTCGCGGGAGCCGCCATTGTAGCAGAACTTCACCTGCTGTTAGCATCCCATTGACTCCCATTCATTTTGGCGTCACTTTGACAGCGAATAACTTTACATCTGAGGCGTCCAAAGGCTTAATTTGTCGATTATTTATTTATAAAGAAACCTGACAGGGTATAAAATGCTCCATTACTTTGTATCTTACGTTACGACTCCGTAGAAGCCGTTTTTGTAAAAATAGGCTAAAGATTGCGTCATAACCACGGGACTTTCTGTCGCACAATTGAGACATTACCGTATAGAGAGGAGGAGAAGCTCGCGGCAATCTTTTACTGTCTATGAGGCAATCGGGGGGACATGAAGGCACAAAGTCAAGGTAGAAGCCCATAAATAGACAGTCCATAAAAGCAACGGGACAAAATATTTCAACAACGTTTTTGAGGAATTAGGTGATTCAGATTTGGCTTGGCACAGCTACTAGAAGATTTTCAACAATCAGACTGTCGTCACGCTCAGTTTGAGCCTGCGCACTCGCTCAGACATCAGACAGGAAGTGCAATAATCGGGCTTCAAGTCTTCTCCGTTGAAATCAATGGGGTCGCTGTGTCCATTTCTTTTACTGTCTATGGGGAAAACTTATAAGGAGATAAAAAAAAACACTGGATGGATTTTTATCATTTTATGATGGTTGTGTACAGGCACTGCCAACACACATTTCAGTACAATCAACTTGTAAAAGTGCATGTACCATTATATGACCCCTTTAAATGCAAAAGAAAAGGCACGAGAGTATGCTTTTTTTGGTAAATTTTAAGTTTTAATTTAAAATGTTTGCGATTCAATAAATGCATGGTTAAATATTTGACCACTTGCTTGAGCAACTTAATACATATAGACGTAATGGAATATGCCTACGTTGTTTAAATTGTGTTTAAACATGTATACGTCCATTCAAGTTTGTAAAAGTGTAGCCTACAAAGAGAATCGCAATGCTGACAAAACTTTTATTTTAATAAAAGTTGCTGCATAACTTCTGAATTTGAATTAAAAATGGTGAGTATGTGTTTGTGGTACAGCCGCGGATCAGTTGCGCACAGCAAACGCAGCATATGCGAAACCACTTTAGCGCGTGCTGCTCCTGTAGCTACCGTATACACACCGCATGCACACTGCACACGGACTAGGCCTATGTGTGAAACGGACGTGACAGTTCTCCGTTACGGACGCGAGCGCTCTGAAGCGGCACTTAAGACTGCTTTAAAACTTTCACAGACCTCAAACAGAAAAGCGCAAAGCCGCCTTTAAAGTGAATTTCGTTTTGAATTAATTTTATCTTTATTTTAATCAATGTTTCATCAACTAAATGCCTGGATTTAATAAATAAGAAGTAAAAGCAGACAATTATAGATAATCACGACACGGAGGCGCCGGCGCGTGAACTGGAGCGCGTCTCATAAATAGGCTATACCGAAACTCAGCGCCACAGACCTGAAACATAAGCTACTTAAATTACATTTTTCATTGCAGGGCAGGGCCGGGTAACAATGCTAGACCAATCAACAAACCTTAAATGAAAAATTAAATGACTGACATATTGAAAAAATCAAACGTAAACGGGCGGGGCCCCCTATTAGGCGGGGCCCATGGGCTTGAGCCCAGTCAAGCCCAATGGTAAGTCCAGCCTTGGTTCAGACGGTTTGTCAATAAACCAGCTCATTCATTCAAAAACCCAGTCAGAGAAATACTGGTTAAATTATCATTTACATTATTTGATGCTTAGCTAGCCTACTTTATATAGCCTATTATTTATTTGAATATAAAGATATTACCTTATAAGATACCACATTATCTATTATTATATTATATATATTTTATATGAATACAATTTTATATGGACATTATATTCAAATAAATTGCCACTTTAAATAGGTGTAATGTTACTTAAAGGAACACTTCACCCATTTGCATTAAGCTTTGTATCTTTAGAAACCCAGTCATATTTTTGAATGGTCATGGTTTATTCCCTTATTTTCCCCTGAGATGGGAGAAATAAGGATTTAAGTGTTCCACTTCCTGCTTTTTATGATGTAAAAATCGTCATTTTGCGTCATAAAAAGCAGGAAGTCCCATTTCTTTGTATAGGGTTGAGACTACAAACACAAGCTCATCATTTATTCAGGGTGTGGAACCCACTCACGCTACAGACCTATTACAGATCAGTGGGTGGGGCTTCACTTGCAGATACAGACAGCAATATCAGCCATCTTGTTTGGAAGCTAAGCTAACAAGCGCTGTGGAGATAGGAAGTTACGACAATGACGGAAGAAACTAAACATATGGAAAAAGAGGATTTTGAAATTCTGCTGCTCGAATCCGATGTTCGTGGCTATCTTTACGAGCCGCAATATGGTGAAGAGCAGCTGAGGCTGAGGCTGCTGGAGGAACAGGAGGCGGCTGCCTGTCGCGGACGAGGAGCCCGGACTGGCTCGAGCTGGGCGGACTACTGGTGCCTGTGCTCTCGCTGTGCGCTACGGACACAGATAGAGTCCGTCTGCTGGCAATCTCTCCTGGACGAAATCTCTGAATCAGACGAGCACACGGACGTTTGTGTTGTGATGTGAACCATCCTAGTGTCGCACCGCATATGTTCTGACTGAACATCCAGGTATCATGCAATAATTCAATTTCACCATATAGAAAGATATACAAGCGAGGAGTAATTCACTAATGAGTTTGCCAATGCAACGGGGTTCGTTGTTGTGGGAAGAAGGAGGCGGGAACCGGCGAACATTTAAAAATTTTAATAGTAAAATAAACAAATACAAAAGTATAAGCCAGCAGCCACACACAACAGAAACAAAACACAACATAAAATCATCAGGCCTGTTCCTAATCCTCTCTCGATCTGCCCTGTCGTCGCTCCTCGTTTTATGCGTCCGCTCCTCCGTGAGAGATGCGAGAGAGACCGGTGCGTCTCACAGGTGTCGTTCATTATCACTCCCGCCACCGGCCTCGCGCCGTCCTCTCACGTCACTCGCCCTCGTCCTGCTCGCCACAGCCAACTAACTAGAAATTTTGTGTGAAATGAATTTCTAACTCTGGTGGCAGCTAACGTTAGCCTTGTAGACGAAAGAGTGATTTCTCTGATGTTTGGTTTGCGCTGTTCAATAAAGATTAATGTTGAAATGGGTGAAGTGTTCCTTTAACTCTTTCCCCACTATTGACGGATTTTTTTCCCCCACTGTTATAGCCTACGGTAGGGGCGCTATTATAGGCCTACACATCTTCTGAAAGAGTATAGCCTACACTGTAAAATTTTTTTTCGTAAAATAACGGTAAAAAGTCTGGCAGCAAAGTTGCCAACCACTTACCGTCAAATTACAGTAAAAAAACTTAAATTATTTTACAGAAAAATGTTGTTTTTTGAAAACGGATATTTACCGTAAACATTTTCTGTATTTTTACAGTCAAACTGCTGTAGAAAGAAAAGAAAAATCTCCAAAAAAATGTCTGTTGAATGTTAAACGAATGTTTAAATCTGTATAAAAACTTACAAATATTGCAGAAATACCTTAAAATTACATAATTAAAACAAAGACTTCTGTTTTAATACAGTATTATTTGGTATATTTTTAGGATAATCCAATCCATCTACAAGAACTCCTTGTCAAAGTAAAGACTTTTCTATGTAAAACACACAGAAAATGTTGTATAATTACCATCAGATACCCTAATTTAAAGCCTAATACCAGTATATTGATCGATTTAAACTTTTATTTTATGTCATTATTCAATCCATTTACAGTAAATTCCTGTTAAATATTGGTTTTATCCTGTACAAAAAAACAAGATCTTGTGATATTAAGTTTCAGAAACATATTTTTAACAGTTATTGCTTTATTAAAACATTATTTGACAGTAATTACAGACACATCTCCAATAAATTTACAAGCTTTTACCATTAATGTATGCAGATTTACTTTATATAAACATTATTTGACAGTAATTACAGACACATCTCCAATAAATTTACAAGCTTTTACCATTAATGTATGCAGATTTACTTTATATAAACATTATTTGACAGTAATAACAAGCAACTCTCCAATATTTCTACATATTTGTACCATTTAAATACAGTGTGCTACTTTGTATAAAGATTATTTGACAGTAATAACATTGAAGCAACTCTCCAATATTTCTACATGTTTACCATTTAAATAAGGGGGTTCACTTTATATAAACATTATTTGACAATTACAGGCAACTCTCCAATATTTCTACATATGTGTACCTTTAATGTATGGGGCTTTACCTTCTAAATACTTTTAACATCAATGTATGAGGTATACTTTATATAAACATTGCTTTATACTAATTAAAATCAACTTTCCAATATATCAACATGACATTTACTCAATGTATGGGTTCACTTTATATACACATTAATAGACAGTAATTACAAGCATTTCTCCAATATATGTAAAAATACACATGTTTATTTTATGTAAACAATATTTGATAGCAATTACAAGCAACTGCCCAATTGCAGTTGCTTGTTGCCAACTGCCCAACTGCCCAATATGTACATACTTTTTCCATTACGGCATGGGGTTTACTTTAAAATGCACATAGGCTAAAATGCACATAAAATACGGTCAAGTCCTTCAGTCAAAAAGTTATTTGTTCTTAGTTCAGAAGCTAAGTTCTTTCCAGTAACAAACAAAGTTAATATATAACCAGTATTAATATACAGATGTGAATGTGCATGCTAAAAAAGTTCATTTGGCAGATTGATATTCACCCACGTCCTTTCAAAATTCCAACGATGGCTATGATCCTCTGTAGTGGCTCTCACCAGGCATTGTTCTGAAAAATAGATAAGATGTATCATGCTTGTAAAAATCGCCAGAGCAGAGCCATTAGGTTGCCCCTTAACAATAATTGCAGTTTGGAGCTTGAATGAAAATTGAACTGTATGCGTTGCGACGTTCGTCTGTTATAGGACAACTTAGTTTGAATAAACGAGCAGACACTGATTAGCTACTTGCTCTACGTTTATTTAAAATTAACAGCAAGACGACTAGAAGTGAATGTGCTTTCCATTAAATGAATCACACACAGTAAACAAATCCTTAAGAAAAAAAATAACTTTGTGTGATTTATTTAAAACAAAGCACGTTCATTGCACAGTAAACAAAACCTTAACAAAAAAAACTTTGCAATGAAGTCGTTCATCCTCGGATGCGGCGCGTCGGATGCCAACGCGTCATTTTTGCAAGGTGCGCGCGGACCATAGACAGTAAAAGAAACGGACGCATCGAGTATAAACAAGGCTTTACGCCGCCTTCACACTGGCAGTTGAAATCAGCTCCGTAATTCGCAATACGCCCCCAGCGGACGTCGTACTACACCGCGAAAAGCGTCGGAAGCGGGTAGAACAAAAATGGCGGAGAGATTAGAAAGGTTGATTTTGTCCGTGTCAGAATGTACGATTCTGTATGATCTCTCTGATGAGGGCTACAGAGATATTAATAGGAAGGCTGCTGCATGGAGGAAAGTCGCTCAGGACGTTGAGATGTCAGGTCGGCTAAAAAATTTGATATTTTAGTGGTATAATGTCAATAGTTCGATGTCTGTCACTGTGCCCAACGATACAGAAAACTTTTCCGTCTACAAATTCCCTTCATTTACCATGGATTTACTGTAACGTTATAGCCTATTATATTATTTCCACCATGAAATGTGGGATATACATATTGAATTGTATTATATTATTAATGTAGACAATGTATTAAAGGACTAATGTAATAAAATTACAGTATTTAATGTATTGTTAGGCTACTGTTTTTCATACAAATACCATAGAAACCATACAGTTACATTTTGCCATGATAGTGAGGTGCTATAGGCTATGCATGGTTTTATTTGTGGTTATCATGATCTAAAATGCATGATACTGGATGACCAAAGGTTAATTTGAATAAAACTCAAAAAGTCAGATTACATTTTACCAAATAAAAATAAGGTTGTTACTTTTTTTCAAACAGATGTTACTGTTTTTACTAATGAACATAAATTTAAATAACGTTAAGTCATGAAAATAAAAAAAATTACATGACAACTTATCGTTCTAAAATCATTATTTATTGTATGAAAAGTTTAGAAATCAGGTTTGTTTATCAGTACCATAGCAACGCTCAACTTCCGCTGGAATTGTCGGATAGGAACCGTCCGTAGCTTTTCGCAAGAGTTCAATTTTTTGAACGCATCCGGATGACCAACGGACGCGATTTTCTTTGCACCGCACTCTGTCGGACCCGTTTCGGACCCATTCGCATGCGGTCTGCGAATCTCCATAGGAAATGAATGACTTCCGGTCGTTTCGGTGCCGTATCGGAGCTGATTTCAACTGCCAGTGTGAAGGCGGCGTTACTCCGTGTCAGCGCGCTCTGATCGGTAAAGGTGCTGCACAGACCTCTCCCGAATCATCTCCAGCACTCAGCCCCCGAAGCACCACTAACTCTCCACCTCTGTTTCCCTCGTAAGCTGATAATAGTATTTAAACATTCTCTATGATAAAAAATGTTTGTAAAAAATATTTGAATAACGGTTTTGGCGGTTATAGAGTTCTAATGACGGTGTTCAACTATAACTGTCGGTCTCCCGGTTATATAACAACCTTCACACCCCTACTGTTACGTATTTGCAAGAGGCAACAGTAACTTGTAAGATGTAACGTTAAATTAACAGCTAACGTTATGTTAGTCAACCAAATGTATTTAACGTTAATGTTATGATGGTTGATGCATGTTTCACATTCAGGGCTAACGTTAATAATGGTTTAACTTTATTAGGACCAGCATAATGTTACATTTGCTTAAGGTTAATACATAATGTAACAAACGGCGAGTTTTAACGTTAGCTCTGCTGACTCGACATAATGTTAACTTGCATATTAAAATTGCAAAATGTATAAAAGCTGCCGCACTTAACAAGCACATTTGACATTGTGAGGAAACAAATATATATATATATATTAGGGTTGCGGCGGTGAGGAAAATTTCCCACCGGTTAATCGACGTGTGACAACACCGGTAATCCCGGTGTCACCGTGGGGGGTGGGGCGGGAGGGGGTTAAATAGCTTTTACAGAGCTGCCAACTCTCACGCATCTCACGCCACACCCCCGATTTCTCACGCATGAAGTGTCAACCTGGTCGGTCAAATGCCTGGAAGATGAGTTTATCTATATATCTACCTGTTGAGCCACTCGTGATCGACTAGTTATGCCGCAAAATAGTTAAAATCTCCTGGAATCTAGAGCGAGCGCGCACGCGAGACAGAGATTGTGCTTCAAACCGCGTAGCGCGCGCGTACGGGAGAGAGGGAAAGCGAGCGAGAGACCTTGCGTGTGCAAGCACACCCGTCGGAAAAGTCTCACTCCAAGCTAAACTCAAAAGTTGGCAGCTCTGGCTTTTAAATGCGTGCGCGTTATACTTTCACTTTCGAAATAAGCTTTTCTGTAATTTGACTCGTTCTCATCTCCACACGTGGAATCCTGATGCTTGCTGATCTGTGACGTGACTGGCTCTTGGCACGCACTGCGCAGTTCAGTTTTTAATTATAATATATGCTCTCTTCTGAACTAAATAATTGATCATTATTTTTCATTAATTCAAATAAATATTTTAGCAAAAACGAATACTTTAAAAAAGTCAAGACATCGCGGTGTCACGGTGGGAAAGTGATGTCACCGGTGATGGGGCTTAAAACCGGTAACACCGTCAACACCGTCTATCGCGGCAAGCCTAATATATATATATATATATATATATATATATATATATATATATATATATATATATATATATATATATATGAAATTTATTTCAATTGTAAAAATGTTATCTTTGAGACTGTTAGTTGTTACATGATTAAAAATGTAAACATACACATAAAGCATGGCAATCCCATCAGAAATGTGTATCATAGAAAGGGAAGCACACACACAAAAAATGCCAGTTGGTACACCAAAATCAAATAACCCTAACCCCATCAAATAATTTTACCTGCATCTGAGGGTCTTTCCCTTAATGGTTTCCAGTGATTAAAGAAAGGACTGATGAAGGTGACACGAATCTCCCCTTTCAGTGCGCCACTTCAGCAGAAGAAAGACAAAAGGACAGAAAGTTACTCAGACTTTCCATCAGTAACAGTATGAAAATCACACTTAATACGATCCCAGTGTAAGTTAGGTTTTCGAACAGTACGTGGGTAAAATTGACTTACTGTAACGTTAGTTGGTGAATGGGTCTTTCTGTTGGGTGTTCTCCCCCGATAAACATCTTATTCCAATGCTTGATCTAAAAAATAAAGTAAACAAATATCTTTTCAATATGTTATCAGTGTTTGAAGAGGTTATGTAAACATACTTCTAACGAATAAATGACGGTTTTATCACTTTACTTATTCCCACGCTTTTTTACCTCTCATTAACTTAACAACAACAAAACACAGCAATGTTAGATGGTACTAACACATTGAAATACGTGCTAATATCGCTACGTTAATAGTGAAGCAGTACAAAAACACACACAGAGATAACTTATTTATCTTATGAGGTTGCAGTAAGCCTATGACAGTTAAATTACCCGTGTCCCTAAACGTTAGACTGTTAAGGACTGAAAAATGTTTTCTTACCTGATATCGCCAACAGACCACGTACGACCCCTTCCTCTGTTCATATTCCAGCTTTTGTTCTTCATTGACATAGCAACTAAAATTCGCTCAGAATTTAAGAATTCAACAGGCAGATATAAAATAATCCGGGTCTGACCGAGTAATCAACCCAAACAGCAGCTGCTCACACCAACCGAGAGTAACGGACGTATTTTCAAACTTAAAATAGGCGCGCAGAGCTGCGCACATTCTCATTGGACAGTTTCCTGGAAGACAGACAGATTAACCAATCATGCTCAAAGTAAAACGGAGAAACAACCAATAACAATAGCAATAGTTTGCGCGAGTTGCAGTCTGTATTATTATTTAATTAATTGGTCAAATGACATGACAGTGTATGAATATGTAATAATGCAATGTAAACTGTTAGGCAAGCATACAAAATTGTAAATTCACACAAAATCACATAAAGCAAAAGGTTTCTGCTGCACTGCTCTGTTGAGGGTGAAACTATTATTGTTAATGATAATACTTATATTTTAACATATACATTGAAGAACTGTTATGAAAATCAGAAAAATCATTAAATGCTAATGAATTATCATAATAATATGTTAAAAGGCAGATATTTATGTATGTTGTTGAAAACATTACGTTGTTTCAACGTACAGATCTTGTAAAAAATTAAACGTTGATTTAGAAAGTGTTTTTGTTAACCTTTTTCAACCATTTAGCATTAAACGTTGTTTCAACGACTGGCATTATTTCAATCATATTTCAACGTTGAAGGTCGGTCATGTGCCGGCTGGTATATATTAATCTACCTTTAGTGAAAGCTGAATGCCGATATCGTGGAAATGTTCCATACTTTATCCAGGCTCTCTACTGCTTCGCGCGAAGTTATGACGTATCCCCCTCCCAAAGTCAAACAATATCATTGGTCAAGATTGCCTCTGGCGTATGATTCGTCCAATGATTGTACAACATTCAATTATTTGAATCTGCGCGCACTTTCTTGATATCTAAAGCACAGAGACTAGAAAAACAATTAGGATGTTTGTTTACACGTTGTGTAATGTTTCAACCATTTTAATGTCTTCAATTCCTTCACCCCCAGTTTACCAAAGCTCAAGTTTATGCTACAAGAGCCTTGGTTGAACTCGAGCCCCAGAATAAATTCCTTGTCTTTCACACATTGCTCACCTATTGTAAATTAAAAATATATAGCACCCCATTGTAAAGCTTTATTCATAGTGTGGCGGTTTGTTCCCATCAACCGAGAAAATTGTGGAGTGGCCTAATGATTTCAGTGAGGGCCTTGAATTTTGTTGAATATAGATTGACTTTGTGTCTTAAGGCTTCAACGTTTTTAAAGTGGATTTACAGCCTTTACTTTTAAATTGAATCACATATTTTCTTCTCAAATAAGCATATGAGATACGTGTCAAAATAGTATATGGTCAGAAAATCACTGTCAGGGCAGCATTTCAAACAGACAAAAAGGACAACGTCACCCTTAAAAGCCAAGCCAAAAGAGAACATATCAGCACACAAGATTCAAGAGTCCTTTCACACCAACAGGCAGACAGGCATTATGAGGTTAGTGTCCAGCATTCTTGAGCCTGGTTGTCTTGCGGAAAAACTGTCCCAAAGCATGATGATCCGAGACTTGAGGCTGCAGCACCAGACAGCAGCAGCTACAGTGCACGGGGTGGGGTCTGAAAATGTTGCCACTCAATTTTTTCTCTGCCACTTATGAAATTGTTACAGAACACTTCAGAATTGTAAACACTGAGTCAGTGGTACCTGACAGTAGAAACACTGGATATAGGATGCATAAACAATCACTGACTATTCTTGATTTAATTTTATATTAAACTTAAGCTCAATTATTTCATGTACAATAACTGTATATTTAGTTACACTGTGCAACAATATCTCCTACTGTATTCATCCATCTTTCAAGGCAATATTTTTAGATCTGTTTCTGTAGTATAACACACAGTAATTATTATGGTCAATTTTTATTTACAGCATATCTGAATGAAAGGTATAGCCTAGATAGCTGTTTTTTTATTTTTATTTTATGTATATATTTTTAATCTATCACTCTTGTATCTGCACTTGTTGAATCTTAAGCTGATGTGGCCAGCAAAGTTTATCTTTGCTTCTGAAAAATATCTGCATTGGTGGCAGGGGACTTGGAAGTTTTACATTTACCCTGTATTTGATAGGTGTGAGGTGCTAACCTAACCCTATACATTAATGGTAAAGTAATGTAGATATATTGGATAGTTGCTTTTATTTACTATAAAACAATGTTTATATAAAGTGAACTCCTTGAATTAAAAGTATGTAGATATATTGGATAGTTGCGTTTAATTATAAAAGTAAGTTTATTCAAAGTAAACCCATACATTAATGTGAAAAGTACGTGTTTTACATCTAAAAATCTGTACTTTGACGGGGAGTTCTTGTGGATGTAATTGATAATGTTATGAATTTACCAAAGAATACTGTGTAAAAACAGAAGACTTCTTTAATTGTATAATTGTAAGGTATTCCTGCAATAATTTCCAGTTTATATTCAGATTTATTCATTTGTTTAATGTTCTACAGACATTTTTTTAATGAGATTTTCTTTTCATTCTACAGCAGCGGAACTGTAAAAATACAGAAAATGTTTACAGTAAATATCTGTATTTTAAAAAACAGAATTATTCCGTACAATAACTTAAGTTTTTTTACTGTAATTTGACGGTAAGTGTTTGGCAACTTTGCTGCCAGACTTTTTACCGTTTTTTTACGATTGTTTTTTTACATGTATTTACCTTAAATTTAAGGTTTCACAGTAAAAAAACACATAGTTGTCTTAATTTTAAATAAGCGATTTTTTTTGTCTTTTTACATAGAATTTAATGTAATTTAACATTCAAGCCAATTAAACAAAAGAATAATCCTGTAAAAAAACTATGATTTCTCCTTATATGAATTTACAGATTATTACTTTTATTTTATGGTTAATGTTTTTAATAAAAGTTTTTTTCTGTATTTTAATGACATTTACACGTAATGTTAAAAAAACAGAAAATATCTGTAAAATAATACAGTATATTTCTGTGAAAAAACTTTTTTTTTTTACAGTGTAATCTCCTGATCAAAACACAGGCGAAAAAGACACAGAAACAAGCGATATCGATGTAATATGCATATGTAAAATAACGCGATCAACAACATTAAACAGCATGTAAATCAATAGTCCCTAATCTTACTGAATGAAATGTCGATCCAGGACGAGCTACAGGACTGTGAAGCTGGGGTTGTTGATGAACTCGATCTACTCCATAAATGTTTTGATCATCTTTCTGAATCCGATCTGGATGTAGTACTTTGACAAAAAAGTGATTTTCTCAGCTTTTTGCTCAAAATGTTGCTTCTTTTATGAAACACTCAAGTGTTGATATAAGAAAAAAGAAAGCATGAAGCTAAAATAAAACGTTTAAAGCAGAGGGTCTGTTCTTTCTTTTGATATATTTCATGTTCAGATATTCATACAACAAAATATTCTGGGGGCCATGAAATTTTTGTGAAAATGTTCAAAAACGTTTTTTTTTTTTTTTTTAAAGAGTTCAAAGTAGTAGCATGTAGTGTAACTTTTTCCTAAGAATAGGCTACCTTCGAGCTTAAAACTGTGGCTCACTAAGCTACAAACTACTTATACAGTAAAGTAAAAAAGAGAAATTGAGAAATTGTCATGGTAGATCAATGTATTGTTCAGTATAGTAGCTATTATTATTTTAACCGTATACTATACTAAATAAAAGTAAGAGGCACACTTTTGGTAGAGCACACTACAAGTGTACCACATAATTGAGAAAGATTACATACGCTATAACATTACATTACATACACTAAGGTTCACTTTTTATTTGTCATATAGCCTAGGTTTATGTCCTCCTACTGCAGAAAAATCAATTAAATTAGAACTAAATTTCCACAAAGGCCTTGTTTCTCTTGTATAAAAAGTTCCTAACCACAGTGTCACTCCCTCAGTTGTTCACTAGCAGTAGCATTCGTTTTGTGTGGTCATTCTGGGAGCCATATTCCAAGTGGCACGTATTGATCTCTTACGAGCAACTGCAAGCTATTACTCTGTCTTGTCTCATGGCTTAAAAGGGTGGGCCGAATGACACGGCTTACTCTTATTGTTTCAACATTTTGAAAATCAACCCATCAAAACTTATTGTAAAAACGTTATGTTTTTCCTGTCCGTCAGCGGGGTGGGTGAAAGGACAGTTTGATGAAAGGGATGTTTCATAAAGGCCTCCTAAAGACTAGCCTGCAACATGGGTTCGTTTTGATAGAAAACAAGTGACATGAGACAGAGGAAAAGACTGCTAAGCCGGCTCAGGTCTCTCTCATTGAGTTCAATTTCCTTATCTCTTCTCCTCTGGTTTCTTTCCAATATCCTTCTTCCATTTTTTTTGTATGGTGCCTCTCATGCAGGACACAAGTCATTGCAACAAGCACTTTAAAAACTAACATACTGTCTGGCCAAGGTAACAAATCCCATATGCCTCAGAATTGTAGTGTTTTTTTATTTTTTAGATTGATCAGTGCAATGTGTCGTCCTGTACTTTTAAGCCTAAATATTTTAGACCCTCCAGCCGCCCATACTGTACAGTTTAGGCCAATCACATCCATCATGTGTCTTTCATTAAACATATACCGTAACAAATGTTCTGCCATATTTTGACACAGGTGACATCAAACGTAGAGCATACTGAACTAATCATGCACAACTTGTATCTCAATCACAAATGTAGTGTTTTGCATTATTACCTTTAGGCCTTGATTATAATAAAGTAAGTCTCTTTCCTGCCCTGATATGTGATATATTTATCAAAACTTTAAATCAGATTGCCCACTTTAATGTCTGATCATAAAATTGGCCCTGAACTCACTAGACTGACAAGATCTGTGTTTGTTTGTTGACTTAATGCACCAGGAAGGGGATTTTATCTTTTTGCTCTTGTTTGTCAACCAGTCTTGGGGGTAGCGCACTACAAATGCCACATAAAATAAAATAGATAACATAAAGGTTTTTCATATAACCAATACAAATGTACAGTATAATATCACAAAATGTGCTACTACGGTCTAAATTGTTAAATTAACTTTCTACAATTGTGATTCCTGCACTTACGGTGCATTAAATAATTCAGGAAAAATTGTGACGCTGATGCATACTATCTATTTTAGCTGATAAACAAAGCAAAAATAGCACTTGAAAGCCAAGCATAGTGCTTCAATTCTGGAGGAGAAAGATTCTCAATGTGCAGTTACATTTATTGTTGTTCAGCAATTTTTTGCGAACAAAATCCAGTCATTTAAATAGGAATCTGATAGGAATCAAGAATTTTGTAAAGGTGAAAGTTTTCTCCATGTTGATTTCGCAGTTGATGGTGAGAAAAAAGCGACGCAAAAGCAACTTAATGTGTGACTTTTTAAATGAGAAAGTAACCAATAGTTTCTTTTTATAAGGGGTTACTCAATATTGTAACCCATTACTTTAAAATGTAACGTTCCCCAGCACTCTTGTTCTATCCCAAACTTTAAAAGTGTCTTCTATAGCAGGCGGCCTCCCCTCCCTCATCTCCTTGTGAAATGTGGACCTGTGAGCTCTGCTGGTCTGTCTTTTCTCACCTCCACTCATTTGGGCCTTGATAAGAGCTCTCCAGCTGGGGCTCAGCAGGGCTGCGGCGCTTCATCACACAATGTCTTAGTGCGCTGTTCTCATTTACACACGCTCCTATTGGCCCACGGCATCACGCTTGGTTTTTACAAGAAAGGCACTTTTAACCATATGTACACAATACAAATTAAGTTTACCTTGGCCAGCAAGGCTTAAAAGCCAGTGTCCTCAACCCTGCTTTAAAAGAGCTAAATAACTGTGGAGGGTCTGACATCAAACAAGAGAGGAACCCAGGGGGAACGGGAAAGGGGGAACATCTGACCAGACTCGAGCCTTCAATCCGAAAGGAACAGGAGCTGGGTGCCATGTCATTTAATTAGCAAGAGGGTCTACTCTGTAGTTTCCTTGTGAGTTTCAGTCACGGAAGAATTACATCTCCAGGATGTTTTTCATGGTGTTGTTTGCAACTATGGCCCTGCAGGTTGAAATTAAAAGGACATCATTTGCTTATGTTTGTCCATTTAAGGGGCATAATTACCTTCACGCTCAAATAAACTAACTGACACAAACTAGGGACACGGTTGAGGGTGTTGTTGTTGTTGAAGTGAGGTTGATCTAGGTTTTTCCTTGCCAGTGCTTCAATTGGTATGCCGACACAACCTCTGCAGATGGAAATACTAGATTGAAATCTTTAGTTGTTGCATGCAATTTAGCTGATTTTTCAAAATTTTGAGAGTCTCGACATGAGCCTCCAGACGGCATTAAAAACATCCCAAATCCCTAAGTTCTGTTGCGCAAATAATTAATCTTAGATAAACACAACCAAACAAAAGCATTCGATCAAACCAGTTTAAGTTTCCTGGAAATATATTCAGCCCAGGCTCTTGGAAACATAACATAGTATTGTGCAAGGAACTGTGTGAAATTACTTTTTTATTAATTGATAATCTGTGCCTGTAATCATAATTTGTGTGAAAAGGAACAAAGGTTGTTGGTATCATTTCAGAAACTGCAGTGAGTTGGATGTATAAGTACGTTTTTGAAGTTAAGGCACATTTTCCCAATATTCTAGGTTGATAATAATAGTTAGGGAGCCCACAGACTAACTGGTTTTGAAAAGATTCAAAACCAATTTTCACATGAAAACATTGATATCTCTAATATATACACTTGAGGGATGATGAAGGCCTCAGTGGTAATGACATCTTGCCCCAGACTAAGAAATCCTATGTATCGTATAGAAAATAGGCTGCATAAAGACTGGCATGTGGCAAATAGGGTTAGAATCCACTGGTTTTCCCATCTGCCCCGGCTGTAACCTGTGTGTGTGGGGGGCGGATGGCTGGTTGGTTATGGGCTGTCAGCCCCCCATTTACTGCTAACCCAAAAGCACTACTCTCAGTCCCGCCACAGGTCCTCAGGCGGTGGGTTATCTGAACTGCAGCAACTCCTGACCTCTTGTTCCCTAAATTCCCTGGCATTCTATGAAGAGATGAAATCATAATGAGAAAGAAAGAAATGAAAACAGCCAATAACAACAATCTAATTCCACACAATTACTGCAATATTCATGTGCTGAGAGAAGAGTATTACATAATGCATGGATTAGCTACTATTAACTTTTATTAATTATACGTTAAAGTAGGCTAAGTTATGTACGTTTTTGAAACATATTGATGACTCAAGTTTTAGGGGTAAATCTGTTTGTAGGGTGAACGATGCACCATATATCTTATAATATGATGAAAAATATTTAGAAAATTTCACATGAACTGGCTCCTATAGATAACCTAAAATGTACTAAATAATATTTTTATTAAATAGAGAATATATATATATTTATATATACACACATACACACATAGTATACAGTAAGGTATTACATTTTACATAACACTTTATAATTTTAAATGTTATGTAACTTATTATAACTTATAATCATTATTATTATAAATAATTAACTATATCCTAAATACAGAAAATAAACGATACAAAAATCATCATAATCATTATGGCATTTTATTCACCCATAAAACAGATTATGAGTCATAAAAATGTTTCAATGATAAAATGTGAAATGAAATATTTTTCATCACATGCATTAAAAAAAATATAGAACTTATTCTATATTCTATTACTAATATTCTGCAGATGTTGTGGAAAAGCCTGGCAAGAGTTGACAGCCATCTGACAACGAAATCCTGTGTGTGATGTGCTTAGCATGACAGACCACCAAACCACTGCCATTCTTTTATCAGCGGCCTAAAGGCTTATTTCTTGATGATGAGTCTCCCAGACCAGGACACGCAGAAGAAAGAGCCAGGATGTTCCTTTAATGCCAGATCATAAATGCCAGCACAGTGGTGCTTCTGGTCTGTATCCATTCCCTAGGTAAACCCCCAATGCCACAAGAATCCACATGGCTGGAAGAGTTTAACTAGAAACTGACAGAGTGAAAGGGGAAGTCAACATTGAGCTGAGCTGAACTGTGAACTGGCTGGGGAGGTGTGGAACTCAGCCATAATGTCCCGGGTCAGGTTAAGTGTGTTTTCAGAGGAGGGTTTGTTAATAGGACGTGTTTTAACTCCCACTTATAAATGAAAGTGTCATTTACAAGCGGGAATACGCCAACTAAACCTATGCTTATTCTTGTGACCTTCTATGAAAGTTTAATTTAATTTACATTAAACAGAAACATAAAACAATGTCCATAAGATGCTTTACTATCTGCATGTCATCGGCAAAATAAGAATCTGGCAACTGATAAACTAATAAAAAGGATCAATGTTAAAAGTTGACCAGAAAGTTGACCAAAGCGTGCCAAGTGTTTCCTCTGCTGAATCATATTTTATGAGTTGCAAATGTGACATCGCAGTCTGCATTGCATGTGATGAAATTAAAAAAAGACTGTGTCCCTTGAATGAATAGAAAGAAATTTAGAAAAAAATGTCTTTCTATTGAGATGTCCTTGTGGGCGGCACTAAAAAACAACATGGAGTATTCCAACTACCAATTAGTAACAAAAGACAGTGGTAACTGAATCAAGGTCCAACTCACTGAACAGCAAGTTGTTAATATAATGTATCATGTATCACAATTTATGTATCTTTATCACTATATATACACTCACCTAAAGGATTATTAGGAACACCTGTTCAATTCCTCATTAATGCAATTATCTAATCAACCAATCACATGGCCGTTGCTTCAATGCATTTAGGGATGTGGTCCTGGTCAAGACAATCTCCTGAACTCCAAACTGAATGTCAGAATGGGAAAGAAAGGTGATTTAAGCAATTTTGACCGTGGCATGGTTGTTGGTGCCAGACGGGCCGGTCTGAGTATTTCACAATCTGCTCAGTTACTGGGATTTTCACGCACAACCATTTCTAGGGTTTACAAAGAATGGTGTGAAAACGGAAAAACATCCAGTATGCGGCAGTCCTGTGGGCGAAAATGCCTTGTTGATGCTAGAGGTCAGAGGAGAATGGGCCGACTGATTCAAGCTGATGGAGCAAGTTTGACTGAAATAACCACTCGTTACAACCGAGGTATGCAGCAAAGCATTTGTGAAGCCACGACACGCACAACCTTGAGGCAGATGGGCTACAACAGCAGAAGACCCCACCGGGTACCACTCATCTCCACTACAAATAGGAAAAAGAGGCTACAATTTGAAAGAGCTCACCAAAATTGGACAGTTGAAGACTGGAAAAATGTTGCCTGGTCTGATGAGTCTCGATTTCTGTTGATACATTCAGATGGTAGAGTCAGAATTTGGCGTAAACAGAATGAGAACATGGATCCATCATGCCTTGTTACCACTGTGCAGGCTGGTGGTGGTGGTGTAATGGTGTGGGGGATGTTTTCTTGGCACACTTTAGGCCCCTTAGTGCCAATTGGGCATCGTTTAAATGCCACGGCCTACCTGAGCATTGTTTCTGACCATGTCCATCCCTTTATGGCCACCATGTACCCATCCTCTGATGGCTACTTACAGCAGGATAATGCACCATGTCACAAAGCTTGAATCATTTCAAATTGGTTTCTTGAACATGACAATGAGTTCACTGTACTAAAATGGCCCCCACAGTCACCAGATCTCAACCCAATAGAGCATCTTTGGGATGTGGAGGAACGGGAGCTTCGTGCCCTGGATGTGCATCCCACAAATCTCCATCAACTGCAAGATGCTATCCAATCAATATGGGCCAACATTTCTGAAGAATGCTTTCAGCACTTTGTTGAATCAATGCCACGTAGAATTAAGGCAGTTCTGAAGGCGAAAGGGGGTCAAACACAGTAGTCAAGTCAAGTCAAGTCATCTTCATTTATATAGCGCTTTTAACAATGGATT
Source organism: Tiaroga cobitis (assembly GCA_030578255.1). Taxonomy (NCBI): domain Eukaryota; kingdom Metazoa; phylum Chordata; class Actinopteri; order Cypriniformes; family Leuciscidae; genus Tiaroga; species Tiaroga cobitis. Next base: position 23,548,494 of record CM060611.1, on the reverse strand, counting down.
GTTTCAAAGCAGCTTTACAGAGATAAACATATAATTTAAGGTAACAGAGATTGTTTTGGCTCTATAGCGGTTCTTGAATAATGTTTTTTCCAGCTAAAGTTAATTTTGATTGATTTACCTCCGTCGAAATGATCAGACTTTAAACGCGAACCTGTGATTAACGCTGACGGCGTTCACATGCTCATTCAGAATTGATTCTATAGTTATGTGCTTTTGAAAATATGTGCGCAGGTTTGTAATTCCATACAACCCATGCCTAAACAAACTACTTGTCTTGCCTATAAATTTTGATACAGAATTTTGTTTTATCACTTCGGGGTACGCGAGCCGAATTTCACAACGCTTTATCTGTAGAGTGGGAAAAGGGATCCTCCATAGGGAGAGGATAGTTGACACTTCAGCACTGCATTGTCATCGGGTCCAGGCGGATCTCCTTCGTCAGATCTGGATATGGCCTAGATCCGGCAGGCTGCGGGAAAACCTTGGGATAAACAAAGACACTAATATTAGCGTAGATGCCATTCTTCTTATGATGTAACGAGTACATCAAGATTTAAGGGAAGTGTTCCCAGTTCCGGCTGACCTAATCTATGCAGCCTAACATTGAATTATAATGTATTATGTGTATGCTAGGTCAAAGAGATGTGTTTTTAGTCTAGCTTTGAACTGACAGAGTGTGTCTGCTTCCCGGACAATGGTAGGAAGACTGTTCCAAAGTTTTGGTGCTAAATAAGAAAAGGATCTACTGCCAGCAGTCGATTTAGATATTCTAGGTATTATCAACTGGCCGGAATTTTGAGATCGCAATAGACATGAAGGACTATAATGCGTTAAGAGCTCGCTCAAGTACTGCGGAGCTAAACCATTTAGTGCTTTGTAAGTAATCAACAATATTTTAAAATGTATACAATGTTTAATAGGGAGCCAATGCAGTGTTGACAGAACCGGGCTAATATGGTCATATTTCCTGGTTCTGGTAAGAACTCGAGCTGCGGCGTTTTGAACTAGCTGTAGTTTATTTATTAAGCGTGCAGGGCAACCACCCAGTACAGCACTCCAATAGTCTAGCCTTGAGGTCATGAACGCATGAACTAGTTGTTCCGCATTTCCCAATGAGAGCATATGGCGTATTTTAGATATATTTTTAAGATGGAAAAATGCAGTTTTACAGATACTAGACCCGTGGCTTTCAAAAGAAAGGTTGGTATCAAAGAGCACACCCAGGTTCCTAACCGACGACGAAGACTTGACAGAGCAACCATCAAGTGTTAGACAGTATTCTAGGTTATTACGTGTGGAAGTTTTTTGTCCAATAATTAGAATCTCTGTCTTTTCAGAATTTAGAAGTAGGAAATTACTAGTCATCCAATTGTTTATATCAGCTATGCATTCCGTTAATTTTGTGAATTGGTAAGTTTCGTTGGGTTTTGAAGAAATATACAGCTGAGTATCATCGATGATATGTCCTAATGGTAGCATGTACAGAGTGAACAGCAACGGTCCTAGTACTGAGCTTTGTGGTACGCCATACTGAACTTGTGATCGATAAGACATCTCTTCATTTACTGCTACAAACTGATAACGGTCAGTTAAGTATGATTTAAACCATGCTAGTGCAATTCCACTAATGCCAACATAGTTTTCTAGTCTATTTAAAAGAATGTTGTGGTCAATGGTGTCAAATGCAGCACTAAGATCGAGTAACACTAATAGAGAGATACAACCGCGATCGGATGATAAGAGCAAATCATTTGTGACTCTAATGAGAGCAGTCTCAGTACTATGGTACGGTCTAAATCTGGACTGAAAATCCTCGCAGATATCATTTCTTTCTAGAAAGGAACATAGTTGTGAAGATACTGCTTTTTCTAATATCTTTGACAGAAAAGGCAGATTCGAGATCAGCCTGTAATTGACTAATTCTGTAGGATCAAGTTGTGGTTTTTTAACAAGCGGTTTTATCATAGCCAGTTTAAAGGTTTTTGGTACGTATCCTAGAGACAAAGATGAATTAATGATATTAAGAAGAGGATATATGACCTCTGGAAACATCTCTTTCAGTAGCTTAGTCGGTATAGGATCTAACATACAAGTTGTCGATTTAGATAAATTAACGAGTTTGCAGAATTCTTCCTCTCCTATAGCAACAAATGCATCAAATTTTTCCTCAGGCAGACTACAATGCACTCCCTGATGCGATACTGTGGTAGACGGTTGCATAGTTATAATTTTGTCCCTGATATTATCAATCTTATAAGTGAAGAAGTTCATGAAGTCATCACTGCTGTGTTGCTTGGACACTTCTGAGCTTGAAGCTTTCTTTTTCGTTAGTTTAGCCACTCTTTCAAATAAATACCTTGGATTATGTTTATTTTCTTCTAATAGGGTTGAAAAATAAGCAGATCTAGCACCTTTTAAAGCCTCTCTGTAAGCAATCGAGCTCTCTTTCCACGAAATCCGAAATACCTCTAGTTTAGTTTTCTTCCAGTTGCGCTCCATTTTTCTGGCTGCTCTCTTAAGGGCCTGAGTGTGCTCGCTGTACCACGGCGTTGGACTATTTTCTTTAATCTTCTTTAAGCGCAACGGAGCAACTGCGTCTAAAGTGCTGGAAAAGAGAGAGTTAAACGTTTCTGTTGCAATATCAAGTTCTTCTAAGCTATCCAGGATGCTGAGATGATGAAACTGATTAGGAAGATTATTGATAAAGCAATCTTTAGTGGCAGAAGTTATAGGTCTAACGTATTTATAACACGGAGTCGGCTTTGCAGCCTTGGCTAAATGTAATTTACATGAGACTAGATAATGATCTGAGATGTCATCGCTCTGCTGCAGAATTTCAACGGCATCAACATCTATTCCATGTGATAATATTAGATCTAGAGTATGATTACGACAATGAGTAGGTCCTGACACGTGTTGTCTAACTCCAATTGAGTTTACAATGTCTTTAAATGCCAATCCCAATGCATCTTTTTCATTATCTACATGTATATTAAAATCACCAACAATTAGTACTTTATCTGCAGCCAATACTAATTCTGATTGAAAGTCCGCAAATTCTTTGATAAAATCTTTATGGTGCCCTGGTGGCCTGTATACAGTAGCCAGCATACTTCTCAAATGTGATTTATCGTTTACACTATATATTTTTACATTAAGTACCAATACTTCAAAATAAGTATATTTAAAACTAGATTTCTTAGTGGTTTTGAAAATATTACTATAAATTACAGCAACACCTCCCCCTTTGCCTTTCAGACGAGGTTCATGTTTATAACTGTAATCTTGTGGGGTTGACTCATTTAAAATAATGTAATCGTTTGGTTTTAGCCAGGTTTCTGTCAAACACAGCATATCAAGATTATAATCTGAAATCATATCATTAACTATGAGAGATTTTGAAGTAAGGGATCGAATATTCAGCAACCCAAGCTTTATCATTTGCTCATCTGTATTATATCTGTTTTTTATTTGTTGAACATCAATTAAATTTTTAACCTGACGGTTTTTGGATTTCCAAATTCGGGGAACAGACACAGTCTCTATATGATGATATCTAGGTGAAAGAGGCTCTATGTGATGGGATTTATCTGACCTTGGTGACGTGAGGCCGCTAGCAGACGGTCGGTTTAGCCAGTCTGTCTGCTTCCTGACCTGAGCCCCAGATTGTCAAGTTTTATCTCTAAGACTATGAGCCAAATTACTAGAGAGAAGCCCAGGAGGGATGGATACCATCTCTTTTCAACAGATCAGGCTTGCCCCAAAAACTTTTCCAATTGTCTATGAATTCTATATTATTCTGCGGACACCACTTCGACAGCCAACCATTGAGTGAGGCCAATCTGCTAACTATCTCATCACTCCTGCGTACAGGAAGGGGGCCAGAGTAAATTACAGTGCCTGACATCGTACTTGCGAGTTCACACACCTCTTTAATATTAATTTTGGTGATCTCCGACTGGCGGAGTCGAACATCATTAGTGCCGACATGAATAATGATCTTAGAGAATTTACGATTAGCATTAGCCAGCACTTTTAAATTTGCTTTGATGTCAGGCGCTCTGGCTCCCGGCAAACATGTGACTATGGTGGCTGGTGTCTCTATTTTCACGTTCCGTGTGATCGAATCACCAATTACCAGGGCACAATCAACAGAATTCTCAGTGGGTGTTTCACTGAGTGGTGCAAATCGGTTTGTTATGGGAACGGAAGAGTGGTTCTTTGATCCGCGACTAGAACGATCTCTCACTGTCACCCATCTGCACTGCTGCACGGGCTCTACTTCAGCCGGAACCGAATCATGTAAAGAGTTCACTATGCTAGGCGCATCCAAAACAGTATCTAAAGATCTAGCATTCTTACCATCCTCAATTAAAGTTTGGATGCGTGTCTCTAGTTCTGAAATCTTCTCCGTCAGCCTGACTGTCTCCTTGCATTTATCACATATAAATCCTATATTGCCATCGGAGAAGGCTATACTAAACATATGACATGTGACACAGGTGACAATAACAGGACAAGAAGACATTACTCACCGTGTTTGTTGACTGATTTCTTACTTACCTGGACTTTATGAACTCAAAGGCGCGGGCGCGCGAGAGAAAATAAATATATAAATGAGCGCACGGGTGGCGCGTTAGCAGGCTAACGTTAGCGAGTTACTAACGTGCTGTGTTAACAATAACGGAAGCTAGAGATGTAAGGTTAATCTGAGATGTTGGGTAAGCTGTATTTAGTAGTATAAACAACTAGATAGTAAATGATGGCTCAAAACATAAAGAAATACGAGGCTCAGGCGGAGCTTACAGCCTCGAAGCAAACAAACACACAGCAGGCAGCGAGGCAGACAGGAGCAATCGATCAGCAATCATTAGTATGGTGTTCCTAATAATGCTTTAGGTGAGTGTATGGTAAATAATGGATATGGGATAACAAAATAATGTAGGAAACACTGTGCTGTACATAAAATAGATAAGCATAAATTATATGAATAAAACAGAATTTGATTTGATAATTCACAAGCTTGTAAAATGTCTTGGAATTTTTCAGATTTACATTATTTCCAACCCTGGCATTCATCCTAAGAAAGATTCTTAAATTCTCCCCCAGAAACACCTAAGTGTTCTGTCAAGTATGCTGGATTAAAGCATCTTTTCAGGTGTTGGCTCTGGTTCTCACATTAGCAGCCTTGCATGTCTACAATATTACCAATTGAATGTCTTTTACGCATACCTTTTTGACATCTTTGTGAGACTGAAATTCAAGTCAGCGAGGGGGGGTTATGTTAAATTGGCTATGTGAAAACTATGTGAAAAGAAGAACTCTGCAGTCTCACCGCAGAGAAACAAAAAACCTCTTTAAAATGTAAGTGGATTATGTGCACATGGCATGAGCTTTGTGATAGAACAAGGGTCACCGTTCCTCAGTTGTTCTTTCACTCACTCTCGCCCCATTAGCCTGGAGAGGACCGTTTCTCAAGGCAAACCTGTTTGTAGTTACAGGGTTTGTTGTGCTCCTCTGTTTTATAGGTCAACATGTCCTCCCCCCCATTAATTGGTGGCTCGGTGTATCACGCAAGGAGAGTCGCAGCTGCTTTGCATTATACAGGGAGAAATGCTGGTGGAGGCTGGTCATCTCTGCTCAGAGCAGGTTCCCTATAATGTACCTCTAATGTAGATTGACTTATTGAGCCCCATCATGGGCTCCTCTAACTGAAAACCACTATACTGTACTGTGACCAAAGTACAGGTTTTATGTCTATACAAGCAAACAAACACCCTCTAATTTGTATACACAATGAGGTTGGGTACAGTTTTGTATGCTACCTCAGTCGCATGAGCACGTGGGACTCCAGTGCAGACACATCGGGATGTGGGACAGGTTAATACTGCAGTATAACTGCCTCACATGATGAGTGTTTTACACGCATTTTCCCTTTAATGCCAGGTGCTTTAGGCATAACAAAGGCTAGAGCATAACCAGCACTATTACTCCACTGACAGATGTGCATTAGTATAAAACATGTGCATTTTGATTATTAATAAAATCAGCAACTTCTAATGAGGAACTGTGGTACTTACGCAGCATCAGGAGAAAGAGTTCCAAACAAAGTCAAAGCAGAACTGCATTTTCACACGTTTATTTAATTAATGATTAAATGGCTCAGTCATAAAGACAGTCACGTTTCGTTCTTGAATAAATCAGTGTGATTGATGTGTAATCATGTAATGATTCAGTGACTCCTGAATTGATTGCTTTGTTCCTGAATAAATCAGAGTTTTTAATGAGTTGGTTGGGTGAATAATTAAATGACTCGCTTATAACAACAGTGGCTCTCTCAAAATCGCATACTCTCTGAGTAGGTGTTTTTCAATAAGCAATTACTTCATAACCAATATATGTTCTATATAGAATAAATGTGTGTACAGTAGTATAAATGTATTCCGGACGTACTATTTGCCAAGTTGTCATTGTCATGTGACCAGCTTTAGAATCTTGTCGGAAGAAGTAGGTCATCCGGGTACCTTTTGTCTGTTTAATAAACCGTGAATTCGGACATAGTACTCTTTTCACATTTCGTTTTTCCCCTTCTGAATTATACAGTATAGGATGCAGTCAATCACTTGCTTTGTTCCTGAATGAATCACCATTTTTAATGATGATATTCGATGATTCGTGAAGATGGTCATTTGTCATTCATGAAGACGGTCGCCAGTCGCCACCTATAACCTGCAGAATGAGTCACTTAAAATCCACACCAATAGTGCACTGACTGCTTCATCGAATCTCAAAATACGAGAGTAAACAGGGAAAATAATAAGAGGTCTGGTTTAATATTTTCTTATGCTATCTCTTAGTAACAGATTGCTGAAATAACACACACATTGTTAAAATGGCAGGTGAGAATTTACTACTCGCCTTAAGGGACAGGCTGTTTGAGTTATCCAAATAGTGTGATTCCGTGCAAGATCACAGGCACATTAAAATCATTAAATAATATTATGCAATAATAGCCACACAATACGTCTTCAATAAAGTACACAACCATCATAGGCCACCTAATATGTACATGTGTAGATCAGTATGTTCGCCTGGTACTGTGGCCCTAACAAGCAACAGAACTCAAGGAGAAAACAGATCCTACATCATGCAAGCATCTCCTTTTTTTGTTTTGTTTCTTGAAATAGCTTGTGATTGACCTCACCCTCTCAGCCACCTGATCTTCTCCATGTCCTGGGCCTCATATTGAGATTTAGCAAACAGAGAAACTTAGTAAACCCCCTCCTATGCTTAACCTCGGCCACCTACACTGCCACAGGGCGACTCTGGGAGGACCTCGTTCACAAATAGGAAATGGGGCAAAACTATCAATTCAAGACACATGTTAGGGAGCATAGCCTTTTCCCTCAAAATAGAATAAACAATTACCAATGCAGGATTGGAAAATGTGAGGTGAAAAGGGCCAAGGAGAATGATGTGTTGTTGTTTTTTTTCATTGAAATGTATTGCCAATGACAGGCGTTTTCGGCTAACTGACCGCCTCAGCTGTTATCTTAGTTTGCAACCAAAACAAGTAAAAATATTGTAGTGTATTGTAATGAATCAGAAATATACTACACAGCCAAAACGTTGTAGGGTAAACTAAGGAGACTATAAGGAGACTAAAGAGATTACATGGGTGTATTCTTGATTTTATGCACCTGCTAGTAAATGGGTGTAGTCCCAAACACTTCACTGGCAACTACACTGAGCTGTGACATTTTAGGCAGAGAAAATAAAAGTCTATTTCACTAGATGTAAAAACACAAAAAAAAATTAAAAAAAATAAAAAGGTCACTGATGAAACATCTACAATAATATCCTATATTATTTGTGATTTATGTAATACTTGTATTAAAAAAATGGGGGGGAAAGTATCTTATCAGAAAAGGAGTCCATAGAATGGTGAAGTTACATCATATAAAGGCTGAGTTTATCAGGACCCAAACCCTTTCTCCAAAAAAACACAAAAAACAATTTGGGCACATAAACAAAAAGGAAACCATGCACATATTATTAACAGTCTCACAATGGAACTACTAACTAACCACAGTAGCATTTGGGGAGAATTTTTTATTAATTTCAAAATGTATTGAAATTCATCAAATAAAAATTGATCAAAAGTAACAGTAAATACTTATATTCCTAAAGATTTCTATTTCAAATAACTGTCATTCTTTTGAACTCAAAGAACCCTGAAAAAATAAATGTATCACATTTTTCACACACAAAAAAACATTGATAAAAAATAATGTTTCTTGAGGACCAAATCAGCACATTAGAATGATTACTGAAGGATCATTTGACACTGAAGACTGGAGTAATGATGCTAAAAATTCAGCTTTGACATCACATGAATAAATTACATTTGAAAATATATTAAAACAGAAACCAGTTATTAAATTGTAATAATATTTCACAATATTACTAGTGTTACTGTTTTGATGAAATAAAGCCTTGGTGAGCATGAGACTTCTTTTAAAATATTCAATTTTGATAATAAAGAACATTTGTGATTAATTCCATTAAAATTTGAGCATGGTTTACTTTCAGTGGCACAAAAGGTAATGGATACATACACAAAACCAGCGCACTGGAATCTTTGATAATGTAAGGTCCGGCTCGATTGGTCCAAATTCGGCATCCAATCAGCGGTAGAAGGTTACTCTGCGTATTACTTGCCTTTCCTTTCACGCAACACAACAAGATTAAATGCAATATATTTTCTCATGTATTATCTCGTTATTATCTGACTCCATAAATGAAAAGGTTTTAATGATATCCGTGCATCATTAAACGTTAGCGAAGGTTTGTTTATTCTTTAAACTCTGATTATATTTTATCCGCTCAGATCAGGAAACTATATCACTTCGAGTTCCTCACCAGGTCTCCGGCACAATCTCGTCAGTTTCCGATTATCAAAACAGAGGTAATTGGCTGAATGTCTGGGATTTGCCGTAATTCACACGTACATAATCGAAGACATACACAGCCCCCTTGAATGCCACCTCAGGAACTTAATTCAATAACTTACTTAAGTAGCGTACACTTATCTAAAGTAACATTAAATTAGAACAGAGGTTTTTAGACGTACCCAAATCTAGATCAAACAGCTGATTCTAGACGGAAACTACCCGTCTCCTCATTCAAGTACACTTGAATCTGATATCAGATATTAGTCGTCACTAAACTCTGACGCAAACTTGTGGAAATATACGAATCCGATAATCTACTCGGGGGAAAACAATTCTCAGAGTCGGTTAGAATAAAATCAAACGTTTACAATTTATTGATCAGGTAATGATGTAATCATTTCAAATCCAATTCAGAGGATAAAATCATCAGTTAAGCATATCAATTCAGAAATCACAGAATTTGTAGAAATTATTACCTGTCAACAAAATTACACACAGCGGTTGTGTGGGCAGTCAACCTACAGACTCCCCGAACTTTTCTGCTCTTTTCCTTATAAACCCAGATAATTCAATTGTTACCAAATGGTGATGTCTGTCATTATAATTAGATTTTGGTTGTTTATTCAGGGGCTCACACTGTGAGGTCTGCCTGATTTTACATACAGGAGGTAGTCTGAATGAGGCTATTATGGGACACATCACTTTTCTCACATTTCATAACTTCTTTTAGCTTTTCATCATAGTTGGGAGAATGAGACCATGTCACCAGGCGCATTGTGATACATCAAAAGACACCAAACATGAGTAGTTACATTTTTGTACACACATAACATTGCATAAGGTTTTAGTGTATTTCAGGTGAGGAGGAGGGGGATGTGGGGGAGATGGTGTGGGTGAAGTGTGAACTGCACTGTGTGCTGCGTCTCCAAAGTTCCTGTTACATATGCAAGAGGGAGTTACATATTCAAGGGATAGTTCAAGTGTTAATTCCCAGGAGGGCCTTTTGTCACATTGAGGGGTCGATCAGACATACCGGCACCAGCCTTACAATAACCTTACAGAATAACTTTTGTAAAATCTAACATGAACAGATTTTGTGCCAGAGTCATAGGAGCTTTGCTTTTTGCTGGAGTTTTTGAGGAGGAATGAGAAAAATGGCCTCCCACAAGGCTGAATTTACCCGTTTCACCACAAATTAGTAGCATAACCAACAGAGCAGAAAATTCAGCGCTAAATCAACATCTCCACAGAAAGGGCCAAAAACACAAAGATGGAGAAAAAAACAATCAAATTCTTCTCAAAGAACAAGAAGCAAAAACAATCCAAGCGAGTGATATGTTGACTATAAGTTACTTTTCACACAATGAGCTGTTAAAATGATCTAAACATTCCTAGAAATAGAAACATATCAAGGTTGCACCTAGAAAAACAAATAATAATAAAACAAAAACACTGCATTTAATTTAGTAAGCATGTAGTGCCAATCTCATGGTGTTAAACCGCAAACATAGTTTTAGTACACCTTTTACATTCCTTTCTCCCACTTAATCTTGTAATTTTATACAGGTATTCGAATGTGGAGTGGGATATAAAAGCCAATGTCAACCACATACAATGGAATTCTCACAATGCTGCTTCCATTCCAGTAACCTCAGGGGCACAACTGACAGAAATCAGCCGAGAAGAGGAGACGCGACCGCTCTATGAGCACTTACAAACACATTGAGAAGTTCAGACGAGCAGATACTGTGGGCAATGAGTTGTGGCCTTTTCCCGCCAAGCGAAGGGGGGTATGGCGTGGTGGTCCTGCTTTCCTCTCATTAGGATTCCTAATTATGGTGACTTGTAGGAGTAGGGCGCTCTCCAAACGGCCAGTAACTGGTTATTAGAATATTATTACAAACATGAGAGGTTGGCCCTGGGCGACTGATTGCCTGCTCACGTGGGAGGTGTAATTTGGCTGGAATGTTCAAGGCAGGGGGGACTTGGTTGCCTAGTAATGAGAGCACCATGGCACATTCAGTAATTACCTGGACCAAAGGAAAATGAAGCAGGAGCTCAGACTTTATGCCAAATTTGTTTTGATTTCTGTCTCCAATAAGGCGGGGAGAAATTAGCCAAATCCTTAGCCTTAATGTATCCCTCTGATCGCCTTGGTCCTCTAAAATTGTCCACTGCCTCCCACCAGGTCGTAACCTGCTCCCTCAGCGCGGTCTATAGAATAAAATAGATAAAAAGATTTGAAATCAAATCAAAATGAAATGGGACAAGAGGAATGTGAGTTTAAAAAAAAAAACTATTCCTTCTGTAATTTTTCTTTTATTGACCAAATATATAACATGGGCTTGTGGTGGCCACCTGAAAAGGGGAAGATTAGTATAATGTAATGTAATGTCATAATGTTATGTTATGTTATAAGCATATTTGATAACACAATTTGATACAATTAACTGTGGTCATTTAACTTTAATTTCTGATTTGCGGAAACTTCGAACACAAATTCGGGGATGGGTGGATGGATGGATACAGAACGAACGAATGAACGATCGATAGATAGAAAAAGGTGCCCCAGCTGTATTCTACTACCTTCAAAACCTTCATTGATGCAATGCAATCAAAAACATCATTATTGTGCCACAAGTCCCTCATTGATCCATCCTGTCCAAATTGTACAACCGCATGGTCCTAAGATATGAAAATCTGTGCAGAAAACAACCTTCAAGGCTTCTAGACTCTAATCTGACTTTAATTTGCTGTTGTTTGTACATTTGTGGAACGTGTAAATGATGAAGAAAGCAGGTGGCCCCAATCATCTGGTCAGCAGCTGTCTTTCTGACTTACTTATTATACCTTGACCAGGCTGCAGAACACGAACACACGCTTAGACACACATATGGCACAGAGCACATGCTGAAATTGACAGCTGCTTTCTCTGTCTCACTGTAAAAGTTCGGCAAAGGAGCACCGTCTACGAGATTCCTGTCCTCTGGGATTTAGTAAAAAAAAAGGCCAAAAAGGGATTCTCCTTTTTTTCTGCATTACTGGAATCCTACTCGCTGCCATTTCTGACAAGACATTGAGCAATTGTTTGACTCACTTACATGCGCTGCAGTTAAATTAATAACAGCTGCAGCAAACAATGCTAATTTCACCCAGAAACTGATCTTAATCTATTATGCTGAACAATAAAAACAAACAGTGCCGCAAATCTTTTGAATTCATCCTTAGATAACTGTAAAATAAGTCCATAAATGCAAATGAAAGCTCTAGCCTCACAGACAGGCCCGTAGCTTGAATTCTTCTGCTTTTTTATGGATGGGCCCACACCCATACAGTCTGTAATGTAAAGTTTAGAGGGCCGGGATAATGCTAAAAGATCCCGCACAACAAGTTCTGGAACTGGCATATGGCAGCATACATCTTTCATGCACTTAATTCAAAAATAAAAACAGCAATGACATCACTGGGACACCTGATCTTTTGCCAGCAACGTTTGATATTGTTTTCTAGACGTTTCTACCCATCATCCATCATAATTAATAGTGGGAAAGTACAGATAGTTTTACAAAAGTTTGCTAAGCACCCAGAAAAAAAGAGAAAATGAACGGAAAGTCCTTGCCGATTAGGAAAGGTTATTGGTGTCACTTTATCTGCTGAGTACAATACTATAGATTTTAACGATGTCAGGAGCTAAACCTACTTTCATGGCAAGAACTGGGTTACAAAATATACTAAAACTCACAATTATAAAGTACATCAAGTTTAAAACTTATAGAGTGTGTTTTGTATGTCAAACATTTGCTTCTGTTTATATTTCGTCTAAGGATTCCTGAACTACGAAAAAACAAACTCTGAGCAATAAAATGTTCCTTATGTGCCAAAGGGAAAGAAAAAAAAAACATTTGTTTGTGAAACTAACAGCTAAGATAACGGCTGCTTCATGAGAATCGCATCGCTATCATCATCTGAACTTTTCAGATATTGTGACAGTGTTTCCCATTCGCTGCGTCTATAGAGTTTTTACGGGAAAAGGGGCGTCAATAAAATGCACTATTAATCGTCATGTGATGTCACTTCTCAGCCTTGTGCCTCTTGTGCACATTTTCCTGTGTTTTCACTGCTCTGGGGTCTCAGTCTGTTCCCTTTTTTGTTACGGCCCTTTAAATTTAATTGCACATAAATTCATTCACAGTTCAAATTGCCACTTGTTTGGGTGAGGCAGAACTGGCAGTGCCCTCTCACCACACTAACTCACACACCAGTGAATAAACCAACATTTAGACTACAAAGTGCCACCAAAACAAACGTTTGCAATCGAAAATGGGCCTTGTCTCAAGCGCACCACATGATGAGTTGTTACTGAACATTTTTTTGGGTTTAAGCAGTTAGTTATATTTTTAAATTCTGCCACTTTAGACCAGTCTTTTCAACCACAGGAATCCTTTTGAAATAGATCTGGGGTTAACTTTTAATACAATCAGAGAAAAGGAAATTAGGTTGAAGTGTATCTAATGATATGCACTCTTAAATCTCTTTGATTTAACTGTAGACATCATATTGGAACATTACTGGTCATATGCAATAATAACAAGCAATGTCTTAAGCCTATATCAAAAGTTAGGATGGACAAACTTTACAGTCTGGAGGATTTCACATTTATTTTTGTTAGAAATGAACAAAACACCATTATCAAGCCGAAAGACTGACTGTGGATTAAAACCATATTCTCATTTTACACGCAGTCACAACATTAAGCCTACAATAGTGATTTAAATGCAGAGCTGTCAGATTTGATATGGTGGGAAATTTTAAGCTTCCATCCTTCCTCCTCATATATAATTATATAGAGTTTCTATAAAAAGGTTTACTAGACTCTAGTCAAGCTTGGGCAGTTAAACTTTATTAATTATAACTTATTTTAAGAAGTTAGGAAAAAGAAAAGGATTCCTATCATGATGTACATAAACTGCTAGATAGAGAGTTAGCTTAAAGGGCGTTAACCTGAAAGCTCGAAATTGTTCTCAAACGTTTTTGAAATTATCATACTGATTTCTACAATTTTATCAAACATGTGAAATGCTTTACAGTGAAACAAAACAGCTAATAATACCAAAAAAAAAAAAATAAGAAGCTAATACTCACTGATGTTTGTGTTGTTGTTTTCCCACCAAAGTGATGTCTCTTCCTGGAGGATGATGTAATTAAGGAACTGGCTTTTATAAAGGGATATTGCAAAAGACAGGATGTAAAGTGATACTGAATTTTGGGGGGGGGGGGACTATAAATTGATTTCCAGGAAATTCCGACTAAAACAATATTTCCAAAATAACGTTTTGAAACACACTGATTAGAGAATAAACATGTCTGGAATATTTCTTAATAAATTAACATTTTTCAGTGTAGAAGTTGAGGACGTGGCAAAAACAGCAACATTCAGTTAAATCAAAATGTAAATGTTATTTACAATTCTTTGTCCAATTAATGCTGGTATTGTGATAAAATAAAAATAATAAATTGTGAGTTTAAAATTGCATTCAATATATGAGCTGGTTGAGCTGGTCTGCATTCCCGCTCTGTATCGACATAACCGCTCACAATGATCTCACTGCAGCCTTTCCTGTGGAATACACCAGTGCCATCCATCACAGGGATAAACACACATTAATATGCCATATCACTGGCTCTGTGAAATGTTGTATAAGTGACACAGTTTGGAAGAACCAAGTTCATGAAGTTGTGTGTCATGCAATTTCTGGCAGTTTAAATGTCTCTTTATTTTCTAAGGTTTTGATGAGTTGGAACATGAAGAAAAGCTTCTACAGATTTTATTGAAACTTTTTTTTATTAAATTATTCTGCTCCAGACTGTGATTTCATCTATTTGGTGAATATCAAACACATTATTTTTATTTGAAATGCATCTTCTAGCAACGAGGCATGTTTCTGCGTGAGCTTGTTGTCTTCTGGAATGACTTAAACGTCTGGTGATCCTCAGTTGTGTATGATGCCTTGTGGTGTAAAGCATTTCAGCTTTAAGTGAACCAGGACCACCAATGGTGCAGAAACCCCTGAAATAAATAAATAAATAAATAGGTGCAGGACACCAGCACGCTAACTGCTGACCTGTTGTCGCCTATACATGATCAGTGCATGGCTTATTGGAGACTCTCCATTCACTCTCTCATGCCAGAGCGCTGTAAACATCACTGATGGGATGATCCAGTGTGATTGTGCTGTAAGCTCTTCATGCTGCCTTAAACACTCTGATGTCCTCAGAACCTTTTAACAGCCTCATTGCTTCTCATTTTATATATTCCAAAACCTTTGATATCATATTATATGATTAATCTACCCATATAACAAACAGCATAGATAAAAACGTAAACGAAGCATGATCTAGCGGCTAACATGGACTTGTTATGCGTTTTAAACTCTTTCTTCCCCCTCACGAGTAGTAATCTATTGCTGAAATGTTAACTCAATTTGTCAGTGTTATCTTCATGTCAACAGTTTCCCTTAAATATTTATAATAGGCTCAGAGCTCTGAGAACCAGCAAGCACAGGATGAATTTGAGAATGTTAACATGCAGTGCTTTTTTCCACAGACTCTCAAACTTGGGAAATGTGAAATGTCTCAAGCAACCTGGTGAAGAGAAAGCATAATCCCGAAGGTGAATCCATCAAGCCCTCTCTCATTAGTGCCTTTCCCCATGACTCATCCTAGCTTTTCCTCCCTTCATTGCTCAAGTGAGAATTCACTTTTCCAGACGTGAGGATATTTAGGATCAGCCACAAAACTATAAGCACTTTATAAACTTTAAACACCAATTTAGGGTTAGCATTAAAGCTTGTCTGCAACATGATGCCCAAACCAAGAAATATGTGATTTGAAATCTGCCATCTTCACTTTATGGGCAATCAGTTCTGTTCAAAATTATTTGTGAGTCATTTAGCTGAGCTGTAAATGACTAATCGTCGAAAACACATCACACTGCATGGGTACCACATTTACAGTAATGAATTACGGCGTACTGTTGCTTGCAATAATATATTTCATAATCACAATACAGACTCGTTTTAAAGTGCCATCAATGGAGAAATGCGCTTTTTAAACCTAATGATGTAGCTACCGCCATGCTAACCATGATCATCTTGGTTGTTTCCAATGCTTTAAGAACAGCACAACTTTTAAACAGGAGTAGCACTATGTTAATTTTCTGTATTATTTAGAGATGTCAGGGTGTTTATGTTAGCATGTGGACGGTGTATGAAAGGAAGAGTTTTGCTTTACTTTGCACTTTTGTTGATTTTCAGCACTCTGGAATTTGAAATAATGTGAACTAACTCAATAAGTCACCATGAAATCAAAAGGGATAATATAGATAACTTCTCATTTTTTACTAAATCAAGTCCCACCCTGCATTTTTTTTCTTTTTCGAGAAACAATTTCACTCGGATATATGTCACAATAGGGAATAAAAGACTCTCAACTTCTGTTTGTGCCTACTTTAATGTTAATGTTTGATTGTTACATGCACATGTTGGGATGTAGTACTGAGTGTTTGTAAACAAAGCACATAGCTGTATGAAACTATTCTATTCAATTTTCGTTTATGTTGTGTGACGCAAAGCAGATATTTGAGTGACTAAGTTATTGATTTCATGTATATTATGCTCATTTCAGAAACCTTGCACTGGTCTACTACCAATACTTACAGTGTGAGCTTGTAATTGCTCATTGCTTATGTTCAGAAACTACCAAAAAAAAAAAAAAGATGGGGTGTCCCGACCAAAATCTACACCCATGATGTACGATAGATCTAATCGAATGACCCAAAACTGTCTAAACATTAAGAATTGTGTTACTATTGACCAGCACTCACCTGTCATATAATAGTCCAGCAGGCTGTGTCAACAATGACTCTAAACTGGTAATCCCCATAACACTGGTGTGGTGTCTCGATGTATCTCTAATGCATGTCAAATGTATCTTTTATCTGCGAAGACCTTGAGCAGTAGCAGACAGCCACAAGCTTCGGCCCAAAGAAGCCAGACGTGTAAACACAGTGTTCTACTGCGGCAGTACATTCGCCATCATCCTATGACTCACCCTCGAGACCTCTGACATATAAACAATTATCGGAATGTTAAGTTTATTTGATGGTTCTTTCGTCTATCTGTGGGCTGCTTGTTGGAGTTTGAATTCAAATTGTGTTTGTTTTGGAATTTGGCTTTGCTGTGTCACAGGAGGAATAAGTATTGCTTAACCATTTTTGGAAATGGCAGGTTTCACTTTTTCTTGTTGTGACCTTTAAGTGCATTTCCTTAAAGCTGCTGTCCGTAACTTTTTGGGGTTAAAAATGATCCAAAATAATAATAATAAAAAAAACATAACCAGCCAGTGTTCAAAAATATCTGCTTACCTTTGCTCGATTCAAAACGGTAAGCTTGTAATAATGATTTTAATTCCAGTGGTACTGGTGGATTTCCGCGGGAAATTCGAGCATGTCTTTGCGTCATAACGTCACATCTGTACACATAAAGAAGGAGTCCCGGCAAGTAGGCTATATTGCGTGAGCGGATGTTGGAGTTGGAAGCTTTTAGCCTTTTCTCACAGCTCTTCAAATAATTAAACTCATGGCGGATCCAGAAAGATTCAAACGACAACCATCAGTGACAACTGGAGATTCACCCGTGGTCAGTGGCGCCTCCAGAAATTTTTCATAGGGGTGGCCAGATGGGGCCACTTAAAATCTTGGGGTGGCACACCAAAACTATAAACCATAATTTCAGAATTGTATTCTACTGTTGTAGTAAACCGGCCTGTAGAAAACTATCAGAAAGACTTAAGGAAACTCCTACTGATATACTTTGGTTTATTGTGTTATATTTAATGTTACTAATGATATTAGTAGGGCCCTACTAATATATATTATATTATATATAATGATATATATTATCTAGATATGATATATATATAAGGACCCTCGCCCCGCGGCAAATTTCCAGATACTTACATAATTGTGATGAATTTAATCCTTTTTAAGTTATTATTTTGCAGTGTAAGATTACAGTTAAGACCTTTAAATATTTCATAAATGTATTATGAATTTTGAAAAAACTTAATGAGTGTATAAATCAGCAGCAAAAAGCAATTCTTGAAAAAAATCTGCACAGTAATTTGATCAAATCTAAATATGTTAATAAAACAAATTACCATTAGTTCTCTTATAAAATTCAATCAGGCAATCATACATTTCACAATTTTATATTTATATATGAATGTCAAGAATTCAGAAGTGCATATAGCCTACACTACAAAGAAATAATATGCAATTAAATTATGCTTATTTTAAATGTATTGAGCAGGCTAGGTATAACAAAATATATTGGCTTTTAATAATATTTCAGTGCGCAAACCCATGATAACATGGAAAACAGAGCGCACACAGCGTGTATGCGCATCGCGTGTGCAGAATGATGTGCTCAAAACAACATGGAGTCACAGGGTGCAGCGCTGCATAAGTGCGCATTTAAAAGTTCACGTCACGAAGCGAAGAAATGTCGAGCGCACAAATCCTAGTGCGATTTGTTCCTTTGTTTCATAGTTTTGAATTCCAGTTATTGTGCGATTGATGCCGATTCATAGTCCTTGTGATGTGTCTGATCTAGCAAGCACACGGTAGTGAGTCGTTTAAAAACAGCAACTAACTCCAACAAAATAAAAGTAATTTTATGCAAGTCTACAGCCTTTTATCTACAGATAATGCATTATAATGTGAATGTATCATATTGGAGAGAGTTTTACCGTGCATCCAAGAGGCGCGCGCGCTGTTTGAATATAAATGGAGAATGATTGACAGCCGCAGAGGAGGGAAAACGAGTTTCCGTATACTTTAATGATGTAAATAGACTTCTGTCCCTCACATTAAGCTATGGATTGACTTCAGATGACTGTCATGATTCTTTTCCCAAAAAATATTAGAGTTATATTATGTAAAACACGTTTATGCATAACAGGGATTTAGTTCATAAACCGTTTATTTCATAGCACTATGACTACACCGTCGCGGTGACTCACAGTCTCCTCAAAACAGTGTTCATCCGCGCTGTGTCATGCCGATGTACAACTCACGCAAAGTTAATAATTCCGCGAATAACTGCAATTAAAGATTTCAAACAGAGATGGCGACAAAGAGGAAAAACGCCGGACTGCAGCTTTAAAAAAGAAAGATAGAGGACCTCATAAAAAGCAGAAAGTTGTATGACTCAGACTCAACAACATGCAATTGTGATTTGGGTTACATAATACAATGCATTAAAGGAGAACTCTGGGCAAATTTTAAGTTAATCTCGATCGTTATACCTTTGTGAGTGTACTGTCTATAGAACAAAAAACGAGCCGGATTGGTGCTTGCAACACGGAGCTTCTAAATAACGCCCCAGAGCTCCACTCAGCTAAAACGGTGTTACGGATCAACTGGGGATCATGTTAACTGGGGACGCGCGCGTGCACGCCGATAGTTTTACCTGGATTTCCAGCAGATGTTAACAGCGACAGATACATGCCCTATTTTACGGATCACCGATTAAAAACGAATATTTCACCAGTTGTATACACGGTATGCGAATAAAGCGCTTTGTTTTTGCAGCGTATGAGATTCCTTCGTATTTGACGCATTTTCAAAGAAGTTGAACATACTTTAGTGTCAAGCTCAGAAACCACGCCCATGTTAACAAGGGTCATTCGGTTTCATTGAATGAACAGACTTGTCAGCGCACTTGTGTTGACATGAGTTCTAATCACAAATAACAACAGATGTAGATTAAATTAAAGTAGCTAGGCTACCTAAAAGAAACATAAATTGCAAAGTCATTTACATTATTTCAACAAGTTTCATTTATCGATCTGCATTTATATAGCCTAATTTTATAATGGATCTATTATTTTTATATAAAAACACTTATCAGCTTATTTTACTCTGCTATGATATTTAGATCTCTTTTTTGAACAACCAGCTCTGACGCGTCCGTATCATTTTCCCTGGATATAAAGCAATGCTTATAGGGTCATGAAGTTAATTATCTCATGAACTTGTAGCATTTTCAAAAGATTTATAAAATAAAAAAGAATTTCTTTGTTTCTTTCAGAACAATTCTGTATTTACTACTGCATCTTCTTAGAAGCATATAATCATTTGATCAACCAAGTGATCAAACCACTGTATCAAGCATTCCTGTAGCTCAAACAGTAGAGTGTTGGTGCTTGCAACGCCAAAGTCAGGGGTTTGATTCCCAGGTAAAGCAAGAACTGATAAGACTTTAAAATGTGTACCTTGAAATGCAATGTAAGTCGCTCAAGCATTGTACATTATGCTCAGTAGCATGAACTTGAATGTTGTGTATCTAATGTCTTGTATTGGACATTTAGAGAACACTTTGTCTTTAATGATTAAAGTCCAAGTGCAACCACAAATTGTATTACTGAAATAAGCAGAACATATGATATAGTGATGATGAATTATTACAAATATATAGGCCTACTGATATTCTCTAAGGCAAATTTTCACCTACATCACTAACCTCTAAATCATTTGTCACCGCACATGAATAGCATGACCCTCTCTAAAACAATAGGAATTGCTTTATTGTTTACTTTTTTGCTGACCTCTTTAACAAAAGAAACATGACACAATGGTCTATGAGTTGTATAAATAAAATCTAATGGGTTTGGGCCTCTTTTTATGTAATATAAATTATGCCAGTTCTCTTCATTTGACTCATTAACGGATTAGTTCACTTTCAAACAATGTTTTGCTGATAATTTACTCACTCAGGAATGTTTTCCTCAAAAACCTTCATTTCTTTTCGACTGAAGAAAGAAAGACATGGATATCTTGGATGACGTGGGGTTAGTAAATTATCAGCAAAAATGTTTTTTGAAAGTGAACTAATCCTTGAACATATTCTCTTTACTTGTTATTCATCACATCATGTGCTTTCATTGTTGTCGTCTGCTATCTGTTGGAACAGATTGAGAAAAGGTATATATCAAGTGTCATTATTGTTACTGGTGTCATGGTTGTTAAGGCCATAGACTACCACAGCAAATTGATGCAATTAAAGTTAGACAAATCAAAAACGTTGTAGGATAACCAATATCCTGACAGCTGCTCAATAAAGGAACACTATTATATAAAGAGGAGATGTGAACATCTCACAATGAAGGGTAAGTGTGTGTTAAATTGGTCTTACTATAAAAAGGTACAACTGTGACATTTATTTTCTAATATATCATGATTACATTAGATGGAGAGCAGTAGGTATGAAGGTAAGAAAAATGTATACATATACATTGCAAAACCAGTAACTGTTCTTCATTAGCTTGTAACATATATTCTAACTTATTCTCTAGTTTGTTCGTCCTTCCTTAGATTGAATGTTCAGAAGGTGAGACTGTGTGGTCAGACCTCCACAGTTGGCAAATACAGCTGTCCTGCATGCATGCACATTTGCCTATTTTCTTTCTTTTGCTGCTTTCATACCCGTTAGCTATAATGAATATGTTTGTTGAACATTCCCCTATATAAATGCTGTGGTTAAATCACTGGATCGGATCCATCGGATCTTATCAATTTTCACCACTCTTTAACTTATGCTTTAACTCATTCCTCAGCAACATTAAAATACATAAACAATAAATAAATAAATGCTTGACATGTCCCTTTAACCACAGCCGTATTGCTGCTCAATTTAAATTAAGCCACAAATTGACATCAAAACAATAATCTGCGAATACACACGCAGTGCAAAGACACAATGTCAATAGCATAATTTATTTAATATATTAACAGTTGTCATCAGATACAAACGAATGTAACAAAATAATGTGGGCGTGGTCTGTGTGTCGTGAAATTAAAGAGATTTCCACGACGCGCACGCGCGAGAACTTAACTGAAGTAGTTGAAGGAGATCGCAATTCTCGCGCATGCGTCGTGGAAATCTCTTGAAGTCTCGTTTCAGGCCTACAAGGAAGAAAAGGAATAGTCGAATAAAGTCGTTATTTTTGTTTGTTTTTTCGCACAAAAAGTATTCTCGTCGCTTGATAAACTTATAGTTGAGCCACTGTTGTGACATGGAATATTTAAACATTTTCTTTAATGACTTTCTGGGCCGTCCGGTGTCATTCCCTTAGGGAGCCTATGTAGCAGTCATAAACCTCTCAGATTTAATCATAAATATCTTCATTTGTGTTCCTTAGACGAACGAAGGCCTTACGGGGTTGGTACAGCATGGGGGTGAGGAATTAATGACTTAATTTTCATTTTTGGGTGAACTAACCCTTTAAAGGCGTCTGAAACACACAGCGGAGCAGCGCAGAGTAAACAACAGAGTCCTAATATGATACAAACATTTAACAATAACGTGGAAAGCTTTTAAATCTGCTCAGTGAAAAATTAGCTGTGACGAATCTGTCACCGTTTAACATCTACTGGAAATACAGGTTAAACTGTGTGCGTGCACGCGCACACTTCCCCAGTTAACATGATGCCCAGTTGATCCGTAACAACGGCAGTTATTGGGGCATACATTAAGAGTGTCTTTGTGCCTCTTAACAGACACAAAATGCAATTAAATTGTCTGTCCAACATGAACAGGGCCCTTACATGACAACAAGATGCGTTTAGCAACTTAGCCATGGTTTAAATTCACCTAAATAGTGTTTTAGTGTTTTGACTAAGTTGCTAAACGCATCTTGTTGTCATTTAAGGGCCCTGTTCATGTTGGACAGACAATTTAATTGCATTTTGTGTCTGTTAAGAGGCACAAAGACACTCTTTATGTATATTCCCCCAACTGCCATTTTAGCTGAGTGGAGCTCTGGGGCATTAGATTTAGAAGCTCCGTGTTGCAAGCACCAATCCGGCTGGGTTTTTTTTTTTTATATAGACAGTACACACAAAGATATAACAATCAAGATTAACTTAAAAATTGCCCGGAGTTCTCCTTTAAAGAAAATTTGTTGCACAGTATGTAAATATAAATGTCACCCGGTTCTATTAATTTTTTCTTTTCAGATATCATTTACAGAGGTGGACTATAACAAAGTACATTTACTGTAGGCTACTTAAGTACACTTTTGGAGTATCAGTACTTTACTTGAGTATTATTTTTTTCTAGAGACTTTTTACTTTAACTTCACTACATTTGAAAGACAAAATCGTACTTTTTACTCCACTACATTTCTGTCAAGGTCCTTGAGTAGAAAGTAGTAACGTCAGTCAGGGGAAGATTTTGGTTGCAGGGGTTGCATTTTGCAATTCGGGTTGACGTCAGAACCCGGAGAGACGTTGGATTTTGGTTGGAAATGAAAGTCGGGTTGCGGTCAGAACACGACTGATGTTGGTTTCTGACGTCAACCCGATTTTCATTTTCAGCGTTGGGTTTGGTCTTCTAAATGCAAATTTTGTCGTTGTTTTGGAGCACACTAGCTTTTTGATAACAGCTAGCATATTCACACTAAAAGCCAAAAAAATGTTTTATAGAGACTTTTAAATAGGGCACTATTTGAGGGAACAGCAATTTGGGTGTCCGAAACCATTGTGGACGTTATTGAGTGCACTTATTTAATCTCACATTCAATCCCACTACTGGAACGGTGTTCTAGAAATAATTTTGATATTGATACGAGGGTATAGGGGCGATTTCGGACACAACCAATATCTGATTAACGTGAATATTATTACTAGTCTTCTCAACTAGATGTCATCCTTTTTTTTTTAACCTTGTAGGATGCTACAACGGGGTCCCTGGATTTATCCTATTTAAAAAGAACACACAAGGCATATATTAACATTCTTTAGATAATATAACAGCAAGAATAACACTGTATGTATATAGTATCCCTATACTAACACACTGTAAAAAATCCAACTTGCATATTGTTAACTCAGTTTAAAACTTTAAGTTGACTGGGCAATTTTTTTACTTCAATGTTGAATTTACTTATAAAAACGTTTTAACTGCAACTTAACAACTATTTTGTCCAATGAACAAAAACATTTAAGTTGAGAAAACTTAATATTTTGATTGATCATTTTGACCGTTTAACTTCCTGTTGTTGCGCATGCGCGGTCTGTCGTCGCGGAAACTTCACGGGGTTTCCCTCTTCAATCACGCTGATGAAGGGACTCGGGAGTGGATTGCGTCTGTTAAGAGGTAAGTTTTCTTTTATTGTTGAAATCAAGATAAATAAACTACTCAAACTATAAAGTGCAATCTTATATTCCTAAAAAAAACCTCATGTTATAGCACGTTACATATTCAAACAAACTCAGACAGGGATAGCAATCTTCATAGTTCAGCTGCTAACATTTGGAGGTCGATCATAAAAACTAGACGGTTAGGGTTTTGTCAATTAAAACAATAACATGTATAGAAGTGGATTTTGCGTTGTAGATAGTGTTAATTTTGGTCATTAATGTTCGTTCTGTTTTCTGTAGGCCTATTTGTGTTGTTAGTTATAACGTTACACGACCAAGTGTTAAGGACGTGCGATTGAACCGTAATATAAGTTTGATTTCATTTAGTCTTCAAATGAATAACATAAAAAATAAGATCATCTCCATAAAACGTTATTGTTCCACAGGCTGTTCCTTTGTTTTAAAGTGGCGCGCTTTTCAGCTCTCCTTAAAGCTAGGCCTACACTATGTGACGTTAACTTTTTTGTGTTACATTTTTTTTTCAAATGAGCGAGTACTACATTTATTTATTTTCCAAACCGCTTTTGTATGTGTGTGTGAAACGGGCGTCACTCGTCATAGACATAAATGGAGAGAAGTAATTCCAGCTACAATGTTCTTCCACAAGACATGTTCTGCTTATTAACTGCTAGAACTTCAAAAATATAAAAACATTAGCTTTTAATGTCTAAACGCCAAAAAAACATTAGCTTTAATGTCTAAATGAGTCAAATCATGCAACTTGACATCTAATATATGTTTTGTCTGTCAGTAATGTTAATGAAGCAGCTGATTTTTTTACTGTGGATATTATTTCATTTTTATTAATGCATCATGTGTGTGTTATATGGTAACACTTGTTAACAAGCATTCGTTAACTTTAATGTATGAATTAACAATGAGCAATTATTTTTTTACAGTATTTATTTATCTTTAATAATAGTTAATAAAAAAGTTGTTCATTTTTTGTTCGTTTTAGTTCTTTTTTTAACAAATGAAATAAACTGTAATAATGTATTAGTAAATCTTGAAATTAACACTAAGATTAATAAATGCTGTACAAGTATTGTTCATTCTTAGTTAATTACCTTTAATGTTAATTTTGTAGAATTGTAACAATGCACAATACATCTCTAACTTTTTTTTTTCTTCTTCTTTTTACAGGTTTGGAATGCAGTGTAAGTTTTGCAAATTTGCCCACAGTAGCAGAGAGGTCCTTTTGAAACACTACAGATTTCACCATTATCAAGGACGATCCTGGCAGCAGCCTTGCTTGTATACTGACTGCATCTGCACTTTCAAAACTGTAGGTGCGTTAAAATCACATTTGACAAGAGCACACAAACAGACTATTGCAGTTACAGAGCACTTTAATTTTTCGTGTGAGTTATGTGATTTTAAAGATGTTTGTCAGCCATCTCAGTTTTTAAACCATATCAGAAATCATTTGAAGAAACATGACACAGTCAAATGCCCTTTCAAAGATTGTGAGCTGACAACCAATGTCCTTTCAACTTTTAGTAGCCACATAACTCGTAGACATAAGTCTCAAGGTTTTAAAGATTTCAGCTCTTCTGTTACATTTCAAACGGATGATTTGGAAAGCAATGAAGAATCATGGTCGGAAGAGACTGGAGATCAAATACCAAATCAACAGTCAAATGTTACAGATAGCACAGTTCCTTTAACTCTTTCTGGACCTGAAACAAGCTCGTATTCAGAGCATGTAGATTATACAAGGTTAGAGAGCAAGCTTGCATCATTGATCCTTTATATGCAGACAATTTTGCATGTTTCAAAAAGTGCAACTCAGGAGATATTAAGTTGGATGAGTGATATTGTTTCGTTATCTAGTTATGCAGCAAAACAATCTATCAGGGAAATTTTAAGAAAATATGAAAGCCACATTGATGATTCAGTGGCAGAGGAGCTTTCTGATTTGATATCAGCAGAAGTGCTTAAAACAAATCCTGTTTTTACAGCCACTGCAAAGAAGGGTACACTCTCAACAGATTATCGAAGGAATGCTTACTTTAAAGAACATTTTCAAGTAATTGATCCGGTGGAGTACCGTTATGATAGACTACATCAAAATACCTTTGTGTATGTCTCAGTGTTGAGAGTTCTTCAAGTGTTACTCAACAGAGCAGATGTCTTGGAAAGAGCTGTTTTTGTAGAGGATGAGTTTCCAGGACAGTACACATCTACTCGTAGTGGTCAGTACTACAAAGAAAACCAACTTTTAGGTGTTCAAAGTGATTGCCTTTCAGTGGGTATCTACATTGATGATTTTGAGGTTTGCAATCCTCTGGGCACTTCGAAAAAGATTCACAAGATCACAGCTGTTTATTGGGTGCTTCTAAATTTGCCTGCAAGATTCCGTTCTACACTTCCTTCAATACAACTGGCTCTACTTGGAAAGAGCAGTGATGTAAAAAAATTTGGCTATGACGAATTTTTCGATCCGCTCTTAAAAGACATGAAAAACCTGGAGCAGCAAGGTGTGTTTGTTGAAGCTCTGAATGCACATCTTAGAGGAACAGTGTTTTGTGTATGTGCTGACAATCTTGGGGCTCATGGTCTTGCTGGCTTTCAAGAAAGCTTTCAAGCTGAGTACCTGTGTAGATTTTGCCAAGTCAGCAAAGATGACATACAGAAACAAGATGCAAGTTTTTTTCAGCTTCGAACCATTGAACAGCACAACTCCATTACAGATGAACTGAGAGACCACCATGACCTTCCGAGCAAACTTGGTGTAAAAAAAGAATGTGTCCTCAGTAAGCACCTTTCTTTCTTTCACCCAATAACTGGATTCCCACCAGATGTCCTTCATGACACATTGGAGGGAATTGTCCCTTTTGAGTTATCAATTTGCTTGAAAGAACTCATCTCAAAGGGACATTTTACTCTTCTTACTCTGAACAACTGTATTAAATCCTTTCCTTACAAGGACTCAGACAGAGTGAACAGACCCCAAGTAATTTCCCAGTCCAGCTTTTCTAAGAAAACCATAGGTGGGAATGGGCATGAGAATTGGGCATTGCTACGCTTGTTACCTTTAATGATTGGTCACCTTGTAACCAATTCTGAGGCTGCTTGGGAAATTTTGATGGACTTGAGAGAGATAGTGGAGTTGGTAATGTCAGGCCAGTTCTCAGAAGCAACCCTATGCTTTTTAGAACGAAAAACTTTAGAACACCGACAACTACTCAAAGAAACATTCCCTAACCTGAAATTGCGACCAAAACACCACTATGTGGAGCACTATCCGCACTTGATTCGCTGCTTTGGGCCATTAGTCGAGCTGTGGACAATCAGATTTGAGGCCAAGCATAGCTATTTCAAAGGTGTAGTCAGTGACGTCCACAATTTCAAAAACATTCCACTCACTTTGGCAACTAAGCATCAGCTTATGATGGCCCATTTCCTCAATGGTCCAAGTCTCTTTGCTTTACCTTTGTCTGTGCAGAATGTGAAAACGGTAAGAACATGTACATTAGAAGTGCTACAGAAGACTGCACTTCAGAGAAAATACCCACACAAAGAAGTTTTGTCTTTCGCGTCTGATGTACATCTGCATGGAATTCACTTCAGTGAAGGCATGATTTTGTCTTCAGGTCAATGCAGTGGCTTGCCTGAATTTTTCAGAATTCTCAGTGTACTAGTGAATGCTAACAAAGTGTCCTTCCTTTGCAAAAGGCTTTCGTCATGGTACATTGAACACTATAGGTGCTATGAGGTTTCTGAAACGAGCACAATTGAAATACTTGAGCCAGAGGACCTTAATGATCACCAACCTCTCACCTCGTATACAGTTCAGGGAAAGAACATGGTTGCACTAAAGAAGTTCCTTCTCCATTAATTCTTCTTCACATAGCCACACTGCCTCCATTAAAATTGGGCCATTGTATTTTTATTTGAACTTTTACATGAGGAGTATTTGGGAGTATGTGTTATGGGTTAAAGGGATAGTTCCACAAAATGTAAATTGTCAAAAGTTGCTCTCCCTCATGACATTATAAACCTGTTTGACTTTCTAAGGCAGAAGACAAAAGCATGTGTTTTAACGAATAAAATATCTTATTTTAAAGAAAGAAAAATCTAAGAAGTACCTAATGTTTCTTGTGAAGTATATGATGCTAAACAAATTATGAAAGTTTTCATCTTTGAACTACCCCTTTAAATCATATAAACATTATTTTATGTTATTTTTTATTTTGGCACATATTTATACGTTTTGCCTACTACTTGATGTAGTATAATCTTTTAATTATTTCTTACAGAATATGCGGCTGCGGGTTGTGTTGGCCCCTGATAATATCAGGAGGTTGGATATTTTGGAAAATCTCACTTCAGTTGAACACTTAAAAAGAATTCTTCAAGAAAAGCTCGAAATCAAGGTTGACTTTTTGATTCAATTTGAGGATCCAGAGTTCGGGAATGAACTCTGTAACTTGACCAATATAACGGAGCTTCCACCAGATAGAGCAGTGCTGAAGATACTCTTGAATGTACCCGAAGAATCTGAATCAGAGATCTCAATTTCCTCTTTAGACACTGCCAGTATGTCATCCCCATCCACCAGTTCAAACCAGAGTTCCCCGTCCTTGACTATGAGACAGCGTGAAAGTTCTCAGTGGCCCTCTACTTTCCCAATTCCCAAATTCACCTATGATGTCGAGTTACGGCTTGCCAAAGGAAATGAGAATTTTAAAGAAGATGGAACACTGCTCACAATACCAAGAGAAATGAAAATGGATATCTTGGATGCCTTAGCTCAAGCTATTTTTTCATTCAAAGCTTACCCAAATAATCAAGAGGTGGAATCGGTGTCTGCTGCATTGGTTGAAAAGCATCCATGTCTTAAAGATCGTGGCTCAGGAACAGGTTATCACAGCTGGACTATGAGCATCAAATATAAAGTTGGCAACTACCGCCAGAAACTACGATCAGTAGGTTGCTCTGAAGTCGCTGTAAACCAAAGAAGAGCGAATGAGGATTCTAGACGCTTGAAGAAAGCAAAGAGATGTGAGATAAACTTCCTCCCAGACATTCCAATTGGGCAGACCGAGTATTCACTACAAAAGGAAAGAGATGCACTACAGGAGGAGTTGAAGAAGAAACATCTCAACATGGCATTTGTTGACTCGAAAATGGAACTGACATTCCCACTGAGAAGAAAGGAAATAGTCGACAAAGAACCTCTTGTGGCTGATGTCCTAAATGAATGGCCAGCATTGTTTTTGGAAGATCAGGTGAGTTTTTAAAGATTAATTAACGTGTGTGTTTTTTGTTTGTTTGTTTGTTTT
Organism: Tiaroga cobitis; assembly: GCA_030578255.1. Lineage (NCBI taxonomy): Eukaryota > Metazoa > Chordata > Actinopteri > Cypriniformes > Leuciscidae > Tiaroga > Tiaroga cobitis. Next base: position 23,518,990 of record CM060611.1, on the reverse strand, counting down.
TTACATTGTGTTGACTTTATTCTTACTTTTAACTGTTTTTTAAAGGTATCTGCTGAGTTTTACCGGATTACTCAAACCAACCTGAAGAGCACCTTTTTCTCATCTTTGGATGAATATGCGTCCCCGATGATCAAGCTGTACAGAGCCCGTGGTGGAGCATATGGAGAGGAAATGAAAACCCTCCTGGACCAACTTGATAATCAAGTAATTACCAAATCTCTCTCAAAGATCAAAGATCTTCTTGTTAAAGTGAGCTACAATGATATTTTTTTCGATTTTACGCATTTTTTTGTGTAAAATGTTGGTAGTTGTGCATGCAATCGATCTGCAAAGTTACAAAGTCCACATCAAAGTTAGATGATCTCTTAAAAAGAAAACGGCTGCCTGTGACACTTCATTTGTAGCGTTATTTCTGCTTCTGGTTGGATATAACTTGTTCTGTATTTGTTTTTCTGCCTTTCAGACCTCTGATGTCCTTGCTCATAGAAAGGCTACAGCTCTCAAAGGGCTCCCGGTGTTTATGAGGGAAAAGTCAGGAAACTTTCTGAGGACTTGCCTGGTAAGAAGACGCATGTCAGCACATATACTCTGAGATACTTCCCCAGATCCTGTCAGGAGATAAGTTTTATCTGTTATCCAAAACACATCAACTAACTGTTCTATCAGACAATAGGCAGGGGAAAGAGTAGAAAGTAAGAGACAAAGTGATGTTAAAAAATAGTTTATTTAATAATTGGTAACGGTTAACAAAAAGGTCTAATTTGCAAACATTAATGTATAAACCAACTAACCATAAACCATACATTTGTTACTGTATTTGTTATCTTTTTAAAGTTAGTTAATTAAAATACAACTGTTCATTGTTCGTTCATGTTAGCTCACAGTGCATTAACTAATGTTAACAAATACAACTTTTGGTTTTAATTATGTATTACAAAATGTATGAATAAATGCTGTAGAAGTGCAGTTCATTATTAGTTCATGTTAAAGGGATAGTTCACTTTGAAATAAATTTGATATGTTTTAGCTTACCTCAATGGCATCCAAGATGTAGGTGTCTTTGTTTCCACAGTATTTTCAATTTTGACATTTTTCGGTCAAACCGTTCTTGTCTGTCAGTCATATAATGCAGGTATGGGGGTCCATGTCAAAGAGCATGCACAGAGAAGTCCAAATTAAACATGATTTAATGACTCGTAAATGTAAGTACACATTGATGGCCTAAGACACGAAACGAGCGGTTTGTGTGAGAAAACAGTATTTAAATAGTTTTTACCTTATTTAACCACAGCCATGTCCAACTGATCTGAATCAGTTGTCTAATGTCCAACTGAATCATGTCCAACGTTCCACCGGAAGTGATCGCTTGCGTGTGTACGTCACTCATTGTTTACACAGAGATTTTGGAAGTTTTACCTTTCAATAAACATATTTAGATATATCGAAATTGTCCTCCATTGCGATTTCCTGTGTATCTAAATATGTTTAGATCTTCACAGTGAAAGGTAAAACTTCCGAAATCTCTCTGTAAACAATGAGTGACGTACACACACAAGCGATCACCTCCGGTGGAACGTTGGACACGGTTCAGTTGGACATTGGACAACTGATTCAAATCAGTTGGACATGGCTGTGGTTACATGAGGTAAAAACGATATAAATACTGTTCGTTTTCTCACACAAACCGCTCGTTTCGTGTCTTAGGCCATCAATGTGTACTTACATTTACGAGTCATTAAATCATGTTTAATTTGGACTTCTCTGTGCATGCTCTTTGAGGTGGTGACCATAGACCTGCATTATATTACTGACAGACAACAACGGTTTGACCGAAAAATGTCCAAATTGTAAAATACTGTGGAAACAAAGACACTTACATCTTGGATGCCCTTGAGGTAAGCTAAAACATATCAAAAATTAATTTCAAAGTGAACTATCCCTTTAACTAATGTAGTTAACTAATGTTACCAAATAGTCTTATTTTAAATTTTCTCAGTGATCAGTCTGATTTCACCTGGTAGCACAAATTCATGAAGTGTTATGCCAAAGCAGACACAATGGAATTCTACTATTTCGCAATATTGAGACATTGAATAACTTGATATTGAGACATTCCCTCTGATCTTCAATCTGTGAAAACAATACAGCACACAATCATGAGATTAAAGTGTAGCAATAGAAAAGAATAAATAAAATTTATATAATATAAAAGAGTGTACAAAAATATGGATACGGCAGATATAAACTAAGAGAATTTAAATTTACTCACCCTGTTTTTATGCTGCTTTTTACTCCAGGACACAGAGCTAGAAGGCGAATACACAAAGGGGATGAAGATGGGGATCTTAAGCATCGTCCAAGACAATGTTGCCACCGTCCATTCCACCCCAAATGTAAGGTGTCTGTCTGTTGTTCTTGAGGAGCTAGTTGTGCTGGACAATGTCCAAGACCTTCCCACTGCTGTTGTTCTTCTCTTTGGCTTGATTTACTGCCTGAACATGAACTATCCCAAAGAACTTAAATACACTTTTGAAACTATTCAAAAAGTGTTTATTGGCCTTGACCCCCAGTGCTCACCAAGGGTCCAGTCATTCAAAAACAAATTATTGTCTATGTAGTTGCAGTCAATAAGCAAGGCAAGCACTAATTTGTTCTTCCAGTGCATCCCGTTGTTCCTTAACAGTACGACTTAAAAAAAAAAAAGCTTTGAGTTTTAATGTAAGGTCAAATTTTGTTTTAACAGTTTGCTACTTGATTGCTTTAGCAAGTTTATTGCATGGATGAGCTAAATGCAAGACAAAAAATGTAAATACCATGCAACGTTTGTTGTAACTGTTTTTTCTCGTTTATTGCTGCAGCATTTTATGCTTGATACTCGAGCACTTTAGACACATGTTGTTACTCCAGCACTTTAAAATAATTTGTGTTGTATAATGCCAGCACTAATTCTGTACCTCATGCTGACAGAAAATGTGCCATTTTGCAAAAGTTTTAATAAAGATGTTTTGTAATGTTGAAAGTCTTTGCATTGTATTTACAGTAATCCCAGCATTTGGATTCTTATAATGTCAGGGCCATATAATAATTTGGGTGAGAAAATAATACGTAAAATAAGGTTAGAAGAAAATTGAATAAAGTTGAGTTAACTTAAAAAAATTCAAAGTTGAGTTAACATAAAAAAATTCAAAGTTGAGTTAACTTAAAAAAATTCAAAGTTGAGTTAACTTAAAAAAATCAAGCAACCAGCTGCAAAGCTTTTTTGAGTTTACTGAACTTCAGGACCTCTGTAGTTGAGCTTACTCGTTTCTTTGAGTTGGACTGGTAGTTGGATGAACTTCGACCACTGAAGTTGAGTAAACTCAAAAATGCTTTGCAGCTGGTTGCTTGATTTTTTTAAGTTTACTCAACTTTTTATTTTTTACAGTGCACAAACAAACTTGTATAAAAGTATATGCAAAAGTATAAGCATATGAATAGGGTTTTGAGGCACCGATACATGGACATTTCATACCAATGATTACAGCAACCTGGAGTTCAGTTTTAGTTGTCATTCAATCTTAGCCTTTAGATCCATTTACCGTATGTTACCTGCACTGCTAATCATCACCTCATAGACTTGGATTGCATTTCAAAACAGGATCAGGGCTGGGGTCAGTTCAAGGTATGAGCTGCCCATATATGGTCAACACAATGAACGGAGACATAAAATAAGCAAGATAGTTAAACTGAAAGAAGAACGAGAAAATGAGTATAGGAAGGGTGGTGATTTGGAATGAAGCAAAGTAATCTGTCTTGTCTATTACCTAAGGTCATAATCCTTTTAATAATGCAGTTGTATAATAAAAATCAGAGACTAAAATACTAAAATACATGACTGATGCAGCATATCCATTTTCATCCTCACTTTTTACCTTTTATCATTGTATTATTTTCCCCTTAGAGCAAATGCCTCATTCGCATTTCACTTTAGAGTATCTTAATGACACTCTTGATAAATGACCCATTTTTGCCCAGATAAAATCCTTAATGTTGGACCACTTGATGAGAAATAGGATCAATTTCAAAGGTAGTCCTGGTCATTAGCTTTACCTATGAAAGGAGACCTTAAGAGCACCACATGTTGAAATACTAACTTGCAGCATAGTTTCCCTTTCTTTTGATATGTCTATTGTGTTGCATGACAGAGATTACACTTGTGAGTGATATTCATATCAATCATCTATATCAGTACAGAGGGGCCGCCCGCACAAAAATATTCTAATGACATTCCAATACATTAAACATGTTATAAAAAGTGTTTTGGTTAGTCTCTGGAGCATCTCCATAATTCATACTGCAATGACGGCTCAGCTGTTGCAGCGTACCTCTGTATGTGAGAAAAACAGCTCGAACGATTAGCTTTGATTGGAAACGTGAAACTAATTATGCAACATTTGTGTTTGATTGATTCAAACGATGTTCGTGTGATTGATTGTGATTGGTGCTGGTATTCTGCTCATGTTACACACATTTGATTCAGCGATTAATCAAACAGAAATTTTAGATCAGTACAGGCTTCCAAGACACTGACACAATTAGCGAGTGAATCAGGTTGTTTAAGTAATAGCCTCATTTGGGGTTGCTTATACATTAATCAGTCATTTCGGTGTTTAGCTACTTACAACTGACAACATTAGGTCACAAACCCTTTAACCGCTGTATTTCCTTTGTGAAATTAGAGTTTGTTTAGTAATCTGTTATACTGTAAAAAAAGAAAAGAAATGGGCGGATTAGAAACAAAAACATCTGCACTGAGAGAACTGACGTTGAAATAAATTTTTGGGACAAGTGGCAAACATAAATCTTCAGTGTTTTTGGCCACTGATGTTTGATTTGACTCAGTGCCTATAAATACGAATTCCAAACTGTATAATCCGTCAGTCGGTCTGATTTAGGTAAGATCATGGACAGATCGCTGTTTGTATAAAATGCATGATGTTTTTAGCGATTTGTGATGTTGGAATGGATCCTTGCTCCCTGCAGTCTCCTCCCACAGCACAGCTGAAGAATATCTAACACTGTCTCCAGCCGTCAGGAATGCCGACCCTCTCGGGTTATGACCCGTAATTAATTGTTTTGAGGGTCTGGCTCCATGTTCTTGGCGTTTGGAGTTGCAGTATAGGAAGGGTATAGCGTTCTCTCAAATATCCAAATTAGATTTTTACTGTTGTTCCAGCGGTCACCGGGCAAATTGAGAGAATCCCCCTCCAGCCTTGAAACCGGTCGATAATTTAAAGAGAAGTCTAGCTATGACACGCAAACATCTGACATGCTTTTCAAGTGAATGTAAAACACACTGTCTGATGGACAGCCCAGGCTCATGAGTGATAAAGCACAGGCCGGGGGTTTTGGAGTTGTGTTTTTCTATTTATTTTCAAAGGTGGGCAGCCAAGACAAATGTTCTAAATGCAATTCAATCTTAAAAATTCAAGGGAGCTTTTGCTTGGACCATCTGAAGCAAACCGTAGAAGCCTCGGGCCAAAATGTAAATCTCTCTCTGACAAATGTTCAGTGAGTCATCGTTTCTCAGCACATAGTTAGCGAAGGTTTTGATTGGCAAACGCATAATTGTAGTCATTTAAATGTTTCCTACTAACAGAAGGTTGAGAAGTTGGCTCTCTGATTTAGTTTCTCTAAATAAAGATGGATGCATTACATCCATGTACACATATTCTCTTAGATTAGCACTCAAAATTGCATGATTCTATTTTCGCATCATATTTTAGCCCTGCGTCTGACTTAAATGCTGGTATGGCATGACTTTCAGCAGAAACTGTCTGATTAGCTCTTGTGTTGTGGTTACAATCAGCCATTTGCAACAGAGCATCGTAAACAAACAAATTAGACCTATTATGATTCCCATTGGCGTGCATATGTGTTGTGTATATGTGTGTCTATGTTAATCCAGTCTTGGATGAGGTGGAGATCTCATTCCTTTGTGCTGTGTTCATGAACCAAGCCTTGCATGGTCAGGGAGGGACCCAGAATCCTACACTCCTCTTCTCGTGGCACGAAAGCCTATTGTCTGTCCCCCACCTCTGAAAGAGGCAGACAGATAACCTCCCCGCACACAAAAGGCATGCGCGATGAGGGCAACACAAGCCTGTCGTGATTTCAAGCTTGCCTTTGGGCTGCTTCAGCCACCCGCGAACACAAAGGCGGCTCAGCTGTGATAAAAGCGTTGAGAAGTGTTGTTTTGGTTGTTTTTTGGCAACCACCCTTACTGATTCATCCTTGACCCTTGACTCACCAAAAAAACGTCCCTTTCAATTAAAAGCGACACAAATGGATCCAATCACTCACTTTAGTGGCCGTTTCAGAGAATACCATCAGTGCAAATTCCTCTAGTGGTGTTGCACCATGACCCGCATAAGAGGCTGAGTTTTTTCACTGCCTGTGAACAAAACAGACAGAGAATGATGTTTTCCTTTTCATGCCCAGGCTCTGAAACCCCATCCCTCTTTTCTAGTGTCAGTCATTCTTTTGTGTCGGAGGTTATCCTCTTGATACCTGATTCCAAAGAGAGTCTGCTCACTCGGCCATTGGTTCTCCCATCACCTTTACTCCAGCCTGTATGATAGCCAGGCTCAGTGACCCCCATCCACCTGCCTGTTGGAAAAATCAAGGTTAAGCTGGTTGCTGCTGGTTCAACATGATTACTACCTGGTCCGATTTTGGTCATTAACTGGCTCAAGCTTCTCATTAGCTTTTCCACAATAGTTATTAACTTGTTCAATTTGATCATAAGCTGGTCAAACTTGACCAACAGTAAGTTTAGACATTCTACCAACTAGAATTAGTTGACATGTAGTTGCAAAGTTACTTAGAGTATTAGAGCAGCACTCTCATTAGAGAATTTGTAGACTGTTAAAGTGGCACAGTGGGTAATACTGTCGCCTCACAGCTAGGTCTCTAGTTCGAGTCCCGGCTGGGCCAAGGGTCCTTTCTGAGTGGAGTCTGCATTTTCTCCCTATTTCAGAGAGGGTTTCTTCTGGGTGCTCACCCACAATCAAATATATATATTTTAAATTCAGTATTGTAATGGGGAAAGACCTGGCAACCTACCCCGGTAAAATAATTTCCAAGTAAATTCATGGTCAGTTTCTGGCAGGAGATGACTGGAATGACAAGAGAAGACTGGAATGACAAGAGATGACTGGAATGACAAGAGATGACTGGAATGGTTAATGAGAGACTTGTTAGGTTAGGGTTCCGGTTACTTTGGGGCAAAGTTACTTATGGTTAGTAGAATGTCTAATGTGGACCATCAAAATAAAGTGTTACCTAAGTTTGTACCAAACTGGTCATTAACTGGTCCAATCTGGTAATTAACTTGTCCAGTTTGGTTATTAGCTAGATCAAACTGGTCAAACCTTGTTCAGTAAGGTCATTGGCTGTATCATAATGGTTAACTTTTTCAGTTTGGTCATTAGCTGGACCAAACCGGTCATTAACATGTTCAGTCTGGTCCTTAGCTGGTTAGGGCTGGTCATTATCTGGTACTAATTATTAACTGGTTCAGTTTGGTCATTAGCCGTTTAAAAACGGTTATTAATTTGTTCAATTTGGTCAGTAGCATGTCTAATGGTTAAATTTGGTCATAAGCTGGTCAAGCTGATTTTTGCAACATTGTGGCTGTTTACCAGTAAATAACTCACTTGCACCACTTTTACACATTCGAACCATCTTGGACCAACTAATAACCAGCTTTGACTAGCTAATGATCACATTTGACAGCTTAAAAGTCAGCTAATGGTCAGTTTAGACCAATTAATAACCAGTGTAAACCACTTAAAATCAGTTTGGACCAGTTAATGGCTACCTTGGACTAACCAATAACCAGCCTGGAACCCTTTAAAACCAACTTGGACCAGCTAGAAAGTTGAAACCAGCTGTTCCAAAAGACAGCTATAAGTTTAAGCTAGATTTCCCAGATGTTACAGAAGTAAAAACAAGAGAGTATGTATTTGTTGTTTGTGTTCAAAGCTCTCACCAACAAGACAGAATGGGAATAACGTCATCTGTTCCACTTTATTCTTTAAATCCACCGTCTCACACAGACATACCTGAAGAACAGACACAAAGGGTGCTCCCCAGGCCTCCCAGATACAGGATACCTCTGGCAGATAAATCCTCTGGGATTTCGACTCCATTCCAAGGCTTCTTTTCAAGCATTTCTTAAGGGATTCTCACGGAAATCTTCTGAACTCGCCAGATAAGAGGCACCTCTCCTGACAATCCAAAGTGGCTGCCATGTCACGGAATGAGATAAGGACAGTGGAGATGTTGCTGAGGGACAGTGTTGAGTGATGGCATTGACTATAAAGAGCTAAACACTTCACAACACTTTTAAACCACAAGACCACCATTTCAACTGATTTTCACAATGAGCACATTGTCAAAGAATGTCATAATGTAATAATCATAATTCATCTCTCACAATGTGCAACTAGCAAACATTCAAGAATGTCAAAATTTATATAACAACAAAAATGAGGGAGGTTACCTATTGAGTTTCTCTGGAATTACCTAGAGATTCTACTATTTAAAAAAATCATATAAAAGGTAATAAAATTATCTCAACATCTAAACCCAACCTAAACAGGACAAGGGCATGATGGAATTTTAACAGTATGTTTAAGACACCGTTACACTCGATTCTACATAAAGCCATTCTCTACAAGCTGTGAAGAAACTCTCAGTTTATCTTGACCACATCTGGAGCAAGATGCTATCACAATAAAGCCATGACGTTCCTACAATTCACTATTGTTATTTCTCTTCATTTAATCTTTGAGGCAACAAATCAAGCTTGCCAATTCCCAAAAATATCCATTAATCCTTATCCCGTTAACGGTCACCCCCCTTTTTGAGAATGGACATTAAAATGCACTATTCAAACTTAAATGGTTGTAATTCAAGAATGCTTTGGAATATAGACCCAAGTTTGGTCTTGTTTTAAAGAAGACACTCAGCAGATTATTGCTGAAGTGAAAGCACTTCAAAAAATTGCAGTATGAGGTTGAAGTTTAAATTTACAGTAAATCAAATATACTGTACTTAAAGTCCCTGTAAAGTCAAAATTAAGTATGTGTTCTGAGTATGTCACACCACAGAAAAATGTGTTATTAGCCATCCAGCCAAATTTGAATGATAAAAAAAGCCGGCAAGTACATAAAATAAGCTATCAAAATCTTGAAAAAATGAGCATTACTCTCTGCTCTCAAACGCTGGGGGCGTGTCCGCTGGCTGCGCTGAAACCACGCCCACTAGCGGGAAAGCTATTGGCGATAGGTGATACTGCTTTCGGGACGGGAGGATGAACGCTGGCGGGGGATAGTCGTTTCGGCCCCGTTCACCAGTAACAGCGGATTATCAGTGAATCCCAGTTGTCTCTGAGGAAAGTTTATAAAACGATCCTGTGTAAAATAATCACTACAGAGGCGGGTGTTGGCGGTGATCCTCAGCTCTTCATTAAGGTTGGCTCTACACAAAATTAATCCACCTCTTCTTGATGTGATCGTTTTTAGGAAATTTAAATAAAGACACCGATCTGTTTTGTACATGATCGCATCCAGGTAGTAGCCTATATGCATTTCCGTGTTGAAGCATAACTAGCTAGCAAACAGTAGGCTGTAGTAACTAATGGCGCTTTTCCACTACACAGTACCAGCTCGCCTCGGCTCGCCTTTGTTTGCTTTTCCACTGTGTAAAAGTTGTACCTGTACCTGCTTTCGGGTACATTTTTTCGTACCACCTCCGGCGAGGTTCTAAGCGAGCTAAGGCGATACTAAAATGTGACGTGAAAACAATGCCGACTGCTGATTGGTCACAGAGAATCTGCGTCATCATTGCACGCGCCAGATGGAGTATCCAGAATAAATAACCCCGCCATTTTTAAATAGTTTGGCCAGAGATAGTTACTAAACTTACTACTATTATTATGGCAACTCGGAAGAATACGCCGTGGTCAAACGAGGAGGTGCAGACATTCCTTTGTTTGGTTGCCGAAGAGAGGATCCAGCGAGAGCTTGATGGGGCAACGAGGAACGAAAGGCGTCGCTATGACGACCGGGTACTATTTGTGGCGGTACTTTCTGTAATGGAAAACGGAGCGAAAAGCGAGCCGAGTCGAGCCGAGCCAAGGCGAGTCGAGTCGAGCTGGTACTGGTAATGGAAAAGCGCCATTAATAGTACTGACAGTAACTCGCGTTTGAGCGGCGAATGCGAATGGGGTCGGGAGAGATCTGCCTCAGTGGCCTCGGTGTGTCATCAAGTAGGGGCGTGTCCACGAGCTCATGGCTCCAGTGCGTCATCGAGCCCTGTTTTAGCCCCGCCCAAAAAATCCGTAAAATAGCAATGGTGAAAAACTGTTTAAAGGGATACTCCACCAGTTTTTCTTATTAAACTATGTTATTCCCTTAACTAAGACGAGTTGATACATACCTCTCTCGTCTCAGTGCGTGCACTATATCGCTCTGTATTGCCGCAAAACTATGTTAGCACTTAGCTTAGCCCATGCATTAAATATGGGCCAAGCAAAGAAGCGACCAAACACTTCCACGTTTTCCCTATGTAAACACAGTTACTCGAGTAGTGTAACTTGACCTGGGCTGGTGACACAAAATAAACCGTTGCGCTTTTCTAAGCGTTTAAAATTGATGACTATATTGTATGGCGGAATACCATAACAAGTGCTTTTGAGCACTTCGACTTGGCGCAATAATATCTTCACTCGTGAAAAGTCCTCTTACCGGCTCCCGCTTCTCCTCCCCTTCCCTCTGACATTTCCGTCAATACAACCAACGTGACATGCGCCGGTAGTAGTAGTTCGAGCGGAGTTGACGAATTAACAGGTTGTTGGAAGCTAGTTTGTGTACAATAATGGTTAAAGCGTGCATCGTACAGGGTTGTGAAAATAAGGAGAATGTACATAGTGCTGTCATTTTTCACCGAATTCCAACACACCACATACAGCGGAGAGCTTGGTTAGCTGCTTTGAACAAGAATCCCAAAACACCATTGATGACTCTGAAGAAGTGGCGTGTTTGCTCCGAACATTTCACAAAGGAGGACTATACCTGCACAGGAACACGACTAAAGGATGAGGCTACACCAACAATATTCAGATCACTTACACAAGAAAGAGGATCATCACCCAACGCTGTAAGTGTACTTTTGCATGGTATTTAGTTGTCCTGGAAGTGTCAGTAACCTTAGCTGAATAACATATCTGTGCAATCAGTGCGCTTCTGAGACAGGAAATAAAAAGTTACTGTTTTATTTAGATAAGGACTGAGCTCAGAAAGAAACATGTAGTATAAGCCTTAAACCGTATAACTCCTTAGTATAACGTTATAGTGAGTGACAACATATCTGATTCTCTGTATCTTGAGACTGCAAGGATTCTTGTTCAAAGCAGCTAACCAAGCTCTCCGCTGTATGTGGTGTGTTGGAATTCGGTGAAAAATGACAGCACTATGTACATTCTCCTTATTTTCACAACCCTTTACGATGCACGCTTTAACCATTATTGTACACAAACTAGCTTCCAACAACCTGTTAATTCGTCAACTCCGCTCGAACTACTACTACCGGCGCATGTCACGTTGGTTGTATTGACGGAAATGTCAGAGGGAAGGGGAGGAGAAGCGGGAGCCGGTAAGAGGACTTTTCACGAGTGAAGATATTATTGCGCCAAGTCGAAGTGCTCAAAAGCACTTGTTATGGTATTCCGCCATACAATATAGTCATCAATTTTAAACGCTTAGAAAAGCGCAACGGTTTATTTTGTGTCACCAGCCCAGGTCAAGTTACACTACTCGAGTAACTGTGTTTACATAGGGAAAACGTGGAAGTGTTTGGTCGCTTCTCTGCTTGGCCCATATTTAATGCATGGGCTAAGCTAAGTGCTAACATAGTTTTGCGGCAATACAGAGCGATATAGTGCACGCACTGAGACGAGAGAGGTATGTATCAACTCGTCTTAGTTAAGGGAATAACATAGTTTAATAAGAAAAACGGGTGGAGTATCCCTTTAACGGTCTAACTCCGCATTTCAGTACTTCACAGTTCACAGTCTTTGTAATATGTTTTAGCAATACATTTGTAACATTTATAATGTGTTTAGAAAGTTTTTGTAGAATTGCCTTTACAGGGACTTTAATATTTTTTCTTTTATATAATATAAATATTTTACTAAATATATTTTACTATAAAACCAAAGCCATATATCTAACCAAGTTGTGTTCCAAATTTGAAGTTATCACAAAAATGTAAGTTCCCATGAGATTTTGTTTAGGCGTAATACCAAAAATAGGCACCGGGTGACATACATTCCATTGAATTTAATTGTATGTATTCTGCCGTAACAAATGAATACCGTAAAACTTCAAATAATAGCCGAGTCCCAAATAGACGCCTGTCTCTTTTACACGCCTGGTGTGGCTGCAGGTTTGGGTAAATAAAGGCCGGTCTCAAATAGAGGCCGGGTCTGTTTTTTAGTTTCGGGTTGTATTTAATCCTCTAAAACCGTCAGATCGTCCGCTTTTTCGCGGCCGCCAAAGCAATTTTTTGTCCCTCCAAAGCTTTTTTTGATCGATGAGTGATGTAGAATAGAATGACTGCTGCGCTTGACAGGGCGCGTTACGAGCAGAGAGAGAGAGAGAGAGAGAGAGAGAGAGAGAGAGAGCGCGCCCCGGCCGCGCGCGCGCACTCTCACATCTTCAAACAACACGAGCGCTGTCTTGCTCTCTCTCCCTCGCGCATATTAATCAAAATCAATTGACGACGCGACAGTAAAAGGTTGGAAGACCGCAGTTTAACGTGGAGCATTTGGAGATTTTTATAGATTAGAGACATACACTCAATGACCAACATCTCAACACTAAATTATAAAGGCCTGACTCATATAGACGCCTGTCTCAAATACAAGCCGGTGCAATTCGACGGTTTGGGAAAATAAAAGCCCGGGCTACTATTTGAAGTTTTACGGTACATTTCTGTCCAAATATCACTTCTGTCACAAAATGACAATGTGTTTTGTCAATATTAGAAAAGGTTTTGATAATAAATTATGAAACACGATGACGCCCAAAAGGGGAGGAGCCCGATACAATAATTTAGAGTACCGTTTCTATGGTAACGCAACGTCTAATTTCAAAATGGTTTCACATGATGAATTCTGAATTCGTAAGCTTTCAAATGACACCTAATTTATGATAACTACTAAAATATGTGATGTAATTAAAAAAGGCGATAAAAAATGATAATATTATATTTTAGAGGATAATATATATATATATTTAAATATACTTTTTGTGACAAAGGTCAGAACTCCTGTTATGATGTACATTTTTTAGGTGCACTGTTGTCATAAATTCATCTATTACTGTTCCTACATAATTTGCAACAAAAAACAGTGCTAAAATATCTATTTAGGAGTCTTATAGTTTGTCATGATTAGATTAGGATTTATTTGTATATAGTGAAGTACATTTAGGCGTCCCGGTAGCGGGAGGGTGACAGCTTTATACGAGTTGTTTTACGTAGTCTGGAGCTGGTTCAAACAGCTGTGTGGTTAGCTACGTCCCGTGTAAAACACCCTGGCCAGCGTCGATCAACTCCTCACTACTGTACAGGTCCAACAATACAGGCCTGAATGTAAGGAAACAATGTACTGAGAAAAACTAAGCAGTTTATGTTTCTTCACATCTCAGCCACACTTTAAAAAAGCCTTCAAATGCTGGGATGTAAAGTCTTCATGAATTACCCTATTTGTTTCCCTCATGATGTACATTAGCTTCTTGACTTTAACAAAAAACAGAGGGGTTTAACTATTGTCGAAAGACATGGATGTGTGGGTTCATTCGGTCAACACAGACATGGTTGGATTGCATCATTGACAGTGTATCTGCCGTATAAGGTAGAATAAAGTCCTTCGCCTGAGTCCAATTAGATTTAAGTCAAATATGGATCTACAAGGCTTCTCATGTACACAGTTTAAGTAACTGATATTTGATTCAAGACACTGTAGGCAGTCTATTATTTCTCTGGAAATGAGACTTATTTACTGTAAGGAGATGCTTAAGAATTTCATTATGATCTACAATCTTCATTAGTACCTTTATTTGCAGTTATAATTTTCCCATCCAGAAACATCTATAAGGGTCTACTATAACATGACTCCTATTCAAGATGCATCACTACAGTATCAGGGCAAGAAAAAACAAAAAGTAACTTGTTATAACGGCAATTTCAACAACAAAAAAAAGCTAAAAAAAAAAATAATTATAATGCAGCAATCTGATCTTGTTACTAATAGAGAAAAAACATGTAAAGAGGTAAAAGACATCGTCAATGAAAAAGTCATCCGAGGAGAAAAAGTTACAGCTCAGAAACAGCACTGCCTACTGGTGAAAACTCAAAATAACCACTTGCCTGTTCTCACAAAAGTGAGATTGTAAATTTAGTGACATTATCAAACTATTCTTCAGAACAAAAAAAATGCATGCTTTTATGGTAATGTGGCATAGATGTGTCTGAGGTTTGTGTGAAGCTCAGTCAGGGATGCTCTCTGCACTAACATCAAAATGTGGTTCCAAGTTTAGAACTACTAACCATATTGGTGTAAATATTTTGTCCCTGGCTAATACTGCACAAACACTTTCAAGTCCAGGAGATTTGCAGCCTCGACATTATAGTCCTGATCCAAACTTTACAAACAACAAAACACTTCAGCTGTGAACATCCGGCTATATGTAGCTACATAAACACAGCTATATATAATGCACTACCGCTCTAAAGTTTGGGGGCAGTTTTTTTTTTTTTTTTTTAGAAATTGATGCTTTTATTCAGCAAGGAAGCATAAATTGGCCGAAAGCTACAAGCAAAGACTTTTTTGGGACTTTTGTTTCCGCTAAAATGTTGATAAGAATGTTTCTTGACCACCAAATCAGCATATTAGAATAATTTACCAATGATCATGTGACACTGAAGACTGGAGAATTGATGCTGAAAACTCAGCTTTGTCATAAATTAAATTTTAAAATAGTGATTTTATATTTGAAATTGTATTTTACAATATTACCAGGTTTCATAAAAAAAAAAAATAAAAAAAAAAAATCTATATTTGGTTTGCCCCCTTTTCAAGCTGCAAGCTTGCCCTGTGCATGAACTCCATAAGTTTGTATAAAACCTGATGGTCATGTGGTCCAGAATTATTTTAGATGATCCAAAGAGACTGTCCTTATAACACCTTTGCATTTGTTATCTTTAGCTTATATACATACAGTATGGGACAAGTACAAAGCGTTTACATCAATAAAACGGTCTACAATTAAATGACGATCTGCTATCAGACAACATGCACTCATAGTAACATGTAATATCCTCTCCACTTCTAATATACAAACTCACATACACCCTATTGCTGATAACAGCACTGCCAAATCCATGTGCGCTGTTTACTAAAAGCTCCCTCTGTACAGCAGGCCAGAACTCCTCTGCAAAACCTCAAAAGAATAAAAAAAAAAAAAAACTCCACATCTTTGACATTAACCGCTCAATTTTAACCAAAGCTTCACATTCAGGGAATTTATACAATAAAAGTATCTTAAAAGGACACTTGAACTGTTTGTGTTTCTTAAATGTCAGGCCTAATAGCAAGGATATGGTACGACGAGGGTTGTACCTTGTCAACATTTATCTTTATTTTAAGAGTGATACGGCTTGGACAAATGCTTTTAAGAGCATCTGCGCCACAGCTTAGAAGAGGACTTTGGAGATACTGTTTGTGCACAGTTATCCCCTGTGTTTTAAATCAGAGTAATGTTCAGCCGGCCGAATGATGAAAGTGATTTGCATTCGCTGCATCTGGTGCTCTGTGTACTTAAACTGTTAAAAGAGCTGAACAGGTGGAACAGGTGGGCACGATTCAGGACACGTAGAGAGATGATCAACTGTTAGACATCCCTTTTATCTGCAGTCACAGCTTCCTTTGGGGATTAAGATAAGATGCCACCATACAAACTAATAGATTGTGTGCAGGCATGAAACTTTTAAAGGGTTAGTTCATCCAAAAATGAAAATTAAGTCATTAATTACTCACCCCCATGCTGTACCAACCCCGTAAGGCCTTCGTTCGTCTTCGGAACACAAATGAAGATATTTATGATTAAATCTGAGAGGTTTATGACTCCTCCATAGGCTGCCTAAGGAAATGAATCCTGACGGGCCAGAAAGTCATTAAAGAAAATGTTTAAATATTCCATGTCACAACAGTGGCTCAACTATAAGTTTATCAAGCGACGAGAATACTTTTTGTGCGAAAAAAACAAACAAAAATAACGACTTTATTCGACTATTCCTTTTCTTCCTTGTAGGCCTGAAACGAGACTTCAAGAGATTTCCACGACGCATGCGCGAGAATTGCGATCTCCTTCAACTACTTCAGTACTTCTCACGCGTGCGTCGTGGAAATCTCTTGAAGTCTCTGAACTAACCCTTTAAGTAGTGCTTGCCAAGACAAGTGTCACTAGTTACTGCCAACCTAGAAGAAATTTTATGAGTACAACCCAACCCCATAGGTCATATATTTTTGTCCTTATTTTGAGAATGCAAGACACACACAGACACATGCCTATCTTCAGAATTCTAAAGGTTTTTTAATTTGACACATACAAAATTTAACTTGCACTGCAATGCAACAGTGAAAGTCCAAAGTTTCAATCCTACTCAACACTATTTCTTTATTCATAATTGATATTGTATTCCATATAATCTGTGCTGGTCAATTAGTCTAACATTAAGAAACCCCTAGATAACAGTAATACAAATTAAAAAAAAAAAACGGTGTGTAGCCTACATGTTATTTATTTTAAATTGGCTACTTAATTTATTATTCCAATATACAAATATGATATTAAATCCCACAGGGAAAAGGGCATACATTTGTGACGTGCTGTTTTTGCATTTGAACATAAGGCTACACATTATAAACAGGACATGCGTTAGCTGAATAAACTTTAGCCAATCCAAACATATTTATAGAAAACAGTTAATATTGAATAGACAGGAGTCCTGTCACATGACCAATAATATAAGACTTCGAATAAGACGAATCCGACAAATGAGGGCTGTTAAAGCGTCCGTCATTTAACGAATTTTAAAAACACGAATGGATAATACAAAAGGCTTTGACATTTTGACATAAAAAAACACAAGCAAGAACTTTGCCTGTCAATTTTTATTTTATAAATATCGGTAACGCTTTAGATTACAGCCCGGAAAGTACTGGGTAATTAAAGCAATTGTACAGCGTAACCTTCGGTAATTATAGTGTACCTATAACGTACTTACAATATAAGTATAAGGGAACAATATTTTAAGTTTGGGGAATAAAGGGGTAACAACTAGGAGAATTAAAAAAATATTAATATTGTGAGTAATATAGAACTACTTATTCTACTATTATGATACAACAATCTTACATTTGTGATCAATTTAGCAAGAACATACACTGCGTACCTTTTTGAAATAATGGTGAACCAGTACATACTGTATAGGCTTTATAAATAGATATAATAGATATGTACCCTGTAATTTTTAAAATGTAATCTTTTTAACAAAAGTGCACTGAAAACGAAAACTATTGAAACTTTTGCTTAAATATTGGGGAAAGATACTCTTGTTTCATGTAGTGGTGCTTGTTACCCTCTTGTTCCATGTAGTTACAGGGTAAGTACAATAAAAATGCATACACAATCTTATATCACTGACTCAGAAACCTTTATTTATTATAAAGCACCACTTACCCTGTAACCACATGAAACAAGATATATTTCCCAGTATTTAAAAAATTGCAATAGTCTTAGCTTTTCGTGCCTGTTAGCCGAAACTTAAACATCTGAACTTTTGCTATAAAAAATAAAATAAAAATAAAAGTATAAACGCATAGATATGTAGGCCTACCCTGTCATTTTTAAAAAGCCTATACAGTATGTATTGCCTTGGTACACAATTATTACAAAAATGTACGCAGTGTATGTTCTTGCAAAATTGCTCCTAAATGTAAGATTGTTATATCATAACAGTAGAATTAGTACCCCTTAGTTCTATAATTCTTACTGTATAAATATTTTTTTAATTCTCCTGGTTGTTACCCCTTTATTCCCCAAACTTTACATATTGTTCCCTTATACTTACATGTAAGTACTTTATAGGTACACTATAATTACCGAAAGTTACTCTGTAAATTCCTCTTAATTGCACAGTACTTTCCGGGCTGTAATCTAAAGCGTTACCTAAATATCTTCTCTCTCTGTGTGCGCGAGTCTGTGTTTGTGAGAGAGCTCGCGCAGCACTGATACATGATAGGCTATCATACCACGATAATTTTTAATCCATAAATTCGCCAACTAACTCGCTAGTTTTCATACAAAATAAATATGTAACATAATTCGGTACTTTAGTTATTAACATAATACATAACGACACGTAACACATGCGATACGTTTCTCAACACTGATAATGAAAAAATAAAAGCCTGTTTCTCCGGATTCGCGCTTAACGCTATCAGTCATCCACAAATCACAGCACTTTCATAATCACTAAGACAAAGCGATTTTAATTTTATTTAGATTTATTGTTCAACATTACTTGAGCATTTTTTAATTTGCATGGCTGAATGTCTTCCTCCTATCTGAGTTACCATGAATGAATTACAGAGTTTTTTTTTGTTTAATAATCCATGCGATCACTCCCGTCCCGTGTGATAACCAATCCATTTTAAAATGAACTCAAATACAATATTTCAACTTTCCACATCCAGCCCAGCCCGTTTACCTTCAGGAGTCAGAAGTACCGTGACCACAGTAGGCCGACTGTCCTCGCTTAAATCAGTCAGTGGGAGTGGAGGGTGGATCGAGCGGTATTCTTTATTGGTGTCGATTTTCAGTCTCTTTTTAATTATAGGACTTACGCATCTGTCAATCATCTCAGCTTGCAATGTGGGGAATGAACCCAGCGCTATGATTGGTCGAACTCTTCTTTTGCTGTTGCTTGATTTGAGGACTACGCGTGCAAAGAGGCGTCACCAGGTTTTTGCGTAGTTTAGAGTGACAAATCGTACCAGCGTACTTTGAGGTCAAAATGCGTGCCCGCTACGCAAAATGCGTTCATGTTGGCAGGTCTGCATCAGTGATGATCTCCAGGAATGTTCATTGAGTAACAGAGTCCAGCAGGGGGGGAAAAGCCACATCCTTTGACATCACTGAGACAAACCACATAGTAATTTTCACATTTGCAGCTAAGAAACACAGCGTGCCTAGCTAGCTCCAATCATATTTCATCTGGTGTTGTTCAGCACTTTCAGCACTGGAGATAACTTGTAGGGTAATGAAACCGTCATGAAGGCCCATTTAAACTGCTTTCAGAAAGTTGCAGAGAACGAGCGAAGAGAAACATCATGCAAGAACTCCTCTGCAAAACCTATTAGCGTGGCCACAAACATCTACAAGATCCTCCAGGACATTGGAAGGGCTGGAATCAAGAGAGATAAAGCACATAAAATGCTGAAACTGATAGATGAACCAGACATGGAGAACCAAAATAAAAATGAATGAACTAGTAATAGCTGGAATGTGTTTTGCCCCCTGTCACAAATGTCCCACACCTTGACTCAAAATAAATAAATAAAGCTTGTTTGAAGCCTTTTATAACTCTTTAAAGCACTTTCCCAAAAATCCCTCACCTCTTGAGAGAGATTGGGAGAAGGAGCATGGAGATACCATCATGTCTGAGTGCCACTTGTTGCAAAGGTGAAAGAACCCACATGGAATTGATATCAGAGCAACCATCTCAACCCTTAATTCTAGACATAAACGGGAGGAAAAACCTCAGGTAACCATGAAACTGACAATGGGTAATCACTGTCACTTGTGTGCAGATATTCACTCATCAGAAGATGCAAATGGCTTCTTCAACAGCCCAATCTAGGCATTGTGGTGCCCGCAACATTGAAGGCATGCGATATTGAGAAATGAATGATCGTTCGTGCCATCGGTTCTCTTATCAGGATGTTTATTAAGAGGGATGTTCTGTGATACAGTGAAGAAGAGAAAAAAAAATTTCACAGTATGACATTTCCTCACCATGGCACAATGAAACATCTGAAGACCCTCCTGCCTCCCATGTATTGCGTCAAAGCAGAATTATCAAAGCATCCTTTCTACGCAAGAACCTGTGTACACAAACCTATCCTGCAGTGGGAGGGAAAGCTAAACTCGGTTTTAACCCAAATGATGTTCGATAAATACCTTTCCTTTGCAGCAATGGATTCCCTTATTTTTTACATATTCAAACAATCCTGAACCAGATGATATTCAGCATCTAAGCTGCAGCTTATTTGCAAAGAATGGTGTACCTTCCTACATCCACAAAATCTACATCGAGGAACAAACTACGTGCCCAATGCAGCCCAGCTAGAGGTGAACATAAGCGGAGGAGTGTGAGATCGGGGAGGTGAGGGATTGTTTTGGTCGAGTTGAAACTGTGGAGAGGTAGGGTCGTTGTAATGGTCTGGTTCCTGTATCTCATAGGATCTATTCCATTAAATCCCAGTGGGTAAATTACAGTACATCTGTTCAAATCCCTGTCAAATACAGCAGAGGATTACTGCTGGGAACAAATTTGCGAGGACAACAGGGAAGATATACAGTAACTACTCATACTAACATCACCGCTACAGTGACATTCACTTGAATTAAGAGTGGTTGGGGAATACAAATCATCTTTTGAATGAGCCATAGGTGTTTGAGATTCTGTGTGTAAATCTTTAAAGATATTAGCTAGGACTTTACTTAAATTCAGCAGCGATCCTTCAAAGATTTGTGCGGGGAAAAGGTCCTCTGAAGCTGCATCTAAAAAGGTTGATTGCTTGTTTGGAACACCACAATATACCACCAGCTGGTCACTTAATGCACATGGTAAGTTCACAAGATATAAACAATTAAGCAAGAAAAAGGGGGAAAAAAGCATATAGTTTGGAATAGTCTATGGCTTTCAAACAAATTGGTGTATGCCAACACATATGCATGTATGTAACATGTATGCTAACACTACCACCCTGTTTCTAAAAACTGATTGCTATGCTATATAAAAATGTAACTATAATACATACAAAACCAGATGAGAACTGTTTGGCTTTGTTTATTAATGCTAATTAATGCTTTTTTCCCCTTTAAACTATTTAAATGGGGGACCAAAAAGAAAAAAAGAAGACATTTAATGAAAATAAAAATAAACAGAAGTTCTGTAAATACAGAATAAACTACATATCTACAGTTTAATAATGAAAATGGGCAAAGAGTGTAATTAAGAGCTTGATTCTATTAGTGCTAATTTATATCTAAGGGTTTATTGGGTTTGTTCGATCTCCTCATCTGTAACTCGTCTGGTGCAAAGCCAGGTCAGATCTTCTCTTTTCTCGCTAGCCCTCACGGACCTTGGCAGACAGAGCATCACAAGTCTTCTTGGCATCTCCCAAAAGCATGGATGTGTTTGGTTTGTAGAAGATAGGGTTGTCCACAGCTGCATAGCCAACTCCCAGAGATCTTTTCATCACGATGATCTGGAGGGATGAAAACAGAGGTTGATGCATTTTGTCTTATTGGGGAAAAGAGAACGGTACTTTATGGAACAAGCTAGAAATTTCACATTAAATAAAATCCTGTATGTCACCTTTAAGATTATCAATGGCATTTTCCTGTGAGTTGATCCAGCTAATACAATCCGTTTGAACATTATTTCTGTAAAAATATTGGATGCACCTGCACATGAAGTGGAAGGGAGAATGGCTTTAGGATTTGTACAAGAGGGTGCAAAAAGAGCCCAAGCTTCCAACATGTAATGGCTATTTAAGTATCAGCCATTTGCAAAATTAAGAGTCATTAGTGTCTCAAACACCAGTTTTTAGGCTGAGCCGTTTCTGGGAAAATCGTCGAGAGCAGTGCTTTGATTGGGAGCATCTGTTTGGGAAGGAGGAACACTTGGTAATTGAATAAGTAAAACCAGAGAGGAGAGCCCTTGCTGCTGGTCTAGCTTTAGTGTTATTCAATACACAAGATGAGGGTCAATTCGTTCCAAATATCTTTGAGACTTCAAAATCAGCAGCCGGATCCTTGTAATATCATCTGTCCCTCAAAAGCCCTGCAGATGTTCAATGCCAGGCAGGTGATCGGGATGGCATTCAAACAAACCCAACCGCTCTTCTCAAAAGAGTCATGTGACCACTTTACCCAGGCTAAGCATCCCCCAGGACAGGACAACATCCCTTTGTTAAATTATTCATAGGGCAGCTGGTTTCATTTGGGAATGAGGTTACACATGAAGGTCTCTAACAAGGCTGGGAGCAATCAGCAGGGGTGGATGTTGCACGAGATTGAGTATAACAAAACCAACATAGACAATCGACAGGGAAACTTCATATTCTGCTGTGCTATCGTGTCATCAAGATCGTCACTAGGTTCTAAGTTGGTCGAGTGCTCTTGTTGAGGCTACACATCCAAGTTGCTACAAATAAGGATGGCTTTAGTTCAAAGCTCTAGTGTTTGTAAATTCCATATGGAATAATGGAACAGCTTAACAAGCTACACGCAATTACACGTGGGAGAAGATCTACGTATTTACACACTTGCAAACGTCAAGCCCCAGTACTCCAAGTGATTTCCCCAGAGAAGGTCTGGCTACAATGGGCCTGTCATGTGGTGAGGCACACCAGCCCAGCATTTTAGGGAAAGTATCGGTCGGATGCTCTGAAATGTCATCATTCCAGAAAGAGCGAGTCAGTGCTAATGAAAGCAGCGTGAGGCTGTCTTGCTGAAGATACACCTGGACTGTAGCGCGATTACAAAGGGAACCAACTGTGGGGATGGGATGGAGATTTTCATATTGCTCTGGGTGGAAAAATTAGGGATGTATTACAAAACCTGAGGGCAATTCCTTAAATCTTGCCTTTTATTCCAGCTAGACCATTAAAGTAAGCCTGATTCAAATGGAGTATGAAGTATTATCATTTACACTTTAATTATTTTTAAGTCTCTTATGCTCACCAATGCTCCATTTATTTGAGCAAATGCAGTAAAAACAGTAATATTGTGAAATAGGGCTGTGCGATATGACGATATATATCGGATAGACGATATAAAAAGTCTATCGTTTCATATTATGCTCTATCGGTTATATCATGGTGTCGCAAAAAAACAGTTTACGGCAAAACTTTTTCATCATTTGGATGACTGCCATCTTAAACGCTGCCATGGGGATGCAGGCAGAAACGTAAATAACATGCCGAGTGAAGGGGTGACCGAACCGGGTGGCTCGTTCCTAAACGAGGGGCTACCTCTGTAGCATGAACATGGTTTGGTTAAATTTCTATGTTTGGTTGACTATTTTATTTTGATAATGAACATGCTGCAATGTCAAGTTAGCAATGCTAGAACGTGTGTGCGTGAGGCGTCGGCGCGATCATGGGAATTTTTGGGAACTCCGTAATTTATGGTCATACGGATAGAAGGAAGAAATGATTCAAAACTGTAAAGCTTTTGTAAAATACAGAAAACAAGCACGATGCCGTTTTCTGCCGTCTCAGTTTCCTTTTTGTGAACTTTGGACCTTGTCGCATTAACAAAGCTCAGCAAAACTTTCCATTCGTTTTGTTAATCTGTAATTATTTAAGGGAAATTAATATATAGGCCTATATGCGAAATATAGGCTTATATATTAGTTTTATATATTTAGTTTTATTCTGTTTTCTCAGTTCACAGAAGCGCTTTAAGTGCGTGATTTGACGTTGTGTGAATCCATGTTCTACACTATCCTGCCATTTTTGCTGGTTTCAAAAAACAAAAGTTGCATATTACCTGCTATTCATTTTCACTGAAATGTAGGCCTAATTGTTTGACAGTTGGTGACATATACAGTATATCCTTGGGAAAAGTAACGCCAGCGCATTGCCATTGCGACTTACCCATGATGACTTGACAGCTGAGCACAGGCATTTCACTCACGTTGGACAGGCTATGCGTCAATATCACCTTTGTACAGTCTGTACTATTTGAATTCGTGATTGGTTGACTGGGAAATTAAAATATTTAACAGAATAAAATAACGTTATTAACCCTGTTAATGGCCATTTCAAATAAGCATGTCTGTTCAGAACGATTACATTTGATTTTGTTTACGTTTCTGGTTATGTTCCTGTCAATTTCGTTTGTTTTCGTTCATTGAACAGGTTCGGAGCTCTGATTGCTGCTACATTTTAAACTTGTAATTAAATGCCTGTAATCATTTTTTGAAAAGTGTTTTATATTTCATTCATATTTTATATTTCTACATTCTTAATCAAACATTTGCCCAGGAATTCTAAATAAAAGGAGAAAAAATAATCACATATTAATGAGTACATTGAGAATATACTTAAAGTCGCCATGAAATCAAATTTTACAATTCGTATTTTTTTATATAATATTGTAGTGTTTATTATAAATGATTTATCTGTGCACTTCATTAATTTAAAAACATTCATGTACCTTTATAATTTTTAATCAAATGCGTTATCCTTCCCTCCACCCTCAAAACGACTTCTCTTCTCTTCCTGTCATGTGCTATGGCGCGAGGGTGTGGCAACTCCCCGCAAACCGTTAGTCTGCTATGAGCGAGATATGGAGTGGAGGAGCGCTAAAGTAAAACCCTGCCCTCTATTCAATATTCTGCTTCACTTGGAAATACGTCACAACACAGGAGAAAAGTCGTTTGTAACTTCCGGTTCACGGGGACTTTAATGTATACTCAATATATATATATCAACTATTCTTTTAGTTGATATATGCTAAAAGTATTTTCCATGTGGTAAAAATATATATAAACTATTAATTGATTGAATTTACAGAAAAGGTACTATATCATGATATATATCATTATCGGGATATAATGACACGATAGAATGACTTCTATCGTGGTGTAAGATTGGTCATATCGCCCAGCCCTATTGTGAAATATTCTAATTGAAAATAATTTCTAAATGTAATTTATTCCTGTGATGACAAAGCTGACGTTTCAACAGCCATTACTCCAGTCTTCAGTCACATGATCCTTCAGAAAACATTCCAAAATTCTGATTTGGTGATCAAGAAACATTTCTAATTATTATTATCCGTGTTGAAACCAGTTGTGCCGTTTATTCTTTGGATTCTTTGATAAATTGAAAGTTAAAAATAACAGTATTTAAAATTATTTAGTTAATTATTAGTTAATAGTTAGAGTTAGCTATTTATAATTAGTTAAGTTAATTATTATTTATTAACAATAAAGTTCATTAACAATGAATCATTGAACGATGAATCATTAACAATAAAGTTCAATCAATCATAAATGCTGTTACTGTCACTTTTGAACAATTCAATACACTCTTGCTGAATGAAAGTATTAATTTTTCAACCCCAAGCTTTTTATCGGTAGTGTACATCGTGTGAAATCAGCAAAAAAATTATTTTGTAAGACTATAATTATATTTAAAGGTTGCCAGATTTTAACAACTAATAATATGCTCACCTGCTTGGACTTCCAGACCTCCAAAACAGGCATGCCAGCAATGATTGAGTTGGGGTCCTCCTGGGCTGCTGAGTTAACCGTGTCATTGGCTCCAATTACCAAAACCAGATCCGTTTCTGAAAAATAGATAATGAAAAGCAAGATGAATTTTACATCCCCCCCAAAAAAGGGCAAAAACCACCAAAAATGGATATTATGGACATACCAGTGAAGTCTTCATTGATTTCGTCCATCTCCAGCACAATATCATATGGCACACCAGCTTCAGCCAGCAGTACGTTCAGTTGGCCCGGCATACGACCAGCCACAGGGTGGATTCCAAACCTGAACACACAACAAACTCACGATATAGATCACGTGACCTTTTGGATCGCCTGATACACATATGGCATCCAAATTAAGCACTTTCTGGCAGTGCAGGTCAGGTTGACTTTTCATTCACCATGAGCAGGAGTCTTTGAACACAGTTAAGTAGACGTACTTTGGGGTCAGGCTGTTTGCAAGAGGTTAACAGAGAAGGAAATAAGCAGTGGCTGAGGGTATCTTTTTAATGCCAGGTAGTAAAGTGCATGAGCTCAGGGGAAATGGCTTGAAGATGAGTGGACCCTCAGGGCACGTGGGCAGCTTTACAACTTCACTGTAAAAACAGATCACAGCCAACAGGTTTAGGAGAGACAGGAAGTGATGTTCCTGCATTTGTTCCTGCTTTTTTAACTGATGTAAATTTGTGTTCCATTTTTATTTGATGTTTACACTGCAGTTACATAAGAAAATAGTAGTATTGGGTTCTTTTTGTTTTAAAAGCATGTTTAACTTTAACAAAGCCAAGTCACCTCAAAATCCTTTTTCATATATAAATAACCTTTACACTGTTTCCAAAAGAAACAATAGGGTCTTAACCATACCTGTGCTGTCCAAAGCTGTTTGGATAAAGTAGTAAAAGAAAAAAAAAAATCAACCTCCAGACCCAAGAAATGTAAAATTTTGGGAGATTTTCGCTTTTAAATCGCTTTTAAAATGCGCGTCTACTGGCGTGGAGCAAGCGAGCATTTTCAGTTCTTTCCTATGGAACTTTAGCTTCACGTTCATTAATTGAAAACACAAACTCTGCTTGGACACGCTTACGCACCGTTATGAATGCCTGAGTGCATTTTACATATATATATATATATATATATATACACACACACACTGAACAAAATTATAAACGCAACACTTTTGTTTTTGCCCCCATTTTTCATGAGCTGAACTCAAAGATCTAAGACTTTTTCTATGTACACAGAAGGCCTATTTCTCTCAAATATTGTTCACAAATCTGTCTAAATCTGTGTTAGTGAGCACTTTTTTTTCCCGAGATAATCCATCCACCTCACAGGTGTGGCATTTCAAGATGCTGATTAGACAGCATGATTATTGCACAGGTGTGAGGCACAGGCCACAATTAAAGGCCACTCTAAAATGTGCAGTTTTATCACACAGCACAATGCCACAGATGTCACAAGTTTTGAGGGAGTGTGCAATTGGCATGCTGACTGCAGGAATGTCCATCAGAGCTGTTGCCCATGAATTGAATGTTCTTTTCTCTACGATAAGCCGTCTCCAAAGGCATTTCAGAGAATTTGGCAGTACATCCAACCGGCCTCACAACCGCAGACCACGTGTAACCACGTATACAACAGCGTGTTCCAGATCCTGCCAATATCCAGCAACTTTGCACAGCCATTGAAAGAGTGGACCAACATTCCACAGGCGACAATCAACAACCTGATCGACTCTGCGAAGGAGATGTGTTGCACTGCGTGAGGCAAATGGTGGTCACACCAGATACTGACTGGTTTTCGGAACATCATTTAAAAGGGAAGCATATTAAAATAAAATAAAAACATTTAAACCATAAAGAGAAAACTTGAAAAACATAATTAAATAATTACATATAATTAAAAACAGCCACACATATATTAACATTCAATTAAAAAAAAAAAAAAAAAAAAGTGTAATTGACCCTTTAAAACATAAAAAGCAGGCTCGGAAAATTATATTTCTAAAATGTATTTAATTGATATAAAACAACCACATGGATCCCATTAAATAACTAAATTGTAGAATCATCACAAGGGTAATGATCACAAGCATGAATGTGCACCTTTAACCAATTTACCTCACCAGTCACTAAAACTAGCTCACTTCACTTCTGACCTTGTTCAAATTAACTTTGTTGTTACTTTGTAATTAGTCAATTTCCAGAGCATTCAGGCCAATTTGCACAACATATTTACACACTATTTGATCTCATATTAGTTTTATTTTACACTATTGTCAATTATTTTCTCTTCGAAATTAAGCCAGCACTACCTCATTGCAGAAAATATCCAAAGCCGTCACTGAAAAAGTGGTCTTGTTCAGATGAAGGTGGCTATTTTTCCAACAAGATGTGCCGTGACCACTTGCAAAACAAAGACCACGTCATTCTTGCAGTTACTTTCCATCAAATCCGACATCTGTTCATCAGTTTCCTTCAAGTAAACTTATTTATCAAATAGGAAATGAAGAAAAAAAAGGTTCAATAATAAACCAAACAGAAATATACTTTAGTGGACAGGCCTCAAAACTTTCGAGACATGGGGTTTGTCCGTCAGCTCTGACGCTGGCTTACATAAGCTGCAGCTGCAGTGTGCGCGCAAAACAGTCTGGGCGGACAATGAGTCCAAGATCAGCTATCCCATCCAAACCAGCCCGATTGTCCTGCTATTCCCATCACCATCACACTGTGTTTCACCACACTGAACCAACACATGCTCTAAATATCTGCGATAGCTTGCGGCCCAAAGGAAATTTAGACTGCTGTGCTTTCCTGCCCAAAATTACGACTACTTTCAACCAAATCTTTCCAACTCTACACTGCAGCAAAAACAAATGTAATGATATGGAGAGATAGACAGCAACATAATAGGAATGATAAGGAGACGGTTTACACAGTGTCAGTTCTACCCAAAGTCCTCTCAACAGGGCGACACCCATAGCCAATTATCCTGAAGAAAGCGAGGGGGAGAGTGGCGGGTGCGCTACCTAATCTGTCCACTATTTGGCCACCCATCTCCCCTTCTAATCAACTGCAAATGCTCTAATTGGCAGCAGCTGTTGGGCTCTCAGATCAAACAAATGAACGAAAATTACACAAGCTTCCGGTCTGCATCTCTCCTCCACAATCACACAGTGCCCGCAGCTCTAGAGAGAGAAAACAAGAATCTAGCATTTGTGACAAACAGTCAAGTTGAAATGGTCAATTTGTTTCATTCAGATGCCACCTTGTCAGATCTAAGTATCCCATGAACTGCATTATGGGAAATGGTACTGAAGCTCATGATAAAATTGCAGAGAACAATAATCTGATGCAGGACGCAACGGTCTCCATCAACGGGATTGCAGCAAAACTGCACTGCTGACCACTTTGTGACCAGTACTTAATCTTTTAAGTGTACAAGATGGGTTGGCAGCACACCATGACATTCTGGTTAAAACGTGTTTGTGTGTGAGTCCCTTCGTTAAAAAATGCTGAGGGAACCTTTAAGTCACAGATGATGCCATTAATTGGCTCCTCTCACTGCCAAGAGTGTGGTGAAACCAGGCTGGTGCTGACAACTATCTAGTCGGAACAGGGCAACAAAAGCATAGACACCATCTAGTGAGAGACAAAAAGAGAGAGGGCCACTGTATGGCTACAGCTTACCACTAAGAGTACATTCAAATCAGATGCCCATTCATAAAGTATTGGCCACATCTCTAATTTGGCCTTTTGCTGCTTTTATGGAGAGAATAGGAGAACATGGAGACAGAAAAAAAGAACGGTTTTGTGAAATGTCACAAGCCAGATCTTGAACTTGTGTTGTCCATATGAGAACTACAGTTCAATATGTGTTACTATATTTTATACTATGGGGCTGTTGAATGCTTGATTCTGACTGGTTTGATAAACATATCACCACATTATTTCAGTTCTTACAGCGTACTACAACAAAAGAACCAAAACATATACATATATGAGCCAAACATGATCACCTTCATCCACATGCTGCCAAAACGACGTCGATTCGCCAAGGCATTGCCTCCATGAAGGTGTCCTGTGGTATCCGACAACAAGAAATTTGCAGCAAGTTTTGTAGGTTGTGGGGTGGAGAAGCTGTGGTTCAAACTTTATGGTCCAGCACATCCCACAGATGCTCAATTGGATTGGCATTTCATCATCTCAAGGGATATTCCAATCCGAAGCGGGTGTGTTTGTAGGTATAAATGAAGTGAATTTTGGCCTGCACTTCTGTACCTGAAGCTGAATGTCTTTCCCATGCATTGCATCAGTCATGGTCCCACAGCAGCTAAACAGCCTATAGTTCTGCCTGCTACAGTAGCCATGCCCCAAACTCATGCTATAGGTTGAGCTGGACACAAAGTAAACGTTATAAGGTTGAGCTGGAAAGTGATTGACGAATCTGTACAGACCGAACTAAGTACTTTGACAGAATGGCATACTAACAATAGTGAATGGACAATAAACATAAAAAACAACAACTTACATACTTCAATGTAATACTTCAACTTCATACTATAATATTAAATATAAATAGCTAACTTTAATTACTATAATATTAAATATAAATAGCTAACTTTAATTATAGTATGTGTGCGTCTTACCAGGCTCTTAAAATTATGACTTGATGTACTACCATTGAAAACAAAAGCTAAATGGATCTTTCTCCAGGTATTACAGACCAACTTGGTGGCACTTAAGTGTCTGACCAAGGTTTGACAGTCCCATCTTAGGAAAAAAAAAAACGTTGGTGAAACATCTCTAGGGTCAGGCTCAGTCTTTCCACGCCCTGCAACCTGAGAGGCATCATTGGGACTGTGGAAAGTATTACGTAGACCGCACCGCACCTATCGCTCTGCTCTTCACCGGCTCTTTCACAGCACTGGGAGGCCTGGGGTACACTGCGCTCTCAGATCACAGGGCATTACACATACACTGGAGAGGCAACAAAAGCCCCAGACAATAGAGCAACTGAATGACGATATTCAAAAGCACTCTTTGAAATGGAGGAGTCTGACATGCAGAGAGAAGGCTGCCGTTCAGAGGTTTACCAGACTGACCTGCAACTAGTAGTGACCCATTTAAACACTCATCCAGCCGTACTGACAAGACTCAGACCCCCTCAGAGAGACTAAAACTCACAGAAAACACACACAATATTTTTGGCTTAACTTTGAATTTAAAGAGACAGGGTAGAAAAACATCCGACAGAAAGAACATTAATAGAACATAAAAGAACATTAATAAATAACTATATTATTATGGTTTATAATATATAATAATGGCTTTAAAATCTTTTACGGATAACGTGTATTATGGATTAGAAGTAAAACAAAGTTTTAAAATAACACTTTAGAGTCCCTCTATGAAAAAAAGCCTGGGAGAGTGAGGAATTGGACAAAGAAAGGAGAGATTCTAAGTGTCATCCTAGTTCAATAATTCATAGGACATTATTTACTAATAAGGGGTGTCCAGCAACTGCCACTGAGATCAATGGGAAATGTTAACAGATAGCTTTCTCCTGGCATCACAGATCTCGTGGTGCACAAGTGGCTTAATCATGGTGTCAAATCACAGTTAAACAGTAAAGGCTTTAAAAACGACTGAAGATGCTTGAATGTTTCTTACCTGACTTTCTTGCCCTGCTCAGACAGTGACTTGACAAGATCAGCAATAGGATACTGAGCTTTCGCTGCACACAGACCATAACCTGAAGTAAAAGACACACCAATTAAATAAGGAACACACCTAAACATGCATGCTTAAAAAAAACAAACAGCTGCTACTATTATTTGAAGCCTAGGAAACCCCCACTGGAAAACTAATGAACTCTGCATGATCCCTACAAATCATTTTTATACTTTTAGTAATCATACCTCATCTTTCACAATATGTCATGTGAATTGATTTTGGCCTAATAAATAATCCCAATTTATAAACAAAGGGCAAATCTGTTTTGAAAGTAAATCAAGCAAGCGACCTGCTCCCACTCATTTACAATTGAAAGATAAAGTAATTCAAACTTGAATGACCTGCAGGATTATAAACAAACACAAAAGAGAAAATTGATTCATGTTGAAATGCATCTTTGATGAATCTACAGCACCAGAATTCATAATAATATTTCACAAGTGTTTATTTTTACACATTCTGTGCTGCTTTCAAAGTGCACTAAAGAAGTTGAACTGGGATCAGAAAGAGTAATGTGCATTATGCAACAATTTAAAAAGACTTTCAATCTTTCATCAATAAACAATTTAGCACTACGGTAAGGAAAACGAATATAAATTCCACACGTCAGTCAGTTTTAAGCCTTCTGATAGGCTTGTTACAACAACCTTCAAATCCTCCCATTTAAACAAGTATGTCACGGTCAATGTTCCCTCTAAGCTGCGCGCGTGCGGGGCAGCGCACTTCTGATGCCTCGGCCGCGCACTTCTGAAGCGGCGGCCGCGCAAAAAAGAATAAAATGCCACGCAGAGGACTGAAGCGAAATGTGTGGGGAAATCCATTTGATTGAGTGAGAAATAATTTCAGTGCTCTGGTCAACCGCTATAGAGTGAAAACTGGTGAATGCAGTTTACAGGTCTCATAGAAAGAGAATGATGTGAGCGCGTGTGATTGGCAGTGAGTCGTGTGTGCGGACCAAATAGCTCAATATGAGAGGCAACGAGAAACGCAAAGACATGTGAAATAAAATCACATCATAATGTTTTAACGAAGAGTGGTTTGATTAAAGTGGTGGAAATAACGGTTGATGAACACAGAACGGTAACAATTACACACCCACCCGTGTGCAAATTCAAAATACATCATTAGTTTAAATAGATGTTTTTGTGTGTGTGGGAGTTTCAGGGATGGTAAGATTATAAAAGAGTTCACATTCCCTTTTCTTGAAAATATTTAGCTATTAGATCTATTTAAATGCTTCAGTTTGTTTTCATATTATAATAATATTATATGTAAACAAATTGAAGCATTTAAACTATATTATATCACTTCAAATACCTCAATTCGTTTTTTTTATATTATATTATATTATATTATATTATATTAGGTCTATATTTTATTATATTATAACCCTAAATAAAGAATCTCACAAGGGTATTGTTTAGGGCTCATTGCCATTAAAAAGTTTGAAACCCCCTGCTAAAGAAAATATTGGAAATTCATAAGCAATAAACAATCATTTAACTTTGATGGTTTAATGCTTCCTGTATACAATTAATTGACTGTACAAAAACACTTTATGGTTTTCCCAAACCATCTCAGTGTAACAGCTTACTTTCCTTTCATACTATATTCTATTATTGTAAAGAATTGAACTGTCCTGCAGAAGATTTTGTAAATTATTTTTCATAGGATTTCTTGGTAAAGACTACAGTTAACAGCACTGTAAAAAACAAAATCAGGTAACCTAAAATGTGCTTCATTTAGTGACTTCTTAATTTGTTAAGAAGCTTGTTTTTTTCGAAAATATGATTTAATGCCAATAAGTTACATCAAGGGTCAAATAAAATAGAAATGGCACATTCAAGTTTAAAGTTACAACTGAATGTTGAAACCATTGTGCTGTACAGGTCTGGTATATAGAATATTTTTGCTCAGGTGGCGAAAAATGTCCACCCAATAGAAAAAAGTTTTGCTCAGCAAGAAAAAAAATTAGAGGGAACATTGGTCACGGTGCGTGTTGACTAACCCTCCTCACTCCTAATGATTTTTTAAGCTTTTTTTTTTTTAAATGAAAGACATTTCACCCTGGGAAAACAGCCATGGTTGGCAAACGTCAAGCTTAAACAGAAAAGTCTTAAATGTTTTCACAGCTGTCAATCACCAAAAGTGACTATGACTACTTAAATTATACAAAAATGTGGAAATGGAAACAAGGCCTTTGCTTACTCAGTGTAAGGACTGAGCAGTGAAGGAAACCCCACTCAAAATATACCAAAAAAAGGACAACGCAATGACGGCTGATGGATGGATTTAGCGGTCAATAAGGGGAGAAAACTTAAGTGGGTTCAATTATATGTTATTTAGCAATCCAGGGCTCAATAATAAGTATGGTCTGATCGGCCAGGGCCAGTGTAAGAGTGTAGCTACCATATTTAAACATTTGGGAAGGGCTGCACAATACTGGAAAAAACTGACATTGCGATATTTAGTTTTTCTGCAATATATATTGCGATATGTAAACCATTTCACCAGATTACTTGAATAGCTCTATTTGGAAAGAATTAATCATTCAATGATGATTGGGGTGATTTTGTAGTGAGTGAATCTGCATAGAAAATAAAAAATAAAAAATCAACAAATTACAAACATAAATAAATACAATAAAACAAAGTTTAAATAAATAGTCTACCAGAACAGGTACAGAAATTGAATAATCAAATGTAAAATAACACTGCATAGTCTTCAATGTATAAATTAAATATAATTAATCTTTGTTAAAGCTACAAAAGTGATTGTCTTTGTATTTTGTTGTTTGATTAACTTTTTTTTTTTTTTTTTAAACAGGGACAGCGTACAATAAACATTAACCTCAAGGGGAGAGATGCATAGTACCAGGTTTTAGCTCAATAGCTAATTTCCACCCGTAGTCCCTGGGCAGGCTGATGTTATAATAAAAGACATAATACACATTACATCATACATACATGAATAATGCAATTTACATTGACCAAATATATAATTACCAACTTACCAAATTAAAAAAAATCAAATCTTCACATGCATAACATCGGTCACATGTGGGTGCAAATTTGGTTTGACAAAAGCCATTTCTTTGCCAGACGTGAGAGAATGTATAACATTTTTTGATTCTTATCAGCTCTATAGACAACATATTCCACTGACGAGCAGCCACACAAGAAAGAGCATAGTTTCCAAATGCGGTCCTGCGTTTAGGGATCCTGCATTCGCCTCGCACTGTGGATCTAGTGGCTTGAGTTGTTGTCAATCCAGAGGCACACAGTGCCAAAACCCCTCACCACTACTGCTCTCCTCTGTCCCCGCCGTCAACTGCTGTTCTACTGACGGGCCAGCTCATCTACCCACCCCACTATCCCTGTGTTATGTCTTCTAGGGTGTAAATTAAGACTAAATGCATTAAAAGAGGTGCGGCGCAAGGGGTAGAACTTATTCAGAACCACCTCAAGCATCACCCATTTCCCTACCTATTAATTGATTGTGTGATTAAATGTATGATATGAGATGCATTAAAAAGAAGTGGGGGGCAACAGTCCAAGACCTCTTCAGGCCCTCCACACAGCACACCTTAATTCTAAAATAGGAATGTGAATGTTGGACATCTAACACGAGGAGCATTTAAAAGTGAGGTGTACAGAGTAGAGCCGGCCTCTGCAGTTGCAGTGGAGGAGGAGGTCTGTGGAGGCGCGGTGAAAGGGGAGGCATGTTCTCCCTCAGGGTAAACACCTCCCTCCAGTCCATGCTCCATCCCCATCCCCCCACAAGGGAGCCAGTCTCAGGCCATTGGAGGTAAAAGCAGCACAAAGGAGAATTGCAAGTTGGCGGTGAGCCATTCTGGAGAGGTGATATAGAGGAGCGTTTTGAGGCTTTTTAGTGGGGGGTGAAAGAGTTATCCCCATCCTGCTGATTTGTCCCTAATACAGTAAGTATGTAATGTTGTGAGTAATGAGTTATCTAAGCGGTGGAGGGGTATGGTAGACGATAGTAAAGCAGGTTTGCTAAGGTTGCTGAATGATAAATGAAATCGCAACAACTGAATCTCCGGCAGGGGGGCCAGCAGAGCTAAGAATTAAGAAATTTGGACAGTGCTAGCCAGGTGGTTGGAGAATCATTTGAGTTCTTTCCAGAGGGGTAATTTGGTATTTCTATTGAGATGTAATCCAAAAGTAAGCTTTTCCGAATAGCGATATGGATTTTGTTTTTTGTTTTCCAATTTATGAAGATGGTTTTCTTGGCGACAGCTAGCACGACCAGCAGAATTTTACTGTTCATGTGATTCAGATTGATTGTGGAGATGTCTCCAAGTAAACAGAGAGATGGGGACGATGGGATGGAGCAGCCGAAAAAAGCGGATAAAATCCTTGTAACCATTTCCCAGAGTTGTTTTATAGGGGTGCAGTGCCAAAGTGCATGAATATATGTGTCCCTGCAGTTTTGAGTGCAGTGTAGACAAATGTCTGAAGTGAAGCCCATATGAAATAATTTCCGTCCAGTGAGGTGAGTCCTGTGGATAGTCCTGTACTGTATTAGCTGTAGGTTAGTATTTTTGCTCATAAGAAAAGTATTTTTGCAGACGTGAGTCCAGAAATCGGCATCAGTGTGAGTAGTTGAAACCGATTCCCAGTTAGCAGTGGGGAGACTTATGGTAATGTCTGTTTGTATCACTATTTTGTAGATTTTGGATAATAGTTTTTTGGAGGATGAAATGTTAATTAATTGTGAGATAGTTGGGGCGAGTTCTAAATTGACCATTGGAGTGTTAGTGGTAAGTTTGATTGATGATTTAATTGATGATTTAATCTGTAAGTACTGTAAGAATTGTTTATCAGTGATGCCAAATTTCTGGACCAAGTCCTCAAATGTAGAGAAATTGCCATTGACGAAAATATGTTGCAGGTGAGTAATACCTTTATTTTTCCAGGAATTGAAATTGAGTGTTTTATTGTTACAAGTGAAATCAGGGTTATTCCAAATTGGGGTTTGCTTCAGATGTGAAAGCTTTGTGTTAGTAATATTGTGGAATTTCCACCAGGCTGTCAGACTCGAGCTAATTGTGGGTGATTTAAAACAGGAGTGTTTTTTAATTGTCTGGGTTAAAAAAAGGCAGGTCTGCGATCTAAAAATTATCACACATATTTTGTTCCAAGTCTAGCCAGGTGATATCGGATTGGTTGGGATGAGTCCATCTGTGTACATATTAGGGATGACTTCTAATAGTCAAGGATTCGACGATTCGATTCGGCGAGGTCTGATTCGACTATGAACCTCATAGTCGAATAGTAGGGAAGTGTTATGTAACCAATAGGGGTGTGACGGTTATTATATAACCGTGAGACCGACGGTTATAGTTGAACACCGTCATTAGAACTCTATAACCGCCAAAACCGTGCTATTAAAATATTTTTTACAAACATTTTTTATCATAGAGAATGTTTAAATACTAATATCATCTTACGAGGGAAACGGAGGCGGAGTTAGTGGTGGTTCGGAGGCTGAGTGTTGGAGATGATTCAGGAGAGGCCTGTACCGATCAGAGCACGCGCTGACACTGAGTAAAGCCTTGTTTATACCAGACGCGTCCGCACGAGAGCGAAGGTGCGCACGGCAAAAAATGACGCGTTGGGTGCGCAAGACCCCATTTCGCTTGGCTGTGTGCACGGCTTTTTTTGTAACAGCGCGCGGCACCGCACCCGAGGATGAACGACTTCAAGCCGAATCTGCCCGAGCATGTATGTCTCACCGCACTGGCACGCAGTTTGCGCGTCTAAATTGCAAAGTTTTTTTTGTTAAGGTTTTGTTTACTGTGTGTGATTTATTTAAAACAAAGCACGTTCATTGCAACGTTTTTTGTTGTTGTTGTTGTTAAGGATTAATTTAATGGAAAGCACATTCACTTCTAGTTGTCTTGCTGTTCATTTTAAATAAACGTAGAGCGAGTTGTCCTATAACAGACGAACAGTTGTTCAACAGAACGTCTAGCTGCTATCTAAAAAAAAAAAAGAAAAGAAAAAAAGGTTCGACTATCAGTCGACTACGGCAAAATCTAACGAATCAGATTCCACTATGAAAATCCTTAGTCGATCTTTTTTCAATATCAAATATTCATTGTATACTGTACGTTTTATGTTTTTTACACTTTGTTTGGGTTTTGTATTATATGTAAGGTTAATAAAGTAAAAAAAAAAAAAAGAACTTCTATATAATGACTCAAGTGGCCTGAGGGCAGATTTACAAGCCTGTGACCAACTTGTCATACAATAAAGAAAATATGAAACAATCATTGCATTTAGATAGGCTCCTGAGGCCTTGATTGTAAGGGAATTTCGAATGCGTCTAAACTGTACCATATTAAATTTGATTGTATTTGATAACTTTATGTGCTTTTTAAAGCCTAATTTGATTAATTAATGACAGACGGCAGCAGGAATATATTAGGCTGTGCTGTCACTAAGGCCGAGCCCACGGATCCAATATGATAACCATCCATTTCCTCCCTCTATTTACGTTCACGTAAGCCATAAGCAACCGTTTACGAGGATACTCACAGAGACAGGCATTTTGACATAATTCTGCGTGCATGAGTCCATTCAAGCACAGAAGAGAACAGAATTTGGTGTTCCCTTGCCGTCCATGATGCGCTGTTTGCGCGCGTCTTCTTGCTCTCAAGTAGTTTAACATGGCTTGCCACGACCTAAAACACATGCAAGTGATAAACTTTTGCTCTACGATGGTTAAACTATACGATTAATCTGAGAATGCATTTCGAACCATGGTGCCTGGTCTGTACGGATCATACGATCCCTATACTTGACATCCCACATACTGCGAGATGACTATTGTGGATGTGCACATCGCGATATCGATGCCAAAACAATATCTCCTGAGGCCCTAATTGGGATCTTTTCAATGTCTCTAATTCCAGGGTTTTAAAAATCAAGTTAACATTATCTAGCCGGCCAGAATCACTTTTAATGCTCTTCACGGTGGCCAGGCCTGTGTTGTCCATGAGCACAGGGCTCTCTCAGACATCTTGGCAGTGGCTTAACAGGCAATGGTCAAGAGGGGAAAATTTGGATGCCTCAGAGCCTGTTGGACGGCCATTTGTTTTAAATAAAAGGGGCCGTCTCTGTTGTGCTTGGCCCTGCAGTCTTGTTTACTCTGGACTGCACTGTTTATTATCATTT
Source organism: Tiaroga cobitis (assembly GCA_030578255.1). Taxonomy (NCBI): domain Eukaryota; kingdom Metazoa; phylum Chordata; class Actinopteri; order Cypriniformes; family Leuciscidae; genus Tiaroga; species Tiaroga cobitis. The sequence goes on along the minus strand of CM060611.1, from coordinate 23,480,368 downwards.
CTCCTTTTCTTTCGGTTCATATTGCCACATCTAATCGCTCTTCTTTTCCACTGTCCTGTCGCCTCCAAGGTCTTGATGTTCTCGACCTGCTGTCAAGACCATAAAACACAACTATAAAACAGTCTGTTGCGAAGAACAAAGCAGCGTGAGAGTCGCTGCCGTTGCTGGAGGCCATTATGGAGGCCCCTACTAAGGAACCAGCCACAGAAAAATATTCACTTCAGATATACGAGTCCAACGAAATTATTTGCCAACTGAACTTGTATCAAAGGAAAACACAGTTAAAGTTCATCTGACACATCTTGCTTGATCAGTCAGCTCTAGCTGGGCAAAAGAAACGTGCCATAAGAGATAAACCTGACATCACCCACCACACCTCAGCTCACACGAACAATGCCACAGGAGGCCAACCGCGCCGTTCCACAACACACACCAAATAGTCGAACCCAAATAGACAGATAAAAACTGGTCCCCAAATAAACATGTAAGAATTCAAGACCACCTCAAACAAGTCCCAGCATGCCTCAGGGAGTTCTCTAGGGGGTTTATCCCGCACAGGAGGGGTCAGAAAATTACCAGTGATGTAATGGAGGTGAACCAAGGTTGCTTTAACAGACAAAACAAAGGATCGTTTGAAGTAATTGACAGGACACTACAGATCTAGTTTAAACCAAGGACAGGGTTCCTGCCAGAGCATATGAGCGGAGTGGAGCGGTGAGAATCTCAGCTCCTCGCTCGCGGAACTGTTCACCCCTCCGCTCCGCCGCTCAAAGCCACATCAGGCCGCTCTTCCCCCCCCCCCTAATTTTAATATAGCCTATCCATTGTACACACAAACTGCTGTAAAATTAAACAAATAAATGGGCCTAATTATATAAATAAAAATGATATAAACAAAAATATAAAAAAAAATACAGGCCTACATAAACGTTTTAAAAGTAAATTAACTATTAGGCCAACATTTTGATAACTAAACTTTTGCACAGAACGCACCATTAAAATTTAAATTGGCTTATATCAATTTTACAAACAAATTGCTGCAAAATTAAATGAATCAATGGGCCTAATAATATAAATAAAATATACAGGCTATAGGCCTACTGTAGGCTATAGCCTACATCGAAGTTTTAAAAATAGGCTAAATTAACTATTAGGCCAAAATTCGTATAACTGAACTTTTGCGCAGAGTGCACATGGATTGCAATTTAAATTGGCTTATGCTGTCAAACTTTTTTTTAAAAAAGAAAGAAAATGAATTGCTTTCCTTATCTACAGTTCTTTTGAATTCACCTTCAAGAACACAAGTTTGGACAATGTCTAGGCTTCAGACTCATGCGGTGGTTGCGGAGAAAACCCTCTCTGCGCTCGCAGACCCGCTTGGGATGCTGGACACAATGCGAGCTTCTTTAGCCAGGCGGAGAAAAGACGTGGAGTCAGACTCGTGGTGTGAGCGGAGCGGAGCGAAACTGGAGCGGGAAATAGGGCGACGCTCCGTCCTTTTAAAAATGCCGCTCTGCGCTCAGTCAAAGATTTATGCCTGTTGTTGACAGCAGACTCACGAAGATATTCATATTTTTCATATTCTATGCAGTGGTCAGTTCACAGTAGTGACAGAAATGATTAATTAATGTGCAATATTTGCCACCTTAAATTGATTTCCAGGGGCATTTTCACCTATATGTGGACATTTTTTCTAAACTTATTTAGAGTTATACATCACCTTTTATGTCAAATAGCCTACTAACATTCAAATTATTCAAGTTAAATTGTACAGTAATTATACTTATTTATACAATAATACTTAATTACACTAATTATACAGTACCACCGTTACCAGTCAAATTAAATCATTCAATCAAAATCCATCTTTGCAGTGCAGAGGTCACACAGAAGCGGCATCAGAAGTGGCATTAATATTTACACTACATTTACAATTGCATAAATAAAGCTATGAGATAGTTTTTTTTAAATCAATATTCAATATTTAAATATGAAATAATTTCTAATTTTAACGTTTTAATTAAAGGGTACTTTAAATATGAAACTAAAACCGCCAGTAGGCGGCAGCAAGTCACTGTCTTAATACTGTAAGTGAGTTGAGGGATTCATTAATTCAACCGATTTGTTCAAACGGCTGATTCATTCGGGAAAGAAACAAGTGATTGTTCATTGAATCGTTAAAACGACTCGTATAAAACGTGGATTTCAGTCAAGAAATCATCGCTGTCTGTTGCATTAAGACTCTGCTACGGTTTCATTTTGAAATTCTAGTCGGCGAAATAAAGGGAAAACAAACAATATTGACAATATGGTGTCTAAAAAGTAACTCACTATGTTAATTTATTTTTAATTTAACTATTGTATAACATAAATATATCACACTTGTGCACGGGAAAACGGCACTCTTACTGATGTGATATTCTAATATAAGAACAGAATATGATATAAATATAAGACAAAAACTAATTTGGAGACATAGGCCTACAACTGCACTGACACATCACGCAGTGAAAGCACGAGAGACAAATGCGATGTCAGCTCACAGTGCCTCATACATCGTTAAAACAATGATTACAATATCATTATAGACAATACACATCGCACACCCCTAAGGACATAAAGAATGAACTTACGACAGAACTGACATTTGCCAACTTTCTTCTTCTCTCCTGTCTCGCGTGCAGGAGACAGACGTTATTCTGCCGCGAATGTGATGCGAATTGTCACGTGAACAAGCAAATCCACAAAGATAGAATAATCAAAAATAATACTACGCTAATTAGAAAGTTTTAATTTGGAAAACATTTAGATATGTCTAAGTCGAAGTGTCATCTAAAATTTAAGACCTTTCATAAGTAAAAATAAGACTTTTTATGGCCTTATATTTTAAAAATCTAATTTAAGACTTAAGGATCCGCGGGAACCCTGAAGGAGTTTCAGATGTGCAAGGCTACAAAGGGCCTCCATTACCTGGAACAATGATGATATTTTGAGCCTCCTTGATCATCTCCACCGTCTGATCCACGTTGACCTCCGTGTGGGTACCTGTGATCTCCATGGGCTTGCCCGTGCCAGTGGATGAGGTGCCGTAACCACCCAGAATGACGTTTGCCAGGGAGCGGTTCATGGCCTAGCAAGGAAAAGACACTCAGAGATTGGAAATCAGGTTGCAGAGTATGAAGTCTGCTTCTCAGCGAAAAAAAAAAAAGATGGTGTCAAGAAAATGTGTGTCCACATGACATTTAGACATTATTAACAACAGGATATTAAGAGGCTCAATTAAATTAAATCAATCAATTAATCACATAGAATTATCAATGTTATAAGTTGAATATTCCAATTAGAAAAGAAAAAAAAAATCGAATCAAGTAAACAACAATTTCAATAAGACATAAGGACAACTTTTGCTTCAATGTTGACGGTAGCCATTGACTTCCATAGTAGTAAAAAAACACAAAAAAAAAAACACTATGGAAGCCAATGAATACCATCAACTGTCTGGTTACCAACATCCTTTAAAATATCTTCTTTTGTGTTCAACAGAAGAAAGAAACTCACAGGTTTAGAACAACTTGAGGGTGAGTAAGATGACAAAACTTTTATTTTTGGGTGAACTGTTTAATGAACCTTTAACCAAGGATGCATTAAATTGACCAAAAGTGACAGCAAATGCATTTATATTTTTACTAAAGTTATTTATATTAAATAAACACTTTTTCAGGATACTTTTGAATAGAATGTAAAAAAAAAAAAAAAAAAAAAGCATATCAGTTTCCACATTTCCAAATTTAAGTATCTAACCGTTTTCAACATAACAGTAACAATAATAAATGTTACATGAGCACAAAATCATCATATTAGAATGATTTCTGAAGGATCATGCGACACTGAAGAAATGATGCTGAAAATTCAGCGCTCACAGGAATTAAAAACTTTTAAAATTGATCAAATAAATGCAGCCATGAGACTTAAAAAAAAAGATAATTCTTACCTATCCCAAACTAGTGCACATTTAATATATTTACATTTAAAATAAATAACTGTAATATATCTATACCCATTTAAACCTTTATATACAAATATTTTCTATTTTAAATACTGTCGCAATGTTTTCTCCAGCCCACAAGCTCTGTCACTTTCCACGAATAACAACAACCACAATGTCCATCCAGACTAGGGCTGGGCGGCATGGCTAAAAACTGTATCACGATATCAGTGTTTCATATCGGGCGATATCGATAATTATAGATTTTTTTATGACCCATTTAAAATAAGGACCAGGAGAAAAATATATTACGTTTAAACTAGGGCCGGGACTTAAGATTAAGATTAATTAACTACAGGGTTTAACGCGTTAATTAATTACACAAAAAAATATTTTTAATCGCACTTATTTTTGCACCGCGGAACGTTTCTCACTGGGTGAGTTTCGGCGGACTGATTATACTGGCGCACCAACTAGCGTTCATGACGAAGAAGCTGACGAGATCGCTTTGGTTGGCCGGTGGATGAGAAATTTTGTTACAAAAACGAACGGGTGGAAGCGTCGATAAGAGCATGGTTGTGTGCAAGCTATGCAACAAGGAATTCACTATTGCTATTAGTGTAGTGTAGCAATATGCTATTGCTACACTTAATGGCAAAAAACACTGGTCTGCTGGACTTGGTTAAACAAAAATAAACAATATTTTGTTGCTTAAGCTTATGTATTCAGTCATTATTCAATGGTATGCTAAAAATCCATGTGAAAAAAATTACTTTTCACTGTTCTCAGGTCAAATATTTATGCAATTAAAATGCGATTAATTTCGATTAATTAATTACAAAGCCTCTAATTAATTAGATTAATTTTTTTAATCGAGTCCCGGCCCTAGTTTAAACATTTTTATTTTAAACTTAACCTTCCTCTGATTATAAGACAGAAATGTCAACACAACCATGGAAAACTCAAATGATTAGAATGTAAACATAAGTCTAAATTCACAATGAACACTTAATTATCTCTTAACATTTAAGGTTCAAAATGAAAGAAAATTTAAGAAATGCTTAATAACGTGTTGCAAAGTTTTAAATATAAACAGAGAAACCTGAGAATTTAGTGCAAGTTTAGTGTTAGGAAGTTCACTAGCTGTACACCTTCGGGTGAATAAAGTTTTGTAAACAAATAAAACTGAGGTAGACTGAGGTACATCTGTAAAATAAAAAACAAACCTGATAAAGTACAGTAACATTGTTTGAAATATAAAACGAGCAGAAATATGAAAAAGTAACTCATCAAGTCAGTGTTGTAGTCGAGATCAGCTCACTCGAGTCCGAGTCGAGACCGAGACCAGAGAGGGTCGAGTCCGAGTCGAGACCGAGACCAGAGAGGGTCGAGTCCGAGTCGAGACCGAGACCAGAGAGGGTCGAGTCCGAGTCGAGACCGAGACCAGAGAGGGTCGAGTCCGAGTCGAGACCGAGACCAGAGAGGGTTGATTACCTAATTTAGTTTTATTTACTTAAGAGTGATATTGGTTTAAAAATATTATCAGTTAAGGGTAAAAAGGCCACATAGTAAGTGCTGTTAAGGTAATTTTATTACAATTATTACTTGTCAGTATTAAGTGCTCTTGTCCACATAACATCATTGTACCACAATATACGAACTCAATCTGATTAACATTTAGTTATGGAGGGGGTGCAAGAGTCATCAGTCATCATCGTATGTGTATTCATTCTATTATTTATTTAAACGAGATTTGGTTTTCTCTGTGACACTTTTGTCCTATGTTGTAAACAGTAAATATTAAAATAACACAGTTGAGACAAATGTAGCATGTGACTTTCTGGAAAGCAAGATCACTACAGGCGGATGAGAGGTGGACACAGCGTAAAACAGAAGCGAGAGCGGGCGGGTCACTGGTGTAGGAGAGCACATGAAGCGCGGGACGAAAAAAGTAGTCCCTTGCAGACTTCTACACAGAACTAACAAAGCATTAGCTGTCAAAATGCTAAAATTTCATGCAGTTCTTAATCTTACTTTATCTTAATCTTTCTTTGTGCTTTATTTGTTGTTCCCTTTGCTTCGGTAATTGAAGTACCACAGAATATACATGTCGCAGAGGTTTTCCTTTTTAAAGTCTTACTGCATATGGATTCTTTGTGGCTCTTATATGCAAACTGAATAATGGATGATTTAGCAGACATTTTAAATACATAGTTGAGCTATAGGCTCATGACATCCTGACCTGACCTGAGTCCTGCTGCCTTTGCGCTAACGTTAGTCTAAGTCATGCGCAGTTCCGCACAAGAAAATCACCAACCATTGGACGTGTCAATCAAATATCAATTTGAAGAAATTAACATACAGTAATAATCATGAAAAATATTTTGAATTGGACTCGGGAATAAGTCCGAGTCCTAATATGTTCGAGTCCGAGTCAATACCGAGTCAAAATTTACACGAGTCCATGACAAGACCAAGACCATTAAAATATGGTCTCGAGACCGAGTCCGAGTCTCGAGTACTACAACACTGCTTCAAGTTATTCTTTCTCTAATCATCATACTTGAAGTTTGTTAAGGCAGAATTATTCCCATCTCTTTTAAACCAATAAGTGCTGCTACTGCTGATTGAAGCGAGCAGGTGAGATGGGTGGACGGGGAGAGACGGATGGATTTTGACCCCAAAGGTCAAAGTACAGGCCGGTTTTAGAGCGAGCGAAAGAGCATGCCCAAACCCTAAAGTTCAGGTTATTATTACTATTTCCTGACGGCAGAAAAACTGAACTTTAGTCTATCTATGGGTAGAAGAACAGACCTTGAGATAAGCTGTATAAAAACTGCTCTCTCCCTCCTCTCAGGGTTCTCACTTGTCTCGCAGACTGTACATTGACTACCTCTGTGGGCCAATCGAACCTTTCTTATAAGAAATAAATCATTTTTAATTCTCAGACTGTCTCTTACGCTTTGATGATTGTTTAATAAATAAATTTGCTATTACAAGTTGAACTATTCAAGTATATTTTCAGTCCAGGTTTTGTGCTAGGAACACCTGGTTGAATACTGCTGTGCTCCAAAGGGTGAGCGCGGCTAAGGTGGTAAAACAAGTTTGTAGTATTAACGTTACCAGTCTTGGCGGGGACGACGGTCTTGCATAACTTGCTGACGACATTGGTCTGACTACGGTCAGATTTATAATATCCAAAAAATTGCCATACTGGCGAGCTGACTTTTCCTCTTTTATTTACAATTTCCTCGCTCGCTGCGGCACTCATTTTCTGCTTATCAATCGCCGGTTACTGAAGAGGAATCCAGCAGCACGAGACAACGATTTGGCGCAACCAAAATGACACTGTTACACGATTGGCTGTTAGCGTGTCACTCCCTACGTTGCTAGGTTACCAGAGAGCGAGTGCCTTTGTTAATGCAACCAAACTAGGGGTGGGGGAAAAAATCGATTCTTAGATGCATCGCGATGCGGACGTGGACGATTCTGAATCGATTCACAAATGTCAAAAATCGATTTTCAAAAAAAAAATTTTTTTTTAAGATATATATTTATAATAACTTAATATTGACGGAACGCAAAAGACGGAACTCTGAAGCGCGAAGTGCAGTGCCCGCCCGGACCGTCTGTGGCGTGCACATAACAGAGACGCTATGGCGTGCGAGATCCAAACACACTCGTTAAAAGCTGACGTGTGGAAATATTTTGGCTTCTGAAGTTGAAGGGGGAAAGGAGCTGGACAGTCAAGAGTCACACTAGTTGTAAGCTTTGTAGAATAAAACTAAAATATTTCAGAAACAATACAAATATGAGAAGCGATATGACGCGTTTACACCCAGAGGAGGAAAAACACTCGGCTGTACCGGTCGTTGTTATACTATTAATTTACTACAAGTATGCTGCTAGTTCAGGCACACATTTATTTTCCTGTTGGTTCTTTGCAATGTTAATAAAATCTATTGTACGTTAATTCTTTATGGGTCATTACTTACTTTTAAAGCAAAGTATTTATAGTCACACAAAAAGATTCAGATAATCGATTTAGCATCGAATCGCAGCCCTCTGAATCGTAATCGAATCGAATCGTGGGGTGCCTAGAGATTCCCACCCCTAAACCAAACTGCTTCGCAACCTGTGGTTTCTTCCGACGAAGAAAAAAAAAAAAAAAAAAAATCGAACGTTTTATCGAACACATTTTTTATTGATATCGATCACGTGTCTATCGCGATACATATCGTTATCGTGTTATCGCCCAGAGTCTCGCTTTTTTTCTTATCACTGCAAAAGAAACTCAAAATACTCTGTTGATTTTGATCTAACATATTAAGTGTTGTACATCATTAGATCCTGATAAGTGTCTATTTTTTTTGTGGATACTCACAATAAAAACAAAGTGTTGTGCTTTTCGCCAAATAAAGAAAAACAAACATGATGCGCGTTCGGCCTTCTCTCTGTCAGTTAAGTCCATTGTGAAACGCGTCAGAAAATTAACTGTAATTCTGCGAATACTTGTCATACAGGCACGAGTGTTTTTCCATAATGAAGCTTGAACTCTCTTCTTTTAAATGAATTAATTTATATAAAAAAAACAAATATTCTTAGCTTATGTAATCTGTATGAAAAGAGAGAGATGTCAGTATTTTTCTTTCCAGCTCATTATACCTAATTACGCGTTAATGTGCCACACCCACGGAGAGCGTGCGCTATTCAAACGCAAATGATCTAAGGCAAGCCATTCAAACATGCCAACGCCCACCAGCTGGATTATAAAACACATCGTGTTTTGTAAGTATCTTGTACAGCTGTGTACACAGCGTATCCTTTCACTGTGAGGAATAATACTATCTAAAAACCCTGGAAAATGTACCAGAAGTGCTGGTAGTTTCATTTCGAGGAGCAACGGATCCAGCTGATGTAGTAAGTCATTTATTCTAGTGCTTTGTTCTAATCGCGATATTGAATAGTGTCTGACTGTAAACCGCAAAAAGACTGTTTAAATATGAATTGCGTGTCTGTGTGTAGGCTAAATATGTTGAAATAAAATGTCTGTATAAGCAACAAGCTGCAAATTCACATGTATATACTAATATATCATACATATTACATATAATATATTACAGACTAAATATGAATGTTTAGACAAGATTTTGTGATTAGTTTTGGATAGATTATAAAGTTTTGACGGTAAAAAAAAAGACTACTGTCACATTAAATCGGTACGCTTTTGTTCACCAATTTCTGCTCAGAGTTAAATATACTATAGTATGATGTTTTGTCAAAAATAAAGTAGGTATATTGAATTATCAACTAAGATGTTATTATAGTGTTTGTTCCAATATTCTAATGAATCCTTACCTTTTTTAATACGCATGATAAAATGTATACTTTTTACAAAGAAATACACTTGAAATATTGTAAAATTGTAATTGTTGTTGTAATTGTAACCTATTTGTAATTGGTTACAATTTCTAATAGTAAAATATGTATCTATAGATAATTTCTTTTGTCCTTGCATTCTTTGGGATCCTGTGACACTCCTGTGTGAAAGGGCTAATTAATATGCAGCTCATTATGCGGCACATTATCCGGCCTTTGTCTTCTCAGGTGTGAACACGCCTCCACGCATATTGCCTTTCCAAACAAAAGGTGTCTAATAAAATTTAAATCAGTGTATGTTTGTGTAAATGATTAGGCAGGATGATTTTCAGATCATTTTGAAGCAAAAATTCTAGGCAACAACACTCATTAGTCAAAAGTCTTGTGGACACATATTTAGTATGTGTTTTGTGGCCTTATTTCAGACACTTTAAGTTTTAGTTTTTTCAATAACCATGCATAAGCAATATTCTCTCAAAAATACAAACATGTACATATATGTTGCTCAGATATTACGGTAGCCCCGTTTGTGCTATATTGAGTGAATTTACACCTTTTCCATTAACATGTTTATAAATAACTGAAAAAAGCACAAATGTCAGAGCATGTTAGAACACCTCAAGGACCCCAAAAACCCCTTAGACCTCAGAGGGTTAAGCCAACAACTACTACATTAAAGAGGTGTGAACAAAATCAACCATGGAGTGAACTGAACTTACCACACACATGATGTAGGACAGGATGGCTCCAGAAGAGCCAATGAGGGCACCCACAATGGTCAGCAAGTTGTTGTTGAGCAGGAATCCTTCAGCGCACAGGGCCCAGCCAGAATAGCTGTTTAGCACAGTGATCACCACGGGCATGTCGGCCCCTCCGATGGCGGCTGTCAGGGTCAGGCCCTACAAAGAAAAAGAAAAGAGGGGTCAGGGAGAGGAAAAAGGGTGGAGATCAAAGGTTACGGTGATGACAAGTGAGCAAAGCACAACAGTAACCCGATTCCATCATTTAAACAAAAAGGAAGTCCACCAAAAGAAAAACCACAAGTCCGAGGTATGAGAATTGTACACACGGTTCGTTTCTATAAAACAAGTCTGTTCATTTACACACTGGGTGATGATGCAAATAGGAAATGCGATATAGATCACGCCAGAGCAACGTTTCACACAGATTTGGTTGCAATGGGCTTCAATTAAGGCATGAGGTGTGTGTCAAAACACAGTATTAATTTCTTTCGTCCATGATATCGACCTGTATTATCAAACAATGTACTTTCCTCAGGGAACAGGCTTGAACAAAGCCAGCTACCACACATCATGTAAAAAAATACATTCAAACAAGCAAAAAGATGGAGACTTGAAGAATGTCGCTGTAAAAAGAGCCAGACACAATACTGCAGGTGATTGACATTTTTATACAGTTCCTTTTACCTCTGTAAAGAGAATCAATGTCAAAAATGTCCAAATTATTGACAAATGATGAAAGCCTCGTGATGCCAATGTTTACTGAGACTCAGAGAGTGTTCTTTCGAAATTTCATGATTGTGGTTTAATTACGGCAGTAAAGTTTCTTGATTATTACGCAGGAATGAGAGTATAGTTCCTAGCCATATCAGCCTAGAAAATCGCAATTTTACATTTTCCGTCTTAATGCACGATGTAACTACAGAAGAGTCAAGTTTTAAATAAAAAAAATTACCAAAGAGTTTCAATATTTTTTCCTGAGAAATGTTAATGGTCTGGTCCACTTCAATGATGTATGCTAAGCTATGCTAAAAGTGGTACCGCCAGAACCGGAGATCGGCGGAATGGATTCAAAAACGGTAAAACTCAACAGTTTAACTCTGGGGGAGTTGTAAAATGAGCCTATTTCCAAAAAAAGTGGAGTATCCCTTTAAGCCAGCAGAAGGCCAATATATTGGCCGATTGATCAGGTTATAATTGGGTATTTTAATATGTTTCACTGATTTTAAGAATTCCCCCTCGTGTCTTCCAAAACCGACAGTCTTGTCAATGGACAGAGCATATTTTCTGTTGTTTAGTGAATTTAGAGTAAATACTGTTTAAATTACGCACTTTAAATTTTGTGTACATTTTACTGGCTACCATTAAATAAAAGAATAAAGAAATAAATGACACCCATATACAAAAATAAAGTAAAAACCAAACATCCACATCTGAACTGCCTAGCAACATAAGAAATTATATTATAATTTTTTATAAAAGACAACCTGGCAAAAAGATTTTAGAAAGCTGTGAACCCCTTACCATGACGGCAGAGAGTGCAGACACAGAGCCCAGGCAGGTCAGGCCAGTGGTGTAGCTGGGATCAAGCAAGTAGGGGATCATGCCGCCCACACTGGCAGCCATGAGGGTGGCGTTCAGCGCATGACGACCAGGAAGCATAAGGGGAGCCGAGTTCAGAAGACCTGCACGAGGAGGAAGTGAAGTGAGAAGAGCAAAACAATTTGAGTCTTAGCAAAAAGTGGGTTCGACGATGGACTCGACGTGCTGTTTGGGAACGTGATGAGTGAAAGGAAATTAGGAGGAAAAGTTCTTGGAAACGAGAAGCTTGTTTGAGTTGAGCTTTAAACAAAGGTAAACAACTGCATGTCATGTTGTTAAGTGCACTTTAAGCATCTCCTAGCGCTCTGTAAACTTATAATATCTGCGACTGCGAGACATCTCATCAGCGCAAGATAAAGTATGTGAATGCAGGAAAAACTCAGTAGGAGCCGATTCAGCCAAATAAATTACACTTACCGAATCAGTTACACACGTAACAAGTTAGCAATACAATTGGATTGGGCGATTATGTACAGCATTCTACACCCCCTTTACACTAAAAGAAAAACTCACAAGGATAAAAATGAGACTTCTAATCGATTTTATCAGTGCAAGCCTGTAGGCTTCAGAGTGGTGGAGGAATGGGAAAGCTCCTGAATATAATGCATCCCAGCTTTGAGGGACAAGTGGAAAATGACTGGGGGGGCGGAGGGACTAATTAGTGCCAAATTTTGAGAGGTTCCGCCTGGCCAAGCTTTAAACATGAGGCATGTGTTGCACCGGTGGGATGGTGAGTTAACAAACAAAGCCGCACCAGACAATAAGGACTTAGACCCATGACAGCACGATTAATACAAATAAAACGAAATTTCTATATAGTTTAGGGCGATAATCAAATCACAAAGGCTCTGATTTAATTAGGCAGCATGTTTAAGAGTGAAGCGTGGTACTGTATATGCGACAAGCTCATGATCCGGTGTTTTCATTGTCTTGCTTTGTAGTAAATGATGCTACACACAGACGGGGGACAGAACAGAACCTGACAGAAAAGAAAAAAACGAACAGAAACGGGTCATCCACAAATGAAAAATTGGTCATTATTTACTCCCCCTTATGTCGTTCGTGTGTTTGTTTTGGACCCCACTGATTCTCATTGTATGGATAAACACTGTTCTACAAAATCTTTTTTTGCATTCCACAGAAGAAAGTCATTCAGGTTTTTATGACAAATTTGGTCACTTTTGGGTGAACTATTCCTTTAAGTGTTATTATCTAACCAAACAAGCAGGACCTTGAAGTTTGCCGTAAGCCACCAGAGATCCACTGAAGGTGACTCCTCCAATGTAGGTCCCCAGGTAGGCCACAATCTTGGTGAAGTTGGCTGCAGGGTCAGTTGCGAAGTGGGGGTACTCCACCATGTACTCGGCCACGCAGGTGAGCACAGCTGCCAGACCCACTAGACTGTGGAAAGCGGCCACGAGCTGCGGCAGGTCCGAGATCTGGATCTTCTTAGCGATGGTCAAACCTGTAAAGGTGGAGCAAACAAGAAAGGGGAATTCAGGCCTGCTGGTAAGCGATTTACATCCGATGAAGTGGTGTGTGTGTTGATGTGAATTTGGAGTGCAGGTTGGGGGAAGGGTGTGTAGAGGGCATGTTTTGGGCGGGCTGAGACCTCAGGAAGGAAGCATCTGGAATCAAGCAGACTTCTGGTTTGAGCTGGGGCTGGTCGGGACGGTTTAAACTATGTTCCAGCAGGTTTCCAGGAATAATTAGCAATTTAGATAAGACATGACTGGCTACAAAGAATAATACCGCGCTGTGTGACTCACATGACCTGATGACCATTACCTGGGGTAGCGGGGGAAGAAAAAAAATCACAAGGCCACTTCCAATTTACTTACACACACTAGGTTCAAAGGCTGCTGACTAAAGAAGAAATGCACACAGACACAAGCACACACACGTACTTACCAGCAGTACCACCCACCGCCATGGCCGCACTCATTTGAGCCATGAGCTCAGGGGAAGGTTTCAACACTCCGAAAGTAGCAGCAATGCCACCGGCCACTCCGATCATGCCCAGGGCGTTACCGAGACGGGCTGTGGATTGTTTAGACAGACCCGCCAGAGCCCCCACGCAGCACAAGCCGGAGCCCAAGTACATCATCTGCACACAAGAAGGTTCACAGGAAGTGAGGATACATATCCTCCAGAATCCATTTCTCTTTTGCATTACTACAACACAACTAGATTTTCGTTATATATTACGTTGTTTTATGTGGTGGCCAGGAAGTTGCTATTCTGTTTTGAGTGGAAATTTAGCATGTTGTTTGGCATATTTCTATTTAGCTTTAACTCAACTTTTTTCAGTTAGTTGCCAAAACAACATTTCTAAATCTTTTAAATTTAAGGTAAGTTTTCATCTAATATTTACATTATTTAAAGGGGTCATATAATAACATTTTTATACAAGTTAATATGATTCTTTAGGGTCTAAATAAAAAGTTTGTAATACAATACTAATGAGAAAGTATAAGAAAACACTAATTTTACCTGGTTCAGCACGCCATTTAAGTGCATGTGTCTTTAAATGATAATGAGCTTCAGTCACCCCGCCCCTCCGTTCTGTGGGGCGTTTTGACAACACACGTGGAGTGTTGCTTTGACAACAGTTGAGGGTATATTTTGGAGTAAGAATGGCAGCAGGAGTCTCTGAGGACACATCTGTGCAACCGTATCAATTTGAACTGGAGTCGGACCCAGAACAAGATGACGGCCCGAAGAAGTTCGACAATTAAGGCTCGAACAGGACGTTTCTGAATGGTTGGTTAACGTAATGTCACTTTGATCCATCTTTGTACTGGCAGGGGAGAGTAGTGAGATACGAACGCTATGTGTTTAACTGATGTATACGTTAGTTCATTGACAGATTGATGTTACAGCTAAAAGTCATGAAAAACTTTTTTTCGCGATTTGCAAAAATTAATATAAAAGGTCAATAACAATGTACTCACTTCTTCTGGAGGTTCAGCAGGAACATGAATAGTTGGTACCAATTCTTTTTTCAGGAGCAGCTTCTTAGCAAAACCAGCTTTATACTGACCCTCGTTTATAAAGCAGTCTGCTGAGAAATGATTCGCGCAAACATGAACGCATGATGTTGATCGTGGGGAATATTCCCTTCGAAAACAAAACTCAGTCACTGCGTCTTCAGCAGTTCGGATTTAGGAACATCAAAATGACTGTTCGTTATTACACCCAAGAACAGAACACCACAATCACAGCGTATCAACAATAGCGGACTATGATGACAGCTCGCTCAGGGCGGGTCTGTGTTGAAACGCTGCTGTCAATTATCAATCGTGGGAGGAGCGTCCGACCGTGTGACACCACACGGTCAGGCGGCTTGATTTGACACAGGGGAAAAGTGATTTAAAAAGAGATTTAAAAAAAAAAGCTGGATGGATTTTTATCATAATATGATGGTTGTGTACAGGCACTGCCAACACACATTTCAGTACAATCAACTTGAAAAAGTGCATGTACCATTATATGACCCCTTAAATTTTAGCTTTATTTCAATTGAAATTATTTTTAATAGTTTGAACATTTTATGCAACTTTGATAAGCTGGTCACTAGATTGTGTACCCTTCCTCAACCATTGTTATTTTAGTACTATTTATATACTATTATAGTATTTATAAATATATTGAATTAGCTTTTATTTTTATAGTATCAAAATTTCATTTAAGTTTTAGCAATTTTCTTATGTGCTTTTGTCATTTTTTTTAAATTTTCATTTTATTTCAGTTTTACTTTTTAGTACTTAAACATATTCTAGTTAGTTGGCAACATATCTGATTTTCGTTTAAGTTGAAGTTTTTCCATCTAATCATTTTACTTTAACTATTATACATAATTTTTCAGTTGAAAAAGTTACCGTTTTAGTTAACAACAATGCCTTCAACACAGAAGTTTTCATCTTTTATCATCTGCCATGTTGAAAAGTGTAAGTTTGAAACCAAGTAACTCAACTGAAGCTCTTCAAATCATGCAGCTGGTAAACGTTAAGCAATATAGTCTTACCTGTTCAACATTGTAGCCACTTTGAAGAGCCACCCCATAACCTCCAACAAAAAAACCAGCAGGAAGAAGATACAAGTAGTTGTACTCTGGAGGATCAGTGGGCCGCTTGAACATGTCCAACATCCTCTGAGTAACCAAGAAACCACCTGATCAAACAAACAGATAGTAAGAAGAACACAGTATATACACTGTACACAATCTTAAGTTGACTTCATCCTAAACATATATAATTAATACAAAAATAAATATGCAATACATAAAATTATATTTAATACATAAAATTATATTATACCATTATATAAAATAATACTATAAAATTGTACGTAAAAAAAAAGTTCTACTTAAGTTGCAGAAGGATGCCACGAAGACTGACGGTAGTCACTCATCTGCTGCTCATTAGTGAAGTATTTCTTAAACTGCCACATGATTGCATTTACATTCATTTTCCTGGCTTACGCCGCCTTAGCAAAGCAACTTACTAGGAAGATTACCAAACCAAAGCTTTTCATTTTAAACTCAGACAGATATCCGGTTTCACTCAAACCTTAGTGACCCGTTTCTCTGAGGATCCCGGTAAAATATTTAAAAAGTAAATGCACTCAGACGGTTGAACACAATGTATATACAGCATTAGAAAGAACGTTCCGTTTTCCCACAATTAAATGTGAAGGATATCCAGACATTACAGCCGGGGCCAAAGAATGAAATATGTTTTCATTCCTGTCATTAATAGTGCAGGTTCACCATAAATTCCTTGTCTTTTATTGAAATTAAATTGGAAAGGGCAATTGTTATTTTTTCCCTGCATGCACTTGTAACAATAAAAATGGTCGAAAAAAACTAAGGGATAGGAAAAAGCAACCAAAGGTTTATGGTTAATGGGACTGCGGGATGAAACATGTATGAGGAATGGAAATAACAAAAAAAAAAAAACATCTTTCAACTGAAATTAAACACCTGCCTTCTGAGAAGATAAATACATAAATTCAGACACTTTATGCACTGGAACACATATCAAAAAGTTGTTATTGTAGCATTATGAAAAATGTCTGTAAAAGCCTAGTAGTATGCCATTAAATCACTAACACACCCTCTGACCTGGACTGGCGTCTTGGCCCACCATACCAAGACTCAGGATGAAGGGGTCACTGGATTCAGGATGGCATTTTGGCCACCTGCCCACTTTTAGACATTTTTTCCTTTTCCTCCTTAATGGTACTATTGGTTGCTTTTGAGCAGAGCCTGATTTATGACATGGCCGAGGCTCTTTGAAGCAAAACTGCCGCGCTGACATTTCCTGTTTCAGGTGTGAGGTTTGACGGACTAAACTATTCCACCTGGAAGGAACGGAATACGCCACTCTTCTCACGAACACAAGTTGCAGGGCAGCCAGAGGACACCAGTCTGCCCGAGTGCAGAGGCCTCACCTGCTAGCATCTGTAATCTTACTCGACTTTAAGCCTCTGACATTTTAGCGATGTGTTGGTAGGTATGGTATCGTGTGTTCAGTGCACTCACCAGCGATGTTGACAGAGGAGATGAAAGCAGCCAGTACGGCCAGGGAATCAGCCGTGCTGCTAGGGAGATATCCACCACCCATGAGGGAGAGGCCACCAACAGCAGTCAAACCTAAAAACACACAGCATCCATGTAATTTTTTACAAACAAACAATTAGAAAAATGGATTTAAAGTGGAATAAATTGAATATTTTACTTAAAAATAAAACAAATATTTTAAAATAACACATTTTCTTGAAGAAAGGCTTAATGTATTTTTTGTAATATAAAGTATTTAAATTAGTTAATTATATTTAAAATATTTTTTTATTTTTAAATAAAAATGTAGTTCTTTAAAAAAAAGAATTGAATAAATGTGCCATTACTGCTATTACACTAACTATTAGAGACATGTGGATTACAACACCACTTTTGAATGGCTAAAATAAAACAAATGGATTAAATAAATAAACAAAAAACAAATAATTGCTTTGGGCGCTGATAATAGCTATTAGCTACTACACTACAATGAAATTAGTGACATGTTGATTGCAAAAATTAGCATTCCATCAGAATACGTCACTACTATTAAATGGCAATGAGGCAATTGAGAGATCTTTGAAGGCATCTATGCCGACTAATTATTGACAATTTGCCAGATTTAAATGGAATTTGCCTTGGTTTCCAGATTTGCTTCTAAATTGTGACTATTTCAAGTGAGAACAACAAGACAACAGTCCCAGCCATTTCCCCCCTCCATTAGAAGTCTTACATCATACGCTTGACACTCGCACAGCACTCAAAACAAGCCGTTTGTAACTCATTTTGACCGGGAATTAACGAGGACAACACTGGCATCCCAGAGGGAAATCTGATAACTATCACCTCTTTAATCGTTTTCAAATGCTTCCACAGTATTAAATCGACTGACTAAACCTGAGGTGGCCCTGTTGGTTAGCGGTATCTTAAGTCAATGAAGTGTGTAACTGTTGGTAAGCATTTCCTCTCACTTTGTAATTCTGAAGTAACAATTGATCACAGACCAGCTTGCAGGACAAGAGCACGCTACCACAACATTGCAGGAAACGCAACGGACAATTTGTAAACCTACACAGGCACGAACCGCCACACACGCACCCAGACATTCAGAGGTCTGGATATCTGTAAAATAAAACTCTTGGATGAAAATGAAAGATGTCGGAGCCAGCTTGTTCTGATGGCTGGATAATATTTCTGATGACTTTCTGTGATCACTGAGGATAAAGCGATGAGGTATTTGGAAAGAAGGGTTGTTTTAGGTAAATGACACATCTATTAGGTCACATTAGCTAAATGGACCCAAAACCAATATCTAGTAGACATTTGTCCGTAAAGATTCCTTGGATCAGGCGATATTCATATCAAGAGATGGAGTCATTCTGATTCACCAGTTTCAGGTAGATTAAAGAACGAGAGATGAACTTTACTCCACCGGGAGCAAAAGAGTAACTTTATGCTTCTGGAAAAGTTCTCCCACACTTTCAATGAGAATGAGAAATTCCACATTAGTGGCTTAACGTCTCGGTCACTTTTGTCAAAGCTTCATTACTTCTGGCACTAAAATAAGCAAATTCCAACTCGCTCACGTTTCCAGACCTGTGAAAGACAGTCCAATACGTGTCAAATATGTACCACCTATTACGCAAATAAGACAAAGAAAAGCAAGAGACTGTCTCTAAAAGACTAATAAACTAATTCTCAGGAAGTGTGGAGCAGGTCGAGGGAAACTAATTGCTTCAGATGATTCCTCACACTCTCGATGTGAAGTTTATAGCTTTCTTGACATAAAGGACTCTTTAATGGAGACCACCAAGGACTTGTTAAAAACAATGAAATGTTTCCTGGTTTCTCAGCCTGCTGAGAGAAATGAATAAAAGCTTAACGAAGCACAGAACTATCCTTGATCTGCCTGGCTTATGATTACGTCTAGACTAATGAAGAGCCGAATTCGCCGCCTAACGGGTGGGCCATGACAGACACTAACTCAAGGGTAGAGGAAAAAAAAAAATTAGGTGAAATTCTGCCCATTAAAGCAAGTAGGTGATTCACACCCACTTGAGAGCCCCCTGTAGCTAAAGGGCAAACTCAGATGAGGAAAATGGAACGCTTTGATGACCTGTGCATGAGAGAAATTTCAAATTTTAACTTGCCTCAGATCACTTTTCACAAACAGCTATATATTTACAGGGCTTGACATTCACTTTTTTGCTCACCAGCCACTGTGGCTAGTGGTTTTCCAAAGTTACTAGCCAACCAGCATTTTCACTGGCCACAATTTTGACATTGATACCATGGGGGAAAACGGCCATATAGCTATTTTTTTATATTATCTCATAATTTGGCAGCAGGTATATCAGGCTGCTGTCACTTTAAGACCTGACACACAGATCCACTATACTGTTAAACATACGTTTCTTACGTTCATCTAAAGGGATAGTTCGCCCAAAAATGAAAATTACCCCATGATTTACTCATACACCTAGGATGGCTTGAGGCGGGTATGATTGGTATCCAGATGGAGTATCCAGAATAAATAACCCCGCCATTTTTAAATAGTTTGGCCAGAGTTACTAAACTTACTACTATTATTATGGCAACTCGGAAGAATACGCCGTGGTCAAACGAGGAGGTGCAGACTTTCCTTTGTTTGGTTGCCGAAGAGAGGATCCAGCGAGAGCTTGATGGGGCAACGAGGAACGAAAGGCGTCGCTATGACGACCGGGTACTATTTGTGGCGGTACTTTCTGTAATGGAAAACGGAGCGAAAAGCGAGCCGAGTCGAGCCGAGCCAAGGCGAGTCGAGTCGAGCTGGTACTGGTAATGGAAAAGCGCCATAAAAGGCCTTCTGAAGTGAAGCCATATATTTGTGTAAGAAAAATATCCATATTTAAAACTTTGCAAAGTAAAATAACTAGCTTCAGGCAGACGGCCTACGCAAAGTCGACTTACGCCAAAAGAGTTACCCCTGACATGATGTATGACAGCGGATGTAGGCATTGCGTACGCTACATTTGAACAAATAGGGCTGGGCAACAAACTCAAGCTCCTCTTCACTTATATCGAAATCCTCTAACATTTCTCTTTAAAATTATCGTTTTAGACTTCTAATTCATGACCGGTGTTTTGTTTTGGTCTATCCTCTGTGCGTCCGCGTTCGTCAATACGTCATGCATCGGGTCAGGGCTTACTCTTTCGTCATAAATGGAGGGTGCTTGCAGTGGCAAAACTCGCCGCTCGGTTGCTAGGATAGTTGCTAAAATGTTGTACATGATTGCATACGAGCCAACAACAATGTCTAAACGATGTTGTGGAGCTGCAATATGGCTTCTATATGTTGCAATATGGTTGCTAGGTAGCTTTAAACGGTTGCTAGGGTGTGGTTACACAGTTACATGTTGTTCTGGATGAACACTATACTGTATATATAATTATCATAGGATTGGCAAAGGAGAAAAAAGGAAAAAATATAAATGAACCATGATAAGCAATACATTTGTTACTGTATTTATTATTCTTTGTTAATAAAAATACAGCTGTTCATTGTTTGTTCATATTACTTTACTAGGCTAGGCATTAGGCTAACTAATGTTAACAAATATAACTTTTAATTGTAATAAGGCTACTAGTAAATAGTGAAATTAACATTACCAAAGATTAATAAATGCTATTTATTTATAAAGATTAAGAAGTGCAGTTTATGAATAGTTAATATTAACTAGTTTGGTGTTATCGATTTGTTATACACCGATTCAGATCTCTTTTGAAGAGACAGATGTTGGACAGATCAGTTATTTTAACCATTCATAAAAGTAAATCGGTTCAAATGAGTCATAGTTCGCGAATCGGACGTGCCATTAGCTGACACACACGGCTAGCGTTGTGTGATTATCCCAGCAGATAAGGACATCGCACAAGATTTGTCTCAACTCTCAACACAGAAAACATTTAATCACTGGATAGGTTTTTTGTTTATTGAAAATGTGGTTTATGTCAGCTGAATGTGCGGAACGCTTTTCAGAGAGGATAGGGCAATTTTAGTAGGCTGCAATTCACACCCAGCGGTAATTCAGGAAAAAAATCTCCACGTGAAACTTTGGTCTTTTGATCTTTTACAATCGTGTCAATTCTCAATAGATTTTGATTAATATGCGCGATGGAGGGAGAGCAAGGCAGTTTGAATACAGTGAGAGTGCGCGCGCGACCGGCTCTCTCTCTCTCACGAGCGCAGCATAACAACGGGGTAGCTAACATTAATTGAATCAAGCAAACAACTAGCTGTTGTTTTTGCTCCAAAAAAGCTTGATTTACCTCGAATTTCACATTAGATTCCTTCACGTAATGAGTTTCCATCAGGCTCGCGTGGTAGCCAGGTGTCTCATCCAATGGCGATTCTGACGCAAGTGCTAAGATTCCGATTGGCCAAGAGAAATGTCAATTATAAGAATTATCCAATAATGTTTCGCAATTCTAGCCTGCGTGCAGATTAAGGGCAGCCTACACCAAGCACCCCCCAAAAAAAACACTCCGTTCTACGCGATTCATGTGAATGACCCAATTGAACAAGAAAACGGCGATTATCGCTGAAAAGCGACAAGTTTGCAGGTCTGTTTAAATATGGATATTTTTCTTACACAAAGCATTGCTTCGCTTCAGAAGGCCTTTATTAACTTATATTCTTAATATAAGAAAAATCGCCGGTGCAACACATAAATCTTCTTAGTAATCCATTTATTTGAGGTACAAAAATTTGAGCTTTTTTTGTACCTCAAATAAATGGATTACTAAGAAGATTTATGTGTTGCACCAGCGATTTTCCTTTTCTGCCTTGTTTTGTCCTGCCCTGGTTGCACCGGATTGTTTGGGAATCACAGTAGCGCAGCAAGCCTTCCTTCGCATTTTTTAATATAACTCAGATTGTGTTCATCTGAAATAAGAAAGTCATATACATCTAGGATGGCTTGAGGGTGAGAAAATCATGGGGAAATTTTTATTTTTGTGTGAACTATCCCTTTAAAACATAACTGACTGTTTATGTGAATATTCAACATATTTTGACATTATTGTTTGTACTGGACCTTTTAAACGCAATAAGCAGTGAAAAATAACTCAATTGAGTACTGAGACGGCTTTGTGCACACAGTTTGGATAAGCACAAAATCTCCGGGAATGAGTAAAATTATGAGCAATTCGCATAATCCCAAGCAGAAATTCAAGCCTAGTAACATCAACAATATTCATCCGGAGCAAATGAAATAAGTGAGTGAGGGCAGGTGGGTTTGTGCCACAACTCGCTGGTATCGTGTATCTATTCTGCGGAAAATGAGTATTGCCAGCGTTTTGGATATTTCAGTACACTAAATTGCACTTAATGTATAATTTCAGATGCCTTAAAGACTACAGTTGAAAACTGTATATATATATATATTATATAAAATTCAATCCGCCAAAGTGACTGCGTTACCCGGCACTGCTGAAATCAACACGCATATGGCGGATTAATGTTAAGGCCTGTGTGCGTGTAATATATATACAAAATTTCAAGTGTTCATTTTTCTTTTTTAAATACACAAAAAAGCATGGCAAAGGGAAAACCATTTCATTTAGCAATTACCAAGCAAATTATATATTAAAAGATATATACATTTTATTTACTAACTTACCAGAAATGGCATTTGTAACAGACATAAGTGGGGAGTGAAGAGCAGGACTGACGCCCCATACGGTGTGGTATCCCACGATTCCTGCCAGCCCAAAGGTTGTAACTATCTGAGTGAAAGCAGCATTGGGAGCTACCAGCCCAAGACCGATCGCCGATGTCAGACCTAAGTAGAAAAAACAAGACGCAAAACATTTAGTTTTTCAGTAAGGATGTAAGTTTTGGTCATTTTGACTGTTGCCAGCAATGTCTAGTGCCAGCAATGTGTCCTGCTTATACATCCCATAATCCTCTCAAAACAGCAATATTGCTGTGGGTCATGTACACTTGACTAATATTTGGTAGGCTTGCTGTCGGACTCAACTTTCAACTTTTTAGTTTGTAATTTGCTTTATAAGCATTCATAGTTTTATAAATAAAGAAATAAATACATGAATAAAAAAATAACAGTGGTATAAGCTTTTGTAGTTATAAAAAAATAATAATATTCCTCTTCAATACTATTAGTTATATTATTATTACACAGGTATTGACCAGCCATTGGCCATGCGGGTAAGAAAACCTCTTCACCACAACAGACATACACAGCAGGAGGGTAGCAGATGCAGATGTGGAAAATAAAACAGCTTGTGTCGCAATTAGGTGACCAATCACAATTTCAAAAGGAAGTGATTTTGGCCTTCGGAGCAAGTCAGGATTCCCTGTACCTAGTAGGGGTGCACGATTCATAAAATGTCACGATTCGATACCGATTTTTAGGCTCAAGATTCGATTCAAAATCGATTTTCGATTCAAAAACGATTCTCAATTCAAAAAACGATTCGCAGTATATAAATGTAGTTTATTTTTTCCTATGTGATTGATTGCAGTAGACACAATTTATAAGAAAAGAAACAACAAATTAAATGCAGTTTGATATTACTTTATGTCTTATACAAAAATAAAAACTTTTGCAACTAAAAAGTGCAAAGTGCCAAGCTTTGCCCTGCTTTCAAATACATTTAATTCAAGTTTAAAATAAAACTTAAATAAAACGCTTTTACATTTCGCTTTAAAGTGCTGTAGCCAGATCAAACAAACAATTATGCTAAATGTGTTTTAAGGAGTACTTCACCAGGTTGACTGTTGAAATGTGAACTCGACTGGGCACAATGAACTTCCTAAAATTCCTAAAAATATAAAATGTCATAGAACCCTTGCAAAATTATTTTAAATAGATTAAAAAAGCCACCGTTACTGGTAACATCTATGGTTAGATTGATTTGTTTAGATCCAGTGAAGTCGTTCATAGGCGTAATTTGCGGGTATCTCCAGTTAACTAGCAGAGCATTCATTTAGTTCGCTATTAAATAAGAGATCTGTTGATAAGCTGAGCGCTCGTGCTCGCTGCTAGTGTCATGGATACAGTGTTCTCTGTGGCTCGCGCAGTCTTCACTCGTACACCCTCTTCAATCTATCGCCGTTGCTGAAACTATTCGTTCCGGTGAGATCACAAAATAAAATGCATTCAAACGTCTCCCTGCTTGATATAGACTGTCTGTAACCACTGATGAACATTTTCGGTTTTGATGAGAGAGAGAAAAAACTATATGAGTGCGGTTTAGAACCGGTAACCTCTGACACGCTTGGCAAAAGATCCACAGACCATTAAGAACTCAAACATAATCTGCGGATCGATGCATTTATTTACGGGTTGAGCAGAGAGGCTGCACAGTTTGACCAGGGGGCGGCAAGAACTTGCAATGTATAACTATTTATCAGACCGGCCCTCGCGGCCTCGAAACACTACCAGACCACCGGGAAAAGTCCCGACTCACCCGATTGCCACGCCGACGCCGCCAGTGCACACCATTAAAAAAAAATATATGAATCGATTTTTGGAAATATATGAATCGATTTTTGGAAATCTATGAATCGATTGTGAATCGGCAAAGATTGAATCGCGATTCAAATGTGAATCGATTTTTTTGCACACCCCTAGTACCTAGACTCATAAAGATACAGCAAACCATGAAAGGGCAGGAAGATCTCATTTGCATGTTTGTTTATCAGTCGGTGTTTATTTACGTGCAAGTTTTTGTGGCTTGTCTGAGTGAGGAAGGGAGTGCTTTGATGTGAAGCCAACATTGCCTCTCCTCACACGAGTGTTCCTCGGGCGTCTGCAACCAATAGAATTCATTTGTGCGCCGTTTGGTTTAGCAGGGCTTTGGAGTCTAATCACATCTTGGGACAAAAGCGGGCAAACAGGGGAGCAGCTATTTTTGGAATTTCTGAGCAATGCAGATTGCTAAAGTAGATAAAAGGAAGAAAATAAAAATCGGATTAATCTCAAAGGCTATAAAGTGGGGGCGTTTGAAATGTACATGACAGCCTTATTAACATAGTTCAGTGTCAGAGACCACCAATGCAGCAGTCTCTTCCTCTTAAAATACATGGGGAGCCGCTTTCATATTAACCCCGGGGGACCCGCAGAGATCCGGTGGGAAGAGGGAGGCAGAGAGGGCAGCCGGACTGCGATTTACCTCCGGTGTAAAGCCCAGCCGTGTTGAGGGTGGCTCTGAAAGGTGAGATGGCAGATGCCCTTTCCTTCTCCAGCTCCTGGACACCCTTTTGTTTTGTAGGCGCTGCCACTGGGACGTTGTTAGGTTGTGGTGCAGGGAAAAGCACTTCTCCGTCCTGCAGACAGACAAAGTGAAAGCCAGAATTAAAATAACACCATCACTCAACTCCTTGAAAGTTAAATGAGCGCCAGAGTGATATTGAGTCTCTGCTCACATCCTTGAAATCATTTGAGTTCAGTGGTCAGATTGGATGTGTGGTCAGATTGGATGTGTTTGTTAAATCATAGTGTATCCATGGAGAGTCGATGCAGAGAATCAACTGCTTATTTAAGAAATGCTTATTTCACCAATATTATGGTATAAACAATTCACCCTTTACATTACCTACACTGACAAACATACAAAATGTATGATATTATTATTATTGTAACAATTTACAATAGGGTTCAATTAGTAAGTTAATGCATTAACTTACATTAACAAAGATTCATTTAAAAAAAAAAAAATGTAAATGTCCTGCTAATTGTGAAATGTTAAGGTTATTTAGGAAAGTCGGCATTTGCTCAGGTCCATTAAATAATATTAACAGATACAACTTTTGATTTTAATAATGTATTAGTAAGTAACTATTTAAATTAACATCTACTAAGATTATAAATGCTTTGGAAGTACTTTTCATTGTAATATCATGTTAACTAATGGTAAAGGAATAGTCCACCCAAAAATGTTGCGTGTAATTGAAAGAAAGGCTCTACCACAAATAAAGCGTTTATCTTTCCTCCTGTAGCTAAGAACATTGTAGAAAAAAAAAAAGGTTTACCTTCATAACTACTGAACCTCGGATGACGTGGTCCATTGTGCCATAATCAAAGTCGTTTTTGACATCAAAGTAAAAAACTTCCTTGTCCGGGCTGATGGCACGGAGGAGTTTGATGATGTTGTTAGAGTATAATGTGCTGGCCTGAGTCGGGAGCCGACTGGGAATATCAGTATAGCCAACGTGGATCACACCCTGTAGGAAAGTACACAAGCACATTTTATGAAAAAAGTTAATCTTCTCGACCTCCAACTTTTGAATGGTTTAAGAAAAATCAGTTAAAACAGAAATATTGTGAAAAAACATTATAATTTGCCATTATGCTGCATTCACGCCATGTCATAATTAGCATAATTTCTAGATGACAACAAGCGACTTTCTACTCTGAGCCATTTATTTAATCCTTGGAATTATGCGTTTCTATGATAACACTATCAACACCTAAATGAATCTCCAGCGATCAGGTGGTATAGCAAATCACACAGTACAAGTCTGAGCACTCCAAAAATTCCCAGTTTACAAGTTGTAATTATGAGTTCTAGTAGGACACGAGGGCACCTTTACTCAAGTCTTCACTGTCACACGATTATTCAGAAATCATTCTAATATGCGGATTTGGTGCTCAAGAAACATTTATTATTATCAATGTTAAAAAACGTTTTGCTGCTTAATACGTTTGTGGAAACCATGATACATTTTGTTCATGATTCTTTGATGAACACATTTTTTCAAAGTTTATTTGAAACAGAAATCTTTTGTAACATCATAAAAGTCTTTACTTTACAGTAATTTTTGATCAATTTATTGCATCCTTGCTGAATAAAACTAATAATTTATTTGTAAAAAAACTCTTACTGACTCCAAATGGTAGTGTACCTGAACCTTCCTGACCAAACCATTGAAGCTCATGTAAGCTGCAGTAGTAGTGTACTCACTTTGTGAACAGACAGTTCTCCAGGGACCGTGGTCTCGATGTTTCCCCCAGCCTCTGCGGCCAGATCCACCACCACTGAACCATCTTTCATGGTCTCCACCATTTCCTTAGTAATCAGCACAGGGGCCTTCCGACCTGCATAATAGTTTCAGCACAGTGAGACTAGTAAACCAAAACCATGACTGATATGCATTTAATAAGACTCCTCTGATGTGCCTTTTATCCGTGCAACCTAATATACTGATAAGCTGCTTTGCGGCTTGTTGGTTTTAAAAGAAAAACGCTATTCAGATAAAAGTGGAACAGATTGCATGCGTTTAACCAATCGGCGCGTGCTAAAAACAGCCAGGTATGCAGTTTGTTTAGGAATTAAGTTCTAAAAGTCC
Organism: Tiaroga cobitis; assembly: GCA_030578255.1. Lineage (NCBI taxonomy): Eukaryota > Metazoa > Chordata > Actinopteri > Cypriniformes > Leuciscidae > Tiaroga > Tiaroga cobitis. The sequence continues at coordinate 23,452,745 of CM060611.1, read as the reverse complement.
AACCGGTGGCTCCATAGCTTCAGGGATGGAAACAAAATAACATTGGAGTGACACCAGGAGTTTGCATGAGCATGCAAAAGTCACAGGAACTGACTTCGAGTGCCAGCGGTACTGAAAAAGCAACACAGAGTGGAAAGACAACTCTCTGCCAACCTAAAGCAAGGGCAACCCAAAGCAACTCTTATGACACTTTGTAAACATTTTCTGTTATGGACATGGCCTGATTTTTATTAGCTTTCAGTCATGGAGATTAGGACAACACATGCTTCAAATGAACACAAAGCACATCTGAAGCCACAGAGCTGTTAAATTGGTAATTGTACTGTACATAATTAGCTTTGCTGGTTAATCCGTTTCTCTTTTCAAATGCCAATGATAGTCATGAGTATTCACTTATAGGGTTAGTTCACCCAAAAATGAAAATTAAGTCATTAATTACTCACCCCCATGCTGTACCAACCCCGTAAGCCCTTCGTTCGTCTTCGGAACACAAATGAAGATATTTATGATTAAATCTGAGAGGTTTATGACTGCTACATAGGCTCCCTAAGGGAATGACACCGGACGGCCCAGAAAGTCATTAAAGAAAATGTTTAAATATTCCATGTCACAACAGTGGCTCAACTATAAGTTTATCAAGCGACGAGAATACTTTGTGCGAAAAAAACAAACAAAAATAACGACTTTATTCGACTATTCCTTTTCTTCCTTGTAGGCCTGAAACGAGATTTCAAGAGATTTCCACGACGCATGCGCGAGAACTTAACTGAAGTAGTTGAAGGAGATCGCAATTCTCGCGCATGCGTCGTGGAAATCTCTTGAAGTCTCGTTTCAGGCCTACAAGGAAGAAAAGGAATAGTCGAATAAAGTCGTTATTTTTGTTTTATTTCCGCACAAAAAGTATTCTCGTCGCTTGATAAACTTATAGTTGAGCCACTGTTGTGACATGGAAAATTTAAACATTTTCTTCATTGACTTTCTGGGACGTCAGGATTCATTCCCTTAGGCAGCCTATGGAGGAGTGATCCAGCTGTCACATTTAATCATAAATATCTTCATTTGTGTTCCGAAGACGAACGAAGGCCTTACGGGGTTGGTACAGCATGGGGGTGAATAATTAATTTTCATTTTAATTTTCATTTTTGATCATTGATACCATGGGGGAAAAGCGTCAGTTAGATGACGCCCAAGGATGAGCGTCTCATATTGACGCTTAAAGGGTACCATGTGCGTCGGCATGTTGACGCATGGTCAAAAGCGTCAGTTAGCGTCAGTTAGATGACGCCTTGGGATGAGAATGTGTTGCAAATGTAGGCGCGTTGCGCGTGGCAAGCGCGCTCATAATGTAAGAGACGCTGGCGTGACCGCAACATTGCCCAACATCAAATGGCAAATGTAATGTAAGCGGAACGAAACCACTCGTTATTGTGTGGTTGACGAACCCGTTTATCAGTTTGGACCAATGCAGCGCGAGCCGATCATAATCATCAGCACTGTTACTACACAACGAAATCCAGTAAAGAAAGCATTTGAATTCGCCAGTGAAGTAATAACATCGCTGCGAGATCTAGTGAGAAACATTCGCATTTCTCCGTTATTAACTGATCAAACAGCGCTGACGTGGAAACCAGGAAGAAACATTGTGCCATGAATGAACTATTCAGTGTCCACAGATCAGCAACATTCACCATAAATTTACTGTAGTAACACTAACTGTAACCATTGAAGTTTGGCTGGAATAGTAGGCTATAATGCTTTCAAATAACATTACCTCGGTTTTATTTTGACATTATGAATACAATTGCTGCCCTCAAATGTTAATCTGAACTAAAATAAACCTTTGTTTATTATTACACTACTACAATATTACATTTCATTTTGTCCAAGGAGCTGTTTTGTTTTATAAGCCCCTAAGAAAAGTCAAGTATAGCTCCATCATTGCTCAAAGTAAAAAAATATCATACTTTATGATGTTAGTTTTAATAAAAATATAATTAAAAAAATTAAATCAAGAAAATTTCTCTGGCATTTCTTTCCTTTTGCTGTATCGGAAACGTACCGAATCGTACCGAACCGAACCGTGACACAAGTGTATCGTATCAAACCGAACCGTGAATTTTGTGAACCGTTACACCCCTAAAAGGAAGTCATTATTATTATGCAATGATACCATTCATCTTTTACTGCAGCACTCAAATCAACTGTAGCGCCTATGATGCAGGTTGGGCATCGATAAATAACATCAAGATGGCTTGTTTTATTTAAGAGCCACAGTGAAGGAAATGTGTAAATAATGGCTTAAAATTGACTTAAAAGCTTTCATACAGCTTCAGAAGACTTAGTCCATATGACTCTATATATGCTATGTTATATTTCAGAAGAATTATAACATAGCAGATATAGAGTCATATAGACTATTTTATGGTGCTTTTTGGGCCTTTGGAGCAAAGTGGACAGCCTGTGATCACTATGACAAAAATAATCTATTATGCATGGAAAAATCTGTATGAAGATTTGTGCATTTCACAGAAAAAAATAACAGCAACAGGGTTTGTAATGACATAAGGGTGAGTAAATAAATAGAAAATCAATTTATGGATGAACTATTACTTTTAAAGTCAAATGATGAAGAAATAAGAACATGAGCAAACAAGATCACTCATTATGTGCAAGAGTACATGCCATAGAGGGCATGTGATGGAAAAAGGGGAGATGGAAAGGGAGTAAATGTTGCAGGTGTGCGTACCGGGGATAAGCGCGGTAGTGATAATGATGTCAACATCCAAACACTGCTTGGCAAACAGCTTCATCTCTGCCTCGATGAACTCCTTGGACATCTCTTTAGCGTAACCGCCCTGGCCTTCTCCTGACTCCTTCACATCCACCACCTCTAAAGGTTCGGCACCCAGGGACTTAAACTGCTCCAGTGCAGCCGCTCTGGAAGATGAGGACAAGACTCCATGACTAAAACAACACTGCCACCGAGAGGACACTTGCTGGAACTGAAGTTGATGGAACTTGATGGAATCAGTCAAGCAGACAAAGTTTAAAGTCACCATGATATAGAAATGGACAATTCCTATTTTTAATGGAATATCGCAGTCTTAAATGACTTATTCGTGCACGTCTTTTTTTAATTCATGTGCCCCATGTAATCTTTAAAGAGTTAGTTCACCCAAAAATGTCTCATCAAGTGTCATTAATTACTCACTTTCAAAACCATAAGACTTTCCTTATCCTTCGGAACACAAATAAAAGATCTTTGATTAAATCTGAGAGCTTTCTATCCCTCCATTGACAGTTACGCAACTAGCACTTTTACGATCTCTTTGAACTTTTTGAAGTGTCAGAGTTAAAGAGATCGTAAAACTAATCCATATGAATAGTCCAAATTTTCTGAAGAGACACGATCGGTTTATATTGTAAACAGATTGAATTTAGGCTTTTATTCACATTTAAATATTGATCAATAAACAGAAGCTCTGACTCGCATGAATAAACCTCATTGGTCCTTACGGAAGCTCAAATGTGCTTCATCAAAAAGATCTTAATTTGTGTTCCAAAGATGAACAAAAGTCTTACGGGTTTGGAACGACATGAGGGTGACTAGATGACAGAATTTTCATTTTTGGGTGAACTTAAGTTTTTTGTTAGGGATGTCCTGGAGCCTATCTCAAGGATTGGTATCAGGACAGATTAAGCTTTTTTTTTTTTTTTTTCTCAACCGATCAGTAGCGGTACCACCCCCACCATTAAAAGGAAAAGAAGTTCAAATGTGCGTCCATAATTTACAAGAACCAACGAGGTCTGTTGTAGCGCATCACACATGCACGTTCGAGCCTCCATGTTTAACATATTTGATGCACACCTTTGTAACGAATCACACGAGACTCATTTACAGTTTATTTTTTTATTTTTTTGCTTGGGATTTGACTGACAGATTGGCATTCTGAAAACGCGAGCTTGAAGCTTTAATAAGTTAAATTTACTTGAAGTATCGAATCAGGATTCAGTATCGAAAGATGTTTAATATTTAGTGACTCATAACGGATCGGGGCACGAAAAAAATGTATTAGGACATCCCTATTTTATGTTTTGTTCCAAAGCACAGAAAGGATATGAATTCTACCTAAATTCACTGATTTTGGTTCTAAAGCTGTAAATTCACACACTCATTAGTAAAATTTTAAAAAGCTTTATAAAATATGTACATTTTAAACCATTTTAGCAGATTAGAAGTGACATCACTGTTTTTTTCCACAAGGCCTTTTTATGTTCTTGTTTTTGGGAAAGCAAAACAGATTAAAGAAACATCATAAATCCAAAGTAGAGCAGAACGATGACTCAAAACTCAAATTTATAAATGCTGACAAGACTGGGAAATAGAGCATCTATCAAGATTTAAAAGGGGGTGATACAATTTAGAAGGGTCAAAGTAGACAAAAAAAGAGCAAATTATCCACAGGAACCGGTATAATTCACATTTGGCAAAATGTAAACTAACTTACATGCTAAACTTAATTTTATTGGACAAAAGACCTACAGTAGGTTAGGGTCTGAAAAGTTTCTGAACAATCAAAAAGTCAGAAATTTTTTTTTTTTTTAAAGAAAAAAATATAAAATAAAAGGTCACCACATTTAATGTGTAGTGGAGATGTTAGTAAAACTTTGTATATTATAGCACCACCTAGTGTTTGATTGACAGCATACTTGATTTCATGCAAGACAAAAATAAAACATTTGATCAAAAGTACTGTAATATTGTAAAATATTATTAACTTAAAGTAAGATTTCCATTTTAAAACAATTGATTTATCTGATGGTAAAGCTAAATTCTCAGCATCATTACTCCAGTGTCACATGATCCTTCAGAAATCATTCTAATTTGCTGATTTGGTAATCAAGAAACATTTATCACAAATGTTGAAAATATATAGCGCTATATAAATGTAATGAATTATTATTATTATTATTATTATTATTATTAAAACAGTTGAGCAGCTTCATTTTTGGAAAGTTTTTTTTCAGGATTCTTTGATAAATATATAGTTAAAAAAAAAACAGAATTTGAAATAGAAATCTTTTGTAACTGTCACTTTTGATCAATTTATTGGATACTTGCCGAATAAAATGATAAATTTTCCCAAATTGTAATTATCAGTTCTAGGACTTTTTACCTGGTGTCAAATCCCCTGACAATGGCACCCATAGCACGGGCAGAGCCAGCAGCAGCCAAGCCAGCCACTCCACCACCAATGATCAACACCTGCCAATAAGAACAGCCTTATTGTAAAATTCAAACTCTGAAATAAACAGAAAAATCTAATTTGGGAAAGTATGAACAGTGAAAATATCTTCATCCAAGAACTAATGTGAGAAATGTACAGCAATGAATCAAGCAAACTCAAAATAAGCACTCAGGACGTGTGTGCGGTTATGCCAGCACATACCTTAGCAGGAGGAACCTTCCCCGCGGCTGTGATCTGACCAGTAAAAAAACGGCCAAAGTTGTTGGCTGCCAAGACCACGGCTTTATAACTGCCACACACACACACAAAAAAAAACCGCACATAAGTCATGGCCACTGATGAAGCAGAAATCAAGACATTTTAAAAAAAGGTGAGACACTGCAGGTGAACAGGGTAAAATCTTTAACTAGTAAACCTCACCATACTTCCTCAGTTAATTTAGACAAATTTTGCATTACAACTGTTATAACTCAATATACAAATGAGGCAATAACTAATTAAAAATGCACTAATTTGAATACATTTCCAGAACAGAAATCTTAATTTTGTATAAAGCCAGGTTTAAACTTCATTTCATTTTGTTGATATATTAGAAGAGGATTTTATTTTTAGGAATAAGATTAAATAATATAATAGAAAATATATAGGGATAAAACTACACATAGTTTGCTTTGTAAGTGCTACTTTTGTGGAGATTTATGGCTCAGTGCTTGTGAAATTTTTTTCTTTTTTTTGTAATATTTTTGCCATTTGTATGTCTTTAGTGATGAAACAGTATACAGGATGGACAGGAAAACACAGGGTGGAGAGAGGAAAACAAAATTATCAAAGGACCTCGAGCCAGGAATCGAACACAGGTCACAGGAGGTGCAGTTGCACTATATTTCGGCGCACAGCCCATGAGGCTATTGGCGCTGACATTATTATTATACAACACAATACATACAAAAACTGCATTAAACGAAAAGTGTCAATTACTGAAATTAAAACAATCATGCAAGTAGAAAATGCTGTCTAGTCTTCTGCATTTTTCGTTTTAAATGGCCTTACCCAGCAATGTTGGCCATGGAGCTGAGGGCATCATAACCCTGAGCAATAGTAACTCGGGGCACCTGGTCCATGGCCAGGATGGTGGTTTTGCGCTGGGACAACAGGTCCATCAGCTCAGGGTTCTGAGCGGGATAGATGAAACTGACGAGGGTGGATCCTTCACTCATGAGGCTGGCCTCATGAACTCCTAGAGCAGAGTTTAAAATCGGGGCACGCACCTGTGGCGAAAAGGTGGAGAGAATGAAGCCTGGTTTATACTCGCCGCGTCCGCATGAGCGCGAAGGTGCGCGTGGCAAAAATGACGCCAGCCTGGTAGTGCGCATTGAGTGCACAAGACCCCATTTTGTGTGCCTTTTTTTGTAGGTTTGCGAGCGTATCGTCTTCCGAACATGCACAACTTTGAGGCCAGGCAGTCTGCACTCTGTACCAGAACCCAGTTTACTCTGTCCAAATTAATTGCTTACATTTACTATATGAGCGATCAATCACAGAAATAAGCCTTTCTAATAAAATTAGGTCCGCTTTTAATCAAACAGTCCATGTAATGAAAACATTTAATGAAATTAGACAATATTAAAGAGAAGTTGTTTAATTTACTTTTATACATATGTTCTCATATCCATATATTTTGTTCTAATGTAAATGGTGAAGTGCACCAACAACAAACATCATCACGTGTGCCCTCCAAATTGACCCGTCAACCCAATCAGTTTATATGTAAAGAAATGTTAGCGTCCCCGACAGAGATAAATAGTTTAAATAGGACAATAATACGATCAGAGATTGTTCAATGAGCATTTTGGTACCTTTTTATATAACAAGAGTAAGCTTTGTTTTATTACAAATGTTGTTATGCTCACTTTTGCATGAATAAAAACATTTGAAAGCACAAAAAATAGGCACACAAGACAAGACAACACAGTTCAGTTACTTTGGAGTTTGCAGCACGACTGTTGACAGCCCCTTCTAACAGGTGACTGTCCTGCCAAGGTACACGTTGAGTACCTTACTTTACTACTCTGCTTCCTGATGGTTTAGAGGACAATTACTCAGAGTCGCCTCCTGTCGTTTCAAAGAATAGTACAACAGCAAGCGCGTCAAGTATAAACGCCTCGTCCGTTTGGAGATGTGCGCACGCAGTCAGCGGAAGCTCGCGGTGCGGAGACAAGCGAATGAATAAACAAGGCTTGAGTGTTAATGAAGACTTGGTTAAGTGAAGGTAAGATTAATGCCTCTAACAGTACCTTAAGCAGAACATCAGATGAAAAGACATCTTTGACATCCCTGATGGTGGCTCCTGCCTTCGTATACATGTCATCGGAGAACTTGGCAGATTCCCCAGCACCAGACTCCACCACCACATTAAACCCCTGCTTGATGAGAGCTTCCACTCCGGCTGGAGAGATGGCCACTCGACGCTCATTCTGAAAGATTTCCTTGGGAATGCCGACAGTCAGCTGTTTGTATGGAATGCCTGCAGGAAATAACAGAATTACAGAATCAAGCAGAGCCTGGAGAGGAACATGAGATGTGCATATCAAATGCAAAGGTTCAAACAGGTGGGCCCTGCGCCAGTAGCACTAGAAGATCTTAACATTGTATTTCTCAGGCAATTATTATGCAAAAATACTCTTTTTATTATAAAAAAGTACAGTAATTATTATTATATTTTATATTACTTTGTATACTAGAAAAACATTAACATTATAATACAAAGTAAATGTTTATAGTACATAGTTATAAAATAAAATAGCTTTTACTATTAGTTGTATTCTAAATAAAAATATTAAAATAAAAATATAGATTGTTTTACATGAAAATCTATTGTTTTATGCAGAATACATTTAATAATAATACAATAATTATTAAATACATTTTATATAACTTTATATACTACAAAAAAAAATATTTACCTTGTATTATCATGTAAAATACTTCTTTAAAAAATATATATATCATACACTTAAACTAAACTTCTGAAATCTAAAAATTTGTTTTCTTATTTTAAAAGTACAACAACAACAACTTTAAATCATAGCCTACCAATATTGTGATCAGTGGCGGTTCTACTTTGAATTACACCCAGGGCGAGCGCGCAAAAGACGCGATACGTGAACTAATCAGGAGACCCCCTTGACATCGCTTCTGTGCACGGCACCTTCTCACCAAGCAGGGGCGCCATTGCCAATAATTGAATCGAAATGATAAAAAATAGAAAACCTTCGCAGCACAGAGGATTTTTTTAACTGCTCGTGCCGCCCCCCATGTGACATGAAGAAATGCCGCCCCGGGCAACTGCCCGGTTCGCCCGTGCCTAAAACCGCCACTGATTGTGATGCTGTGAATTTTAAAATATTCTCTTTTTTCAGCTACATGAAATGTATGAGTAAAACCTACGGAAGCAGACTTACAACTGGAGTAGGAGTTTATAAAGAGTGGTAAAAAGAAAAACCTTTGAGACCTTTGTGTTGGACTAGAGGTCCATGCAGTCTCTGTGACTCGTGCTTTTACAGCTACGTGCATTTTTACAGTAAGGCGAGACCTTGTGACTTTGCAACAGCTCCAATTCTGCAGTCATATTTTCAAAAATAAAACTGAGAATTTCAAGCTGTAAAACAGAGCAGAACTGGGTTTTGGCATGTGTAATCAAGTAAATCAAGTTGAATTTTTATGCACAGCTTCATTTTATGAGTTTTGGTCCGTAAAATTTGTGCAAACAACATGTGGTCTAGACAGGCTGAATATGCATCAAGAAGTCATTCAAGTCATGTCCTGCTACTGGTAGCAGAAGGTCGCTTGTGGAAAATTCCATCACAGGCATGATCTATAGATAACAACAACATAAGCTCATGTGAATCGCAGGCTTGAGCTGACTAGAGGTGGTTAAATTGGGCCACAGACAGCAAAGACAACTCAAAAAGTATTTGGACACTTCAGCCATATGTATAATCTATGAATGTCACTGCAATAGATAAATAACAAACCAAGTGGCATTTATTATTGGTGTAAACAAAACCTCCTTGGATAACTTAACGCGTGTGTGAGAGAGTGGAGCGCAGAAAATAAAGTGTACCCGCGCTTTTAGAGCAGCTCTGCTTTCTGGCATATTCAAGGGCAATTCACTTTTTGTTGTTGTTGTTGTTGAGAATAGGTGACTGTGACTGTTTTGTGACATGAGCATAATGCCAGTGCCAGATCCGACCAATCCGGATAATTATATATACTTTACACAGAACATAAAATTACACTACAGCAAGAAAAAAAAAACTTAAGATGCATTAAAATGGTCAAAAGTGACAGTAAAGACATTTATAATGTAACAAAAGATTTCTAATTTTAAATAAATTCAGTTTTCAACATTAATAGTAAGAAATGTTTAAGCAGCAAATCAGAATGATTTCTGAAGGATCATGTGACACTGAAGCCTGGAGTAATGGCTGCTGAAAATTCAGATTTGCCATCACATGAATAAATTACATTTTAAAATAGAAAAGAGTTATTTTTTTAATTTGTAATATTTCACAATATTACTGTATTTTTAATCAAATAAATGTAGTCTTGTTTAGAATAAGAGACTTTCAAAAGAACTTAAAATAATCATACAGACAGTGCTATAAATAAAGAAAAGAAAAGAATTTGCAAGTAGTTTTTAAATATTTTTTTTTAGCATTTCCAGATGTAAACTGACTGCGGGCAGTCACCATAGACATGTGTTTCTTTTCCCAGCAGGCATTCTCCTGCACAAGCTGTGCCACAGTTCTGGTTCCTCAGCTGATACAGTGCCAGAAATAACCCGCCCCAGCTGTCATTTCCCCTTTATAAAAGATAGTCTGCCATTAATGGCAGGTCTCAAACACGCGCTGTATCCAGGCAGCCAGCACGCTACACAGGTCACCTACAGTACACTCATTCATTTCCTGAGACCTTCAACACAACTAATAGTGGCAGAACAAGCAGGGCAGGGACATAGTGACCTTGAGGGACACTGCATATTACATACATGGACTGCTACAGAAATATTAGGGTAAGAAGTTTGGGAATGTCTCAATTGCTTTTGTCATACTTTAAAACAAAATCTGCTGAGGTAAAACAAATGATGTTTATATATAAGCATAAGTGAACTATTCAAAGTCTTTAAATCACCTCATTCATTAATTTATACTGAGGGAAAAATACCTCAACCAACACTGACCTCAGTCACTTCTAGTCGCCCAGTTACTAAAATTTAATGTCTGAAACAGAACACGCTTTATAACAATCGTAATTTCCAGTAACGATACCTGGACTAGCGAGGCGAGAGAGGGCTTGATGGGTCCTAAAGAACCGCACACATGGTGTCTTCGCCGACCGCACATTCTGAAGCTTAGCACAGGCCAGCCCGGAGAACAGGGGGCTGGAACAGCTGGTGGCTACCACACGCAGAAGACTCGCCATCGGAGACACAAGGAGGAGCTGTGCAGTTGGAACAACCCTCCTCCTACATGTGAGGGAGAGAGAGAGAGAGAGAGAGAGAGAGAGAAAAAAGTGAGCCAGATGACCTATCCCACAATGCTCCACTCTGCCCCACTAACTGTAGCTCAGCTGTTTACACACCTCCAAGGTGACACACATACGCTCATGGTTAACACAAGTGAACTGAGCATATTAAGCCACTAGGTCCTCACACATTTAAAAAGAAAATATCTTACAAACACAACAGAACACATTAAATTCTTTAAAGGAATTAAAGGGCTCAAAAAGAAATACAAATATATTCAATACTTTTCAAAAGTTTGGGGTCAGTCTGTATTTTTTAAAGAAATTAACGCTCTTATTCAAGCAAGGACGCATTAATCTGGTCAAAAGTGACTGTAAACATTTATAATGCTACAAAAAAATTATTATTTAAAATCAGTGCTGTTCTTTTAAACTTTCCAAACCTGGAATAAAATGTTATCATGGTTTCCACACAATATTAAGCAGGGCAGTAATTCAGCTTTCCCAACACAAGAATAAATTCCATTTTAAAATAGATGATAAAAATAGAAAACTATTATTTTAAAAATACGTTTTTGCAATAATATTTCATAATATTGTTGTTTTAATGTATTTTTGATCAAATACATGCAGCCTTTATGAGAAAACACCCCGCATTTTTGACCGGCAACATATACATGCATATATATATATATATATATATATTTTACACAATTTGTTTTTGCCACTATAACTCCAATTTAATCCAGAGGGTAAAACAGTCAAGGGGATGCAGAAGCAAACACTGAAAATTGTAGTGAAGTGTGTTTGTTTAGGTAAGGAGGACAGTCTCTTCAGGTGATAAGGGTTTGTCTCAGAAGGCCAGTGCAGGCCATACAGAAGCAGCTCACAGTTATTATACTGTAGATCTATGACACCAAACACCATAAACACTGCCTGCATATATTCTGATGCACAGTATACTAAATATACAAAAAGAACAATAAAGGAAAACTTTTAAAAAGAAACGTGCATGTTGCAATGGGTTTTTTTTTGGTTGTAATTTTTGGACAATTTTTAATACAATTTTGATGAATGTTGTAATATTGAATATTATAACTATAATTTTCTAAACATCATAATGATGACATGTACGTTTTTAAATGTTAGATACTGACAATGTGGTCAAGACCTCTCAGGTCGAACAGGTCATCACAGGTTATCAGACATTTACGCATTTAAAACTAGCTACTTTTCATGCTAAGTCAATTTTAAGTTAGACAAAGACTTTATGATACAGATCTAATAAGTCACACGACAAAATAAATGAATGTTTTGTGGGATATTATACACAGACGTCGAAGTATTTTTTTTTTTTTTTTTTAAATATACATGCATCCCAGACATAAAAGGCAGTGCAGTGGTTATGCGTGTGTGAAGGTGTGGGAAACAATCAAATCACACGAAACGTGTGCAGACAGACTATATTGGATTATCGTGAAAACTACAATCCAAATCCAGCCCCACGTCATCACCGGACCAGAGAAGTGACATGTCTCTATCAGATGTGGGACAACACTTACTGGCCCTACTGGCCCGTACACATTACCTTTCATTTATAAACTACAATGGTTTGAAAATTACAATATTCAACACATAGGGTTAAGATAAAACGAGTAAAGCCACCAAAAAAAAAAAACTTGATCGTCCTCGTGTCTAGAGTTTGTTATTGGACAGTGCAGAAGTCGTTCATTTAAACGGCTCAATGACACAAGGCACGCAGAATTTCCGTCTATAGTTAAGTTATACATTTTATATTTTCATTTATATCACGACTCAAACACAATGGCCCTGTTCACTAAAACCCGTTATGCACCACTAATTCAAAAGCAAGAGTTTGCGGCTTTGGGGTCGACAGAAGGCGGGCACAAGCGCTCATTTCCCCTTCTTTCCTTTCAGTAACACACACTAGCTTGATAGCTAAGCAGAAAGCAATAACTACGTGCTGCCGTTTGCATTAGGAGATCAAATCAATGCATGCCCTAATGCATTTCTTAGGCTTAATTGACAATGTGGCGAGGATCGATAATGAACAATTGAAATTCTCACCGAAAGGAGAAAGAGCATCAATGAGCGACCTTTGAATTGCGGGACGGAAATCTTTAAAGCCGCCAGCAACCCGGAAGTACTCGCGCTCTCGCTCACCTCTATCTTATGCACCGCTTCATTCGCTGTCTATGTTCATTCGTCATGTGCTGTGGGCGTTTGTTAACTAGATTGAACACAGACTAGTTTAAGATATTTAGGTATATTTTAGGCTTTAAAAAGATTTCGTACAGAATATTAACAAAACAAAAAAACTAAGTGTGCCAGTGTCTTTCGATTCGATTTGTCACATCAAATCATGTTGATTTTTTTATTATGGGAGATTAAACATTTAGATAAACTTACTATGGGAGTTTTCAAATTGTACCATGGTAACCAAAGTTTAAATTTTTATTTTATTTTAAAAGTTTTACGCATTTCTATTAATAGTTGTAGCCTATTTTTAATAGTAGCCTAACATTGTTTAGCCAAAGTCTTTGATGGATACGCATATAGAGATTCACATGTCCAGCAGGGGGTAGTAGATAAGAACAAGACTTCAACACTGTCTGAATGCAACTCACATTACAAAGAATCTGAGAAATCTTGAGAATGGTGCATGCCCCAAAAAACTAGGTTCTTGATTTTTGCTGCAATGTGCACAGTGCAATTACGATTATTCTGTTCAAAGCACATTCAGACCATATAAAGCCCCCAAAATGTAAAAAATGTTGTCCTGATGAACTGTTTTAGCCTATGACAATTTCTTTGTTTCTTGGCCCCTTGGAAAAAAGTACACCCCGGCTTTCACAGACAAGGCTTAAACTAGTCCCAGACTGTTTGAGCTGTTTCAACTGAAAGCAATTAACTTGCTCTGATATATCTTAAAATATGTCAGTGCCGTTGTTTTGTCTCAAGATGCACATCAGAAATGTTTTTTTTTTTTCTAAGACACGTTAATAAAAGCTACTTAAATGCCCCATTTTAACTAAGGCCTAATCCTGGCTTAATCTAAGCCCTGTCTGTGAAACCAGGCCAGAGTAATTGATTACTGAGTGGAACTCAAGGTAAAGGAGCTATAAACAAAATTAAACACTTGGCTAATAGTAGAATATTGGAACAATTTAACAAGTAACACTGCATTTGTTAAACATTTCAATTTAAAAACAAAATCATGAATATAATTAAACAATTTTTGCATATACTTTCCTCCTGTTCCGTGCATTGGATGTGGTGCTTTTTTTTTGTAGTTTTCCCTTGTCTCTCATATGTTTCTGTTCAACTAAATCCATTTGTGGAATGTCTGTGTACAATGGCTGTTAACCATTAACTCTCCTCCCAGATTGCTACAGCCACTTCTCACAATTCTTCTCACACCAGGAAAAAAAGTTTTAGCTTTGGACTATAACAAATTAAAATTAAAACGCATGAAAACGCTTCTCCACCTTATTTATAGATCTCTTGCAGTGTACTGTACATATTAAAATATACATTTATATGAAAGAAGTTAAGGCCAAACATGTTTTATTTGAGCGTGGATCACATTTAATACCATAACTTTGCTTTCCACAGTTTCTATCTAAAAATGTAAGTTTTACACTTTCAACCTTTTATTTTGTTTTCCATCTGATAACATCATGTGTGTTGGCCATGCATTTCCTTATCCCGGTGTATTCATAAAAAAATAATTTCAAAGTGTGTCATGGAAAGTTATTTTGAGAACAAAACAATTATGTAGTTTCCTGTCTAAAAAAGGGCAATCTAAAAATATCATTTGTCATTTTAGTCTGATACAAACTGTAGTTTGTGTTCGTGAGAAACACAGTGAGATTATTGGAGTTCTGTTACTAATCATCATAGTTTTGATGTCTGTTTTACAGATGCATGGATTGCGAGTGTCCAGAGACAATAAAGACTGGTTTGCCTTTGTGAATAAATAAATAAATGTCTGTTATTCTTGTTTAAACTTCAATATTGACTTTCAGACCACATATTAAAATTGGCAAGATATAATCTGCAATAATAATTATTCCACGAAAGAAATGGCGAAAGCAAATTGACAACTAAATCACATTAAAGTTGTAAAGGGGTTGGGTTTCATCCTGTCCTTTCATTCTTCTCCTACAAAAGCTCATCCTCCATGCAGACACAAAGTTGTGAAGCACAAGAGGCTGCTCTGCATGGCTCACAGCTCCACATTGCTTTGAAGTTTAGAAATTCCAGGAGTTTCTTGTAACAAGGTCGAACTCTAATGTAAACCAGAAGCTGTTTTTCTCTCTCTGCCTCCTCACTCTGTTGGTCAGTGGAGAGTGTGAAGTCTCGATATGTCTCGTCTGTGGATCCTCCTGCTCTTGTTGGCACACTGGATCAACAGCCCGGTGCTTTCTGCAAAAGCAGGCAAGAAAAAACACCAAGGGGAGAATCGAAGTGACTCTGCAACTCCCAAGGAGGACATTGGTTCAGATAGGGCTCGCGGAAGTCCGTCAGAGTCGGACTTCTTGGCTGATTTTTCCGGGAAACACCGCCTGTGGGTGATCACCGCGCCATCGCATGGTGACAACTATCTGCGTATGATGGAGAAACAGATTCAGGAGTCTGAGGGACTAAACTGTCGCTTGGCAGAAAGAGACACGCTCGTTGTCACTATTATTCAGAATGCCATGATGGAAGGCAAAATCCAACGCACAACCTTGCACGGAGAAGCCACTGTGGAGGTCATGGACTCTGAAATGGTGAGCAAACTTCTCCATTACCTTGAGGTGGAGTACCATACATTCTCCATGTTGATTCTGAAGAAGAACATGAGGGTTAGTGAGAGGTTTCCTTACCCGGTTCGTGTTGAGGCCATCCTTGAGGTCATTGATCAGCTGCCTGTGCGAAAGTTGGAGCAGATTGCCAGAAAGGGCTTACCAGTTAAATGCAAGATCACAAAGAAGAGGTTAGTGATGAAAAAAACAGGTTCCAGCAAGCGTAGGACCTTCAGCCCACAGAGGCAAATGAACACCACGTCCATCCTTACACAGAAGATACGTCTAGACAAAAAGGCAACATTGAGAAACAAAGTCCAAGATATTTTGAGAGGACGCTCGCGATTCGTCATCCGTAAAACGACGGGCAGCTCAGGCAATGGCAAACCATCAACTAAAGCAGGTTCAGAATCTGGATCTAAAGGAAATGAGAGGCTGAAGCAAAACAACCAAAAGAAAACTCTAGATAGAGACAGAAACAGAGAGCCAGTAACAGAAGTGAAAAAACCTTTTGAAGCAGACAAAACGCATGCTGCAAAATCTAATTTTGGCACCCTCAATGAGGATTTCAATGGAGAACAAACCGTTGACCATTCAACCTCTAAAAAGAAAGGCAAAGGAAAGGATGGCAAGAAAAAGGGAAACGGAGGAAGGAGGAAATCGCAACGAGAAGCAGATGATAAGGAAAAGGCAGCTCTCAAAGAATTCATGCAAAACCTCAAAGGGAGAAGAAGACTTCTTGTAAGTTCTTGATTAAAAATTCATACATATTTGCAGCTCTCCATGGAATGGTGTATCTGATTATAATGAGGTTTTCTTTTTGTGGTACAGGTGATTTCATCCCCAAGTGATGTCTCAAGTCAGTATATCAAACAGAGAGATGATAATGAGCTACGTAGCTGTGAGTTTTCCCAAAGAAAGGTCTCAGTGCTGTCCATAATGGGTTCAGATCTTACTCTTACGCTACACATCCAACACTACCAAGGTAATTCAAATGTGTAAACACTGACATGTGTACAGAAGAATAATCGAACTTGTCTTACTGTATGTTTTTGATTCACTAAAAGAACCAAGTCATTTGTTTTAGGAATCATGTGGCGCTACACAGGCGGCACTGTGTGTTTTTCATTCACTTTAAACAATCGGTTTAAAAGAGTAATTTGCTCATGAATTGAACTGCACTTGTCGCACTGTATGTGCTTGATTCAATTAAAAGAACCGGCTCAAAAGAGTCATTTGTTTGTAAATCGAACCACACAGGTCTCTTTGCAGGCTACTTTTTTAATTCACTAAAAAAATCCAGCTCATAAGAGTCATTTATTTGTTTGTGAATCGAGCTGATCCAGTTATATTTCTTTACATTTTATTTTGAAATGTAAAATGCTCAATGTTCTTTTTGAAACAGACTCCGAGGCGCCATCCTTGCCAGAAAAGTTCAGAAACCCAGAGTTAATCAGCGAGATCCGCAGAGAATATGGGCTGGACTCCAAAAACTTCTCAATGGTGTTGACTGACTATGACCTGAGCCCGAACGTAAGAACGATTTATTCTCTCCTAATTCACGGTGACTTTGAATGACTGCTGAATCAAAGGCATACTTGTGGTTTTTAGCTTAACAGGATTTTCAGCAAGCCAACAGCTCCTTCCGATTTACTGGATTACATTGACAGCTTTCCTTCACGTCAATCTGAGAAGGAAGACGAGCGAAAAGCTCCATCACGCTGCTCTAAAGATGAAACAAACAATCAGGAGAACTCACTTCTGAGGTAAACACAATGAGTTTCACCCTGCTTTGAGCTGATTGCTAATCTTTCTAATTATTCTGATTATCACATGTGAATTTTTAGGTTTATGTCCAAACGAAGACTTCTAATCATCTCAGCACCTACAGTAGATGACTACTCATTCCATCAGCAGCTTCAGGCATTCAATGGACAGGAGTGTCCAATGGGTATGCATCATGTTTTCTGAGCTCTTTCTAGTGTGGATATCTCTTTTAAAATGATTAATTTACTACATATTTGGTAACCATTAAAACTTAATCCGCATGGACAGGTATCCGTCATTTTGCCTTGTTGAAGATTGTGGGTACTGGATCGACAGCTTCAGGAACAGTGGAGTTTTTTCCATTGAATGGTGAGATCATCAAACTAATCCTTATTTCATGCAAGTAATACATAAAGCTTATGTTTATGAATATATTCTGAAATGAGGATGGAAAATTGATCATGCCCTACAGGAAAAAGTCAACCTGAGAAAGAGACGCTCTCGCAGGATGTGGTGGAAAGTCTCAGAAATCAGTTAAAGATAAACAGGGACTACTTCAGCATGCTGGTGGTGGGTAAGGATGGAGACGTAAAGGCCTGGTTCCCGTCTCCAATGTGGTCTTTGGGAAGCATCTACGACCTTGTGGACTCGATGGAATTGCGTCAACAGGAACAGAAACTGCAGCAAACACTTGGAATTCACTGTCCAGATGAGAATACTGGGACTTACCATGGTTACAGAGAAGAGACAGAGGACAGCTATTTGTACCACAGATCTGAGGACTAAAAGCCATCCAAACAAAGACATTGGACATGCATATAATGAACACGGCATGCATTTGTACATTTGTCATCCCCATATCATGTGATGCAAAAGTTATAATAAACAGATCTTGTATGAAATTCATACATTCATCTTACATGTTGTTGCTATGTATGTCCTGTAAAATTTCACTTCCTGGCATTTCACATGCTACTACTAGTATAGCTCTTGATATTAAAGTCTATTTTTTTCTAAGCTGAAGAAAATCTCTGAGTGTCTTTAATGTCTTTGTGAGTTACTATTCAAAAGTTTGAGGTTGGTAAGATTTTTTTGCAAGAAGTTTTCTTATGCTCACCGAGCCTGCATTTGATTAACAATCGGTTAATCATCAAAAAAATCATCAAAACATCAATATTGTGAAATATTACAATTTAAACTGTTTTATATTTTAATATATTTCAAAATGTAATGTTCATGTGATGGTGTCGTAATACACTAACATGTACAAAAAAAAATTACTCTCAACAAAGACAAAAAAGCGACATGCTTCAGTGTTCTTATATGTATTCCATCATGCACAGCAGGGAAGCATATTTGAGTATAGAAAGAGCAATTGTGCAGTATGGGATAGGCAAATAGATTTGATGAGGAGAGCGATAGGGCTTCCTGTGATGACAGTGCAGCGGGCTGCCAGCAGATAAGGGAAGTAGCCAGGAGTGGGCAGGCATTTACAGTCACAAATAAACTGAAGCAAACAGAAACACGTTCATTAGTCTGGTCAAGAGCTACTAGTCCATGAGAAGATCTGGGAGAGGATCTTTTTTTTTGCTCGAACCATGGTGAGTGTTCTTTCTGGTTTCATCCCTTAATTGTCATATTGTAATGGCCGGAATGTAACTTTATGACAGTTTTTAGATAAATTAGTACAGAGAAACTGATTGTATGAAATCAGATGGTGAACTTGTGATGCATGCGTTTTTCTATGCATAAATTGTCTCTTCTAGCACACTACGTTTATCTGATACTGTTTGTCTACTTATTAACTTGTTATTTTACTTTTTACGTAAAAAATATTTCTATTGGTTAAGTATGCCATTTCCATTATCATAGGCTTTGTTTGTTGGACATCAATAAAAGATAAGACGCAAAAAACTAAACTGCTATAAAATGAAATGTTGCTTTTGAAGCGAAATTTCACAGCAACTTCACATTTTTCTCGATTAAAAAAAGTTCATCAGGGGAATGGTTAGGGGATTTTATCATGTGTTTTTGTGTAAAAAAGATTGTGTAATGTTTGGCCCGTTTTTGCTTCACCAACACAACTTAGTTCCTCTTCGTCTGAACACATTTGAGTTTCTCTTGAATTCTTCAGCCATCTGGTTTTCTATAGATGTACCTTACCATCAATTAGCTGCTCTTTTAAACCTAGACAAACTGTCACAAACTGGTTTAAATTTATATCTGGTTCTGCCCTTTGTGGTCACAGCAACCCATTTTGATTCAGCTTAATACCACATTATCAATGTGAAACTACCGTAGGACACCTGTTTCAGATTGCATCACAGTCACATTGTGGGATATCCCAAATTCCCTACCCATGGTCATTAAGCTTCTCCATAACCGATTGAGAAATACACACACAGACATCCATTGGTTCTTTGTTAAGCATGTGTTAATACACGCAAGGTCTCATATTCAAAACACACATTACACAAATCATCCATCCAAATAACAGAACTATGGACTTTTTGTGAGGCTGCTTTGCATGTCGTGAGCCTTTAAAGGTACAGCTGCATGTTGTTATAGTAACAGCCATAATAAATATAAATGTATTTCGTATTCTTTGTATATCTTTGTAGCTATTAGGACACATTTTTTAAAGCATAAAAAAATGAATGCATTAGAAGACATCTTTCTGCTTATGTTACATTTTAGTTTTTTTTTTTTTTTTTTTAATTTACTGTAGCCGTCGTAACAAGATTATGATAGCCTATTAAAGGGATAGTTCACCCAAAAATGAGAATTCTGAATTCTGTCATAATTTAAGCTACTCACCCTCAAGTTGTTCCAAACATGTATGCATTTCTTTCTTCTGTTGAACACAAAGGAAGATATTTTGAAGAATGTTGGTAACCAAACAGTTGTGGGGCACCATTGACTTCCATGTGGAACTATCCCTTTAATTTAGCTATTTGAATAAAGAGAAAAAAAAGTGTAGTTAATTAACAAAATAAACTTTCTCCCAAAACCATGCTTCATCACAATTCATGGTTGCCCAGAGGAATACGAGTGTACTTTTAAAACCCTATACAAACACTAAACACTTATTTTGACACATATAAATTGCATTTACATCTGACTCTGGGTCTTTACTTCATTTGAGCAGATGGAGCTGATTTTTTTATGAGAGTCGTTTGAAGTCAGTTGCACTAAACCTGAGGCCATGCTGTCTGAGATTACACAGACATGCTCTTTTTGTGTGATATCATTGCAGTAGTAGATAACAAACGAAATGATCAAGCCATGTGGTATCTGCAAACAAACAACGTCTCAAGGTTTTTTTGGTGTAAGTGTCCTTGGAGAGTAAATACAGGTGTAGTTCATCATATCAACCATCTACTTGTTCTACTAATGTTTACAACTAGAAAGTTAGCAGTCACATTATAATTTAAGCTTGCAAAATTCCAGAAATTAAACCTTTTAGCCCTTTCTGGTCCCCAGAGGATAGTATGCCGGTGTTTCTAACAAGCTCAACCAGCAAATTAATCAGAAACACCATAACCATTTTTAAAAATAAAAATTCAAAACAATTACACCACCCTGCAATGAACAGGCAACATGATAAAAAGAATAGTAAAATTATAAAATAAAAAACATTATAAACAAAAAATAAAAACCCTAAAAAAAGGATAAATAACATTTAATAATTTACAATGCTAAAATATACAAACAAATCCACTTTCTCACAAAACTACAAACCCTGGAGCTTTCAAAGTTGAATAATTATTAGCTAAGTTATATGAATTTTCAGGTCAGAGTTCACTAAAACATGAACTTCCCACTTTCTCATGTCAACAGAGCAAAGTCTCATCTGTACATTTTGAACAGGTAATCTATTGTTTTAATCTTTAAAACCTATTTGTGTGTGCTATGTCTTTTTAAGATAAAATTAGTAAAAATGTTAAAAATGTAAAACGCAAAAAAATAATAATTGGTTAGGTGTAAGTTACCTTACCATTTACCAAGGCCAATACGCTTTTTGAACATCATGTAATTTTACTGTAAAGTATGGTCAAATGTAAAGTTTTAGCAAAACTATTTTTGTTAAAAAAATAATTACTGTACAATTTACAGTGAAAACAGTAGAAGGACATTTCCAGAATTTCTGCATGGCATATCACACATGATTAATTTTCTTTAAAGCTGCATTCCGTAACTTTATGGGGTTGAAAATTGTCCAAAAATAAATTTTTGAGCAAGTACATAACCAGCCAGTGTTCAAAACTATCTGCTTAGGGACCGTTGGTATTTATGGAAAGGGCCACCGGAGGAAAATAGGGGAGGGTCATGTCTTTTTATTCTTTGTTGAGGGGAGGGTCACCCAACTTTTTTTAGTCTATAGGGGAGGGTCACCCAACTTTTTATCAAAACAGCTAAATTTCAAAGTGGCTTGTTTGGTGCATATTTTTTCCATGTAGCTATAGCTCTCTCGGTCTCAGCCCCCCATCGCTATCAGATGGGTCTGACCCAACAAAAATCCAGTTTGGCGCTGTCTGACAGTGGGCGCGCGCTTCAGTACGTGCTCAGAAAAAGTGCATTAGAACAGAACGCCAAAGAAATGTTTACCCGGCAAAGCTTTAAAGCACGAGCAAATAATGAACTTTTGTGATTGCGAATAAGTGCAGTGTCCTGTGAATGTAACTCTACCACTGCATTAACATGTGATGTGAATGTACGTCGAGTTTTACAGTATTGGGACTGAGGCGCCAGAACTGCAGCTGATATAATGTGCGCTGCATGATACTACCATATTTTAGTTTCCATTCTTATTGTGTTTCCACAACAATGTTAGTGAGTAAATCTACTGAAATTGCCACCATAACAGTGGAGTGTGATGTGTTGGACATAGGGCTACCACATTTTTAAATTACTATTAGTATTATTTGAAGTTAACATAATAAAATACGTAGACCTACACCAAAAAAACTAGTTGAGGATAAATTCTTTAAAATTGGGCAATTCCAGCGTTATGGACGTGACATTTGCAGTCAAAACTTGAAATATAAATTATCAGAAAATGCATTTAATACTGAAATGTCTGTTTATATATTCATACTCCCTTAAGACGGGCTTACACGGTGCGATTTTTTGCTGTTTTACGAGCTCGCAGATGATTTTTTTTCACTCGGGAGAAATGGCGTGGAAATCGGTTGTGCTCGTATGTTGCGGCTCGTGCTAGGAAGATACGAGCCGAGCCAAGCCGAACCTTTCGACCTCACGATAATTTTTAAACATGTCTAAAAAGTTTGGGAGCTGTAGGCTTGAATTCGTCAGGTGTGTGCGCTGTGCGGTTGAATGAGCCGATTTGTCGATCTATCTGAATTTGACCAATCAGGAGCTGAAGAAATCCACAGAAGAAAGACAATGGCAGCGCCACCGTGAACTTGGACTATTGAAGGGGAAGCCTACTACTTTATTATGATTTTAGTATCATAATGATTAATAAATGCATGCACAATTATCAGTGAACTTGATAAATATTGCAGATATGTTTTACTATGCACAAACAAATGCCTTTCAACTTGTGTGCAAAATTCTGAATTAAATGAATGTACAGCAATTTGTACAAATAGAGTCTGTATGTGTGTTGAAGCCATAATAAGCCCATTTAGTTTCGTATTTATTATAATGTTTTTTTTTCCATCTATGTTGATTATGAAAAGTATAGCCTACGCAATATATCGGGAGACATGGCCAGACATGATTTTGACCACTTCATTAAGTGTTGTTTTGTAGAAAGCCTTTCTTTAAAGTGAATTTCGTTTTGTATTAATTGTATCTTAATTTTAATCAATTTTTCATCAACCAATTGAAATTTAATTAATAAGAAGCAAATATAGCTGGATTTACAAATGCACATCTTGATTGTTGCATGCACACATTATGTCGAAATAATGACATATTACCACAACAACCATCGAATTGTCCTGGTTTGAGACTGTTAATACACATAACACAAAATATTATTTTTATTTTTTTCGTGTTCGCATTTATGAGGGAAAAAAAATGTTACGGACGTGACAGTTCTCCATTACGGACATGACCGCTCTGTAAGTGACTTTAAAACTTTCAGAGAAACCTCAAAGAGAAAGCACAAAGCCTTTCTTAAAAGTGAATTTAGTTTTTTATTAATTGTATCTTAATTTTAATCAATGTTTCATCAACCAATTGCCTGGATTTAATAAATTAGAAGTAAATATAGTAGACAATCATCATGACACGGAGGCGCCGGCGCGTGACCTGGACTCTGGTCCAAATGAACCGAAACTCAGCTTAGCCTATACTAGGCTACTTGCCTCACAGACCTGATAAATAGGCTATATAGAAAACTTGACAAGACTACTTTTTAACAGAACAATTCAAAACGAAAGAAAACAGACTACAGACTGCTCTATGCTCATGTAATCCGTATGAAATGTGCATTTCTCTCTGGCACGTTCACTAGGCCTACTGTGAAGATCGCGAGTCAGCATCGTCACCTTTATATTTGCAGCCGACACTGACAAAGACTTGTTTATTGATATACAATTAAAATGTCCCCTTGCTATATTATTCATAATCATTACTTTTGGTTCTTTGTAGCAGCTTTAAAGGGTTAGTTCACCATTTCCACGACGCATGCGCGAGAATTGCGATCTCCTTCAATTACTTCAGTTAAGTTCTCGCGCGTGCGTCGTGGAAATCTCTTGAAGTCTCGTTTCAGGCCTACAAGAAAGAAAAGGAATAGTCGAATAAAGTCGTTATTTTTGTTGTTTTTTTCGCACAAAAAGTATTCTCGTCACTTGATAAACTTATAGTTGAGCCACTGTTGCGACATGGAATATTTAAACATTTTCTTTAATGACTTTCTGGGCCGTCCAGTGTCATTCCCTTAGGGAGCCTATGTAGCAGTCATAAACCTCTCAGATTTATTCATAAATATCTTCATTTGTGCTCCGAAGACGAACGAAGGCCTTACGGGGTTGGTACAGCATGGGGGTGAGTAATTAATGACTTAATTTTCATTTTTGGGTGAACTAACCCTTTAAGATACTTTATTGGCAGCGCCACCCTTACATTTTACATGAACGCGTCACCACTGCATCAGCACCGAAAACATGATTTTTTTTTTTTTTTTCAAATAAAAAATCGTGATACGAACCGAATTGAAGGTTTGGTCTATCGTTACAGCCCTAGCAAGACGAGAAAGCAGGAGTTTGGTCGTTTATCATAGAATCTGAACATCTTTGCCAAGCGCAAACCAGAAGTAGGCTAATCAATAAATTATCGGGCAGGGTCATGCCCTTTTTCATAATCATTTTGGAGGGTCACAGAAAAAATTATTGCTGGCAAAGGGAGGGTCAAGTCTTTTTTGACTACAGATCTCAAATCTCCTCCAGTGGCCCCTTAAATAAATAACGAACAGTCCCTTACCTTAGCTCGATTCAAAGCAGTAAGCTTGTAATAATGTTTTTAATTCCAGTGGGTGTTCAAATTCGAGCATGTCTTTGCGTCATTACGTCACATCTGTAAACATAAAGAAGGAGTCTCGGCTAGTAGGCTATATTGCGTGAGTATGTTGGAGGTGGACATTTATAGCCTTTTCACCCGTTGTAAAATGCAAAAGACTTTGGAGTGGCTACAGAAAAAAAGACATTGCAACCGGGCCCATGCGAAATGGAAACTGAACTACAGGTAGCCCTAATACACATTAAATGTAGTCACGTAATGGTGATGTAGTTAACATTAACAATTTCAGAAAAAAAGTATAATTTGCACGGTTTGACGTGATATGATAAGCGATCGTTAGATTTAATCAGCGTGATTTATTGCAATGCTTTTTTCCCCTTAGTTGGTCAGAACAAAAGTGGATGTTACTTACTTGCTCAGATGACATTTTTCCGGTGAAAATGCTTATGTTGGTCAATGGTCATACTTGCAAAAAGTAGAATCTATGATTACGAATGACAGTATCCACACCGGCGCGGCGCATATTCTCCTCATTGGATTCATCCGCGCTGCCGTGCCGAGGCACTGCACGTAAAGTTGATAATTCCGCGAATAACTGCAATTGCAGATTTCGAACAGAGACGGCGACAAAGAGGAAAAGCTACGGACTGTAGCTTTAAATAGTTTGGCGTCTAATTTTTCTGATCAGTAATGCACATTAGGATGTTCTTTGTTACATTTTCTGTTATTTAGTTATAGCATTATTTACTTTACAATCTTGTGCAGGGGTGCCGCCGAGGTTTCGGGCCCCCCTGGCTAACTTTTTTTGGGCCATTATGATTGGAGCACTAATTTCTCCGCAATGGACCATGTTTTATGGACAGACAACTTTTGATGAACTCTGATTCATCATCTGGTTTTCTGCTGAAAAATATACAGGCATCCTGTAATACCAGAAACATCTTCTCTTTTTTTTTACCGTAAATTAACCAGGATATCTTTACACAAATACAAAGACATGGCCTAAAATTTCCATTTAAAGTACTGTATGTGGTTTTAAAAAATGTCTACATTGCTATTGTTTGTCAAGAGCGTAGTGATATTGTAATTGGTTGGCCAATGTCAGTTCCTGTGTCTAACAGTTTCTCTTTTTCGCTCAGTGAGTAAAACAGCTCAGTGTGTACCTCTGGGTCAGGCCTGTCTCATTAAAAACTTGTCCAAAGCTTATCAGCTCTTCCTGGTGAGAGGTCTGTCCTGATTCAAATGCTTGTTACCAAGGGTGCGTCACATACATCGCCCAGAGTCTCTGATGTATAGACACGTTAACACAAAAGGGTAGAACAAAATTTTTTTGTGAAAACAAAGAGGTGTAGTCCACAGCTTTGAGATATGGGTAAATCAACTCGAATTCACACTGGGGATACATCATGGACAAATAAATGACAGGGTTTTTTTTCCAGAAAGAGATTTGCATCCAATTGCGCAAGATTTGAATGGGCGCAACTGACAAACTAGCTATAAAAGCTAAAGCTATTTCATGGTTATTTTAGTTTTATTTTACAAAATTTTATACGTGAAAGTAATGCATTTCACTGTGGCCTGTGACATATACTGTGACAAAATACTGTTAGCCTTTTCTATTCATTCTTCTGTATATAAGTGCTGTAGTAGTGATCGTAGTGACTTCCTGCTAGTTTGGTGTGACAAATGCTCTCAGTTCCTGTGTGATCTCAGAAACTGTCAGGTTCAGTGCAGTTGACTACAAACAGCTCTGATGGAAAAATCAACTGTGCTAAATTGTAGTGGAGACCCCAAATCAGAGGTAAAGATATTTTTATAGATATTTTTGTAATGTAAAACATCTCTGCCCCCCTCTCTGCTGGACAGGGGGCTAAACACAGCGGCAACCTTTGTTGGATGTCTTGTGTTCTATACTCAATTTATTAGACAGAGTGTTCAGGTGGTTCATTTAAGCTAAATTTGATAAATCTTTTATGGGCAGTTCAATACAACAAAAAACAGCAGTTTTAGACTACAAGATAAGAAAAAAATACACTTGACATAACCCTAACCCTAATTTAAAAAATGTACATAGAATACACATTTAAGTTGGACAGACATTAAAAGTATGAGTTTTAGTATTGTATACTGCTTTGATGTCAAGTATTTCTTTATAGTATTAATCAAATTGCATGAATTAACTTAAAGGTGCTATATGTAACTTTTCTTCTAAAATGAATCCTTTTTTTATTGCCTGTGTGTGAAGGGGTTGTAATCACACATTACAATGATCCACTTGTCGGGTTTTGCTATTACCTCTGAGGGCCAGTATTCCTATTTCTATGTGAAGTCTCCAGGTCGGATTTTCTGCGAAATCCATCGGGTGTGACGTGCATGCGCGCTCCCGAGCCTCTCTCCTTTTTATTTATAGTCTATGCAACGGCACTCCAGCTAACGACATGGAGTCTGATAACACCAAAAAACGACCTGCCTCCAGCACAACACAGACTCCAACACAAACTCCACATAAATATAAAGAACAAAACAAAACAAAACAAAAATGTATCTGCTGAAGCTCGTCCATGAATCAGATCGACTTAGGACGAAAACACGGATCAACATCGGCAGAGCGTTTGAATTATGGAGAGACTTCCGCTATTTTTATTGTGATAAATTACAAGTTTCAGATATGCTGAAATAATGGTAAACTGTAATGAAATAGCAAGGTAAACTACAGCATATATGAGACATGAAATGAATACAAAAGACTGTTCCAGGATAACAAAAAGGTGCTTTAGGATGTAACTTTTATTTTATGTACTAGATCTACTGTCTAACGTCACTCATCCCACTACTATCATATTGTTTATAATACACATTTCCAGACACGTTCAGTACAGTAATGTTACTTCCTACGATCTTACTGTTACACTGAAATTGTTCAGTCTAGTTCACTAACCGTTTTCGTTATCATATTATACATTCACCTATGTTGACATTGCTGATTGTGAAAGATACACAAATAGTTAGTGAAACACCACATGTCGGCTAAATGCAGTCAATGTAACGTTATCATGGTACGAGCATGGAACATTAGTTTAACGTCAAGCTGATAAAAGTAGCCTATTATTGTAACGTTGCAGTGGGAGTTTACATGAGTTTGCAGCATGTTGTGTGATGCTTTCTCCGGTGTGTTGAAAGTCTCAGTGTGCCCGTGTACCATGAGTGCTCGCTCTTGTGTTCGAACACGTGCAAGAGCACGAGCGCTCTTGTAAAAATTGGTTGCAATCTGAAACATCACCGATAGAGGCCGCTAAAAAATACATATAGCACCTTTAATTTACTTTAAATTATTCAACAAAAGGTTGGCAACCCTGGCATGCATGTCAATGAACAATATGAGCAAGATAAAAGGATAAAGAGTTATGATACATGTTTCTTTCCTTTATTTTTAGAGGTTTTTAAGGAATATTAAAGCCTGTGTGTCTGTATGCCAAATTAACTGTTAACGTATTCCTTTATCATAGTTGCTTAGTTTTAGAGGCCTATGGGAAGGAAAACCCTGAAAGAGTTTTACATGGGATGCGCAATATATCGGCCACCATATCGGTATCGGGCGATATATGATCATTTTTAATAATAATATAACCGATAAATAATGGATTATTTCCTTCAACTGAGAGACTTCAGATGGGTACTGTTCACCATGATGCTTTTGGATTGCTTGAAATATGACTGAATCCCTTCAAAAAAGGAAAATATAAGTTACAGCATCATGTAGAGCATAAGTCTGTCATATAGGCTACATCAAATAATAATGAGAACATTATAATTGTGTGCTTGGGGCATGGCTTTTAATGATGAGACTTTTCTTTTTGTAATCAGGCTCTCAAAAATTATATACAAATTTGGATTTAGATTTTTTGGCCAATATATCGGTTATCAGCTTTCAAACATACAGAATTATTGGTTATTGGTATCGGCCAAAATGTTTGCATCCCTAAGTTTTACCAAACAGCAGCACCCAACTGAACCATGCAATTGAGTTACACGCTGATAACGCAGTGCAGACTAGTGGTCGAACCAAGAAAACTACAAGATGAAATATCATTTTGGCCTAGTAAAGAGGCCTATCGCTCAATGCTTATGGTGGTACACTTTGCACTGCTTTTCTGTTGTGTTTTGCTTTCAAAACAATACTTTTTACAGAGCTAGCAATGCCATAGGTTTGATTCCCAGGAAATGCATGAACTGAAAAAACTGCGTAATGTAATGCAAGTCACTTTGGATAAAAGTGTCATAAAATGCAAAAATTTAAATGTAATGTAGACTATGATGCATACTATATCACACACAGATAAAAGCTTAAATAAACTGACAAGAGCACAAATACGGATGTGTACACTCTGCCTAGGTTTGTCTCTGTTCCTTAAATTTTGACTTTCAATCTATGCTTGCAGGACAACAAGTCAGATGTGAAAGCTATCATGGCTCGTTTCCAAACAGGAGGTGCATCTACGGAAGGGACTCCAGGTGTTCGTCCAAAACTACCTGTCCAGCCCACATTGTCTTCAGGCCCAGCGATGCCTGCTAAGAAGCCTATTCTCGAAACTAGCCTCTCCGGTGGAGCTACTACAACCTCAACTGCCCCCAAACCAAACTTTGTAAAGAGCACAGTCAACACAGCTAGAAGCGCTCCAGACATGCATGACCCTCCGAAGCCAAAAGCTTTCGGGACTAGGTTTGAAAACACACAAGAGAACAACAGGGTCAACTTTAAAGTTCCCGTTAAACCTAAACCACCAGACTTGAGCCAGGAATCTGAGACTTCAAAGACCCCATTCCCAAAAGGACCACTACAGAAGCTTCCTTCAAGCATTATGGCGAACGATTCAAAGGTGATAAGTCCAAAGCCACTGGCTACTACGGTAAAACCACCCTGGGTCAAAGATATCCCAAAAGCTGAAGACAACTCTAGCTCTAATCCCACCCTTCCAAAAATGCCATTTGCACCCAAACCGAAAAGCACCATGGCTATGTTGCGCCAGCAGCCGGAGGAAAGTAGCACTATGGAGCCTGCAAGACCTTCCTCAGTATCTCATCTGAAACCAACAAGTTTTCGTATTAAAAATAGCTTTAACAAACCAGAGGAAGTTGTTAAAGAGGGTGCTAAAGTACCAAGTGCTAATGAGTCAGTCTCAAAGCCTGTAGCGCCTCATAAACCCAACTTTCCAAGAAAACCATCCGGGCCTCCTGCACAAACAGTGAACAATGACCCTTCAGCCCCCAAGAAGAAACCTTTAACCAATAGCTATGCCCTGGGCAGCGCCCCTGCCAAACCCAACAGACCTCCCAATGTCAACCTTGAGAAGTACAAGAAGGGCTCAGAGGCTGCAACAGACAGTGAGTACTGCCCACCTGGAACAAACTGCACACGCTTAACAAAACAATAGGCTAAATGCACTTCACCAGTCATATCAAAGCCACAAAAACTTAGTATGCAAAGCAGCCACTGCTCATAAGCACCGTAGAGTATACTTTGGGTCAAAGTGGTTTCCGTGGTTTTACTTGTGACTGCTCTGCTTTCCCCTGAGACGGTTAACAAGCATGCACAATAAAACACGCACCATAAAGTGATAAAAATGAGAGACTATGTAGATGCATATCTTAGTCAGTAATTTATGTCCGAATGACGAACATCACATGACTATATCGAAAGGTTAGATGCTGCTGATTTATGCACTTTGACACAGTGCAACATGCTTGTCTTTGCTCTTTAATACACTATTACAGCACAGCATGTGAATCGGCATCAGAGGTGCCATCATGAAATGAACATACAGGTGTATCTTGTTTTAGAGAGCAATAACAACATATTGGAAATTCAAGATTTCCTGCATGCGCTGAGCTAACTTCCTCGTTTGAGTTTCTCTTGTCACTTGAGAGCTGAAGTCAGTAAAAAAAGGGAAGCTTTTTTAAAATGGGAACATAGTTTTAGAGATAGCTTTCATTTTTAACTTGTGATCATGGTGAGATCCTGTGTATGACTAGGTTTTGCTCTTGAGCGCCATATGAAAAGATCTCAGATTATTTTACGATGGTTAAAAACTTTGCTCTCTGTGTGTGGTGGG
Organism: Tiaroga cobitis; assembly: GCA_030578255.1. Lineage (NCBI taxonomy): Eukaryota > Metazoa > Chordata > Actinopteri > Cypriniformes > Leuciscidae > Tiaroga > Tiaroga cobitis. Next base: position 23,421,791 of record CM060611.1, on the reverse strand, counting down.
GGGGGGGGAAAAACTTTTTTTCTTTTGTGGAGCACATTAAACTAGATATTTTGATTTAAACTAGATATTTGTGTAGTGTTTCAGCTGTTTTCATGTTAATCAATGAACCTTTTGTGCTCTGCAAAACTAAGAAAGTTATACAGGTAAGAAAAGACAAGGCGAGGGCGAGTAAATCATGACAGAATCGACATTTTGGGTAAACTGTTCATTTTAAAAGATAAAGCTGGTCATAAGGTTAACTATTTCTTGCAGGTCCTGTACCAAAGAATGTAGCTCCCCCTCCTCCACCCGCCTCTCACCCCAGTAGTCAAGCACCTCCACCACTGCCCTCTCAACCCTTACCTCCCAGCCTGCCCCCACGACCTCCAGGACCTTTGTGAGTACCACAGAAATGCTACTCTTAGTACTGTGACTGAATTATTCAGGTAATGACCATTTCTTTAATGTGAATGTGATGATACCCTTCACACCTTTATTTTTGTCTGCAGAATTCAAGATGAGAATTATGACGATGTGGAGAGCTTGAGAGAGTCATCTAGGGGTAAGAGCTACCTTTACGTTGTTGAATAGGAGTACATTTAGAGCCAATAGCTAGTGTGTGTGTGTGTGTGTGTGTGTGTGTATGAATAAAGACATATTTTCCTTACTTTTCATTTCTGAAAGTAGCCTTGTGTGCTCACAAAGGCTTTTGATCAAAATCACAGTGAAAATTGTCATCTTTTCTTCATCTTTTAAATCTTTTAATACATTTCCAAATGTTATTTATCCCTATACACATTTCTTATTATTATCAATGCTAAAAACAGTTATGCTATTTAATATTTTTGTGGAAACCAAGATATCCAACCAATCCTTTTCAGGATTATTTTATAAACAGAAAGTTCTTAACAGTTTTAAACTGCATTTGAAATAGAAATCTTTTGTAACATTTTTTGAATGACTTTACTGTCACTTTTGATTAATTTAATGCATCCTTGCTGAATAAAAGTGTTTATATATATATATTAAAAACTACATATAAGTTTTAATATATAAATTACAGAAATATAAATACTTACAATACTATATAATAAATGGTACAATACAATATCTTTACAACATCTTTTCACATTTTATCACTACAGGCCAGAAAATGGAGGTAAGAATCTTAGCGAAGGCACACAGATACCTGGAAGGTACACTAAAAGTTTGTTTGTGCAGTGTCTCATGTCTTACCTTTTTTAGGGAAGTGAAAGTGATGGTGAGATATATGAGGATCTCGACGACAGTCGGTAAGATGTTTTAAGCTCTATTGCTGCCACTGTCTGTGATACACAGCGGTTACCTTAGCCACCTGGAACAGGATGAAATTGTAACATCAACTGTTTTGCTGCTTTGCCATGTTCTGTAGTGTTTACTTGTGTTTTTGGCTAATACATGGTGTATGGTCTGCTATATCACAGGTCTGCTGCAGAGACAAGTCAGCCTCAAAAGAAACAAGACAAAGAAATTAAAAATCAGAAAGACCGTGAGAAAAAGGAGAAAGAAGCAATTAAGAAGTTTAAAGTAAGATGGGATTTTTATTTTAAAGCATGTAGAATTGAAAACCAACCAGTTATTGAGATTTACTTTACTGGATCATGGGGATTATAAAAGTTTTCTTTTTATTTGTTCTTTCCACAGATAACAGCACCCCTGCAGGTTATTCATCAGGTAAAAGCTAAAGCTGACTGCAAGGGTGGGAAAAATGACCTCTCTATAAAGAAGGGCGAGTCAATTAATATTATTCGAATCACTGACAACCCAGAGGGTAAATGGCTGGGCCGAGGTCAAGATGGATCATGTAAGAGTTCACACACTATAAAAAGTTTGACAATATGAACTGGTCATTGATCACCCCACATGAGTACTTTGTCAAAACATCACTGAGAAAAGACACATATAATGTAGTTATTTCTCTATATTTCAGTCGGCTATGTTAAAACGGAAATGGTTGAGATCAACTTCAGCGTCTTGAAGAATCAAGGCCTGTCTTTTCCTCATAACTTGGAAAATGAGGAGGTGTACGATGACGTGGAATCTATGGACGATCAAGGGTAAGAATCTGTAACACTTAAAAACAAAAGTTCATTCTGCAGAATTCCACAGATTTTCCCTAATAATTATTAATAGGAAGATGTGAAAAAGCTGATTTGATCTGCACCTGGACATTTACTTGACGTCACATTAAACACTCTAGTATCTAGTCCAGAAACAGTCAAGAAAGTTTAATTAAAACTTGCACGGCAAATACTGCTGTTCTCATTTATGTGAGAATTTATATTTCTTTCATATTTCAGGAAAATGAATGGGCAGCGGGGTAAGTTTTAATATAACCAATATTTTTTCTGACTAATTGACTGTAAGGTCTAAGTTTAAAACTTGTTTTAACTGTAACTGTAATAATTTAAGTTTGAGGGGTGATACTTAAACAAGTCTGCCCTCTGCTGTGTATAGTTGTTTTACCTCCACTGCCAGATGATGATGTGTATGATGATATACCTGATTCCAATCCTAATCCAATCAGGTAAGAGCAAAATATACATATATATATGTATAATGTAAAGTAATATTATAATAATGTATTACAATAATATAAGATTTCCATACTTTGTTTATGTGTGCCTGTATTCCCACACTGCATTCCTCTGAATCCATAGCAGTGGAGATCCCAGGCCACTCTTTAAATCGCGCAACTTCTTGGACATGCTCAAAAGTTCGGTTGAACGGAGAAAAAGCCAAGTTCACAATAATGAGTAATTTTTACATTAGTAAGCTGGAATCGGTCAATGTTACTTTTCTACATTTTCAATCCTTACCAATCACAATTGCATATGCAATTGCATCCATTTGCTCTAACAAAGCAAATTGATTAATTGTTCCTTTCACAATCAATCCAATCTGAGCAAAAACACCAAATAGTGCCTTCAAGTTAATGTCTTCTGAGCCTCCTGTTATTAATGCTTTTCTAATCTTTTCTAACCATAACGTTGCTATATGGATGATTCACTAATGTTCTTTTCCCAAGACTTCAACCTCCCTCGATTTTGCTTTTATCTACAGAAAACAATATTAACTCCAAATTAAGTCTGTTAATTGGAGTTACATACATAACATACATACATAAAATTATCATAGTTATATACTTCTTTTTCAGCATTCCTCCACCTCCACAATTTACACCTGAAGGAAATAAAGGTAAAAATCATTTTAGTCCTATATAACGCTTAAAGTAACTGTTACTTTCAAAGCAACTCTATGTTTCATCTTCAAATGTCTTTACATCACAGACATTTGCCAAGACATATACGATGATGTTGATTCATTCCCTTCCGCTCCATCCCCTTGCAGGTAAACAGATGTTACCTTAAGTGCTTTGCTATTAATGTTGTAAAACAATATGATGCCATACACAGAATTAAACTCTTAAAACATACTATATATTAGCATATTTCAATTTGTGTCTTGATGATAATGATATTTTGCAGCCTTCCTCAAATGAAATCTAAGGCGACCAAAGTTCATGAGGACCCAAAAAAACAAAAGAAGTTTGAGAAAGAAGAAAAGGAATTCAGAAAGAAGTTTAAGGTGCGTATGAGATAACTTTGGGCATACTGTATGACACAATGCTAAGTTCATGTGCTTTCTTCATTGAATTAACCAGCAAACAATTTGGTATTTACTTTACCAGTACGATGGTGAGATTCAGGTACTTCATCAAGCAACAATTGCCACCAGTAAGAAGGGCAGTGGGAAAGAGCTGGCTGTACAGGCTGGGGAGACTGTGGACGTCATCAGCAAATCTGACTCTGACAAATTCATCTGTAGGAACAAGGAGGGCAAATGTAAGTGACATTAATTGTGACTCCAGATCAGATTAATCTATAAGACAAGCAATGGTAATAATGATGAAATTGTAAAATTGACTTTCAGTTGGATATGTCTCAGCGAGCAACATCCAACCAGAGTAAGTTACATTTTGTCAAAGGGTTTTTTTTTTTTTTTTGCAAATGTTTTATCAATGTGTGAACATGCAAAACTAAAATTTTACATTTTGTTTACATAGTGAAGAGGTCTATGATGATATTGGAGATGGTATGTAGTAAATACATGCTCACACCTGAGCATTACATGAAAATATTCAAATGCAGTTATTCTACTGCAAATGTGATGTAATTTCAGATCAGAATTTAGACAATATCAATTAAAGAGACTTATCAATTATTACAGACTGCATCTATGACAACGACTGAAGATCTCACACCATCATCATCTCATCTTCTGGTGCAGCTCATTATTTCTGGCCCTATTTGTCTTCTTGGTTGTTGATGTTAAGTGTATTATATGGACACAATCATTTGGAGTTCACTTTTTCTGTGGGAATAAGCAGTCTAGTTCCATTATAAAATCATAGTTACCTTGACTCAGTGAAAATAAATGGCTTCTTGTCCAGATTGGAGAGTTCTCCTGAGATTTTCACTTTCTTTTTCCTGTCATGAGTTCTAAGACACATTAATAATTCATCACTGTAATCATGTTGCTGAGTGAAAGGCAGTATTTTGTAACTGGTCTTAATTTTCTCATTTACTTGTGCTTTTTTGTAAATATTACACAGCAAAAGACTGAACTGTTTTCATAACATGCTAATAAATGTATACATTTGCTTCACTTTTAAATTCAACATGTTAATTGCATTGATATATTTAATACATCTGTTCACATGATTTATGTAGAACAGAAAAACGCTCTGCATGACAGTGGCCTCCAAGACCCAAGTTGACCATCTCTGGCCTACATTTATACCTTCGCTTAAGGGATTGTCCAGGTGTCATCAGGCAATCAGGTGAATGTCTGTCAAACAAAAGGTATAGATCGTCTTAGCTCAGTCAGGGAGGTCCGTGTTGTCCGTTTAATTTTGATGCGATGGTAAAAACAACAACAACAACAACAACGACTCTCTCAACTCTTCATTATGCGGCATATTTCATTAGACTATTGACATAAGAACTGTTATTTTTTTATATTATGTAATTTCGCACCGGTATATCATCCCTTGAACAGAATATAACCAGCATCACTGTATGTAACAGGAATAGAGGCTGTTTTAAGTATCATCTTCTTCACCCCCTTGTAGCTGTAAATCGCGTCAAATGGGGAATGCGCGTTCACGCAAGTAATTTTACCCGGCTTTCCAGCAGATGCAACAGATTCGTCGAATGCGATTTTCCACGGAACACAAATAAACAAAAATGTTTTTCACATTATTTGAAAATGTTAGTATCATTATTGGACAGTGTTGTTTTTTCTGTAACTGTTCTCATGTATTTCATCATGCAATAACAAGAAAACACAGAAAAAAACTGTATGTGGAAACCAGCCTTTATATTTGGTGTTTTTTGTGGTCCTACAATGAGAAAGAATACATTTTTTATAATTTAGAAAACAGTTTGTGGCTTTTACATTGAGCACAGTAGCCATGCACAATGCACAGTAAATAACGTGGGATACTGGTGACAGCTTATTAGCTTACAAAAATAAAATATTATGTACAAAAGTTTATCAACTGTTCACAAAACATTACAGTATTGCAGATTATCTCCTTAAAAAAAATTTAAACAATACACAGTAGTTTCTAATGAAGAATCAATTCTTATAGAAACGTCTTGCTTCTTTGTTCTAGGTAATGTGCACTTATTAGATAAATATGTACAGTTTGATTCAGACACTGCTTTTACAATCAGTGAATTAAATATTTATCAAATAACATTACAGTTAAGCAGATATGCTTTCACAATATTCTTCAAGCGTGAAAATACATCCTTGGCTGAATTATTGTACTTGTACCATTTCTATACATCTGTGACTGTACATCAGTATTTCTAATCAGGGGCGTAGCACAAGATGCCGGGCCCTATGTATAGGCAGTCCTGATGGGCCCCCATGTTCCAAATAAAATATATTCCAGACTTTTCAAGGGCCCTCTCTCCCCTTGGGGCCCTGGTAATCAGTACTGGTTTTACCCCCAGTCCGACGCCCCTGTTTCTAATCATATGTATCCAAAACTGCATCTTATAGGAAAGTTTGAACATGCAAGAAAACAATGTGACAATCATGAAAATCTTCCAGATGGCTGATACTTGCTTTTTATATTATTGAAAATAATATCCTCATGCTATGGAGTATGCTTAGCTGTATAAGCACTGAAGTGTGTGTATGTATGTGTATGTGTATATGTGTGTGTGTGTGTGTGTGTGTGTGTGTGTGTGTGTGTGTGTGTGTGTGTGTGTGTGTGTGTGTGTGTGTGTGTGCGTGTGCGGGTGGGTGGATGGATGGATGCTTTTGTGTCAGTGGTTCAGGGAAACATTTTTACATCTTTGGCTGCACGCATCACTAAAATCCTTTGAAATGTCTCATCTTCTTCACCTAAAATAAGCAATGTGTATTTGAGCAGAAAACCAATAAATAGATCCTGAAGAATTATCCACAACAATTCTGTCTTTTCATGTTCAATACGACTAAAGCTCTTAAGAGGCTTGCGCTAGGGCATATGTTATTTTATAATCCTTTTAGTATTTCAAATGCATGCATTCAAAGTACAATATCACTTAAAGCGTCAATCTAACTAACCTCACTAATTAATGTCTGTCTTGTGTCTGAGGAGAAACAAGTCGATTCTCTTCCATATTCTGTCAGCTGAACCACCTGCAGCAGCACAAGATGTGGGTTCAGTCCAAGAGATGCAACAACTGGGAATGGCCAAGAACTTGCAGAGGAACGGCTCATCTCAGATTGAACTGAAAAGCTCAAAGCGTCAAAGAAGGCTCAGGGTGATTGAAAATGCTTTAGGTGTACATAAACAAAAACAGGATGTCAGTGCAAAAGTTTCTAATACTTTCAGTTCATCGTGTGTTGGCAGTCGGAGCTGAACACCTGAAAAAGAATGACATGACTACAATGAGAAAAAAAAAGATGGAGATCCAAAACATGATCCATCGTTTTATATATAGCTTCAAAATATTATACCTGTAATTATGTCCTGATATGATGATCTCCCCATGACAAGCTTCCGTTATAAACCTTCTTTGCACTTGTCGGGTATCCAGTGGTCCATCATCTCCCTCAGATGAGGAATGAAAAGGTAGAGGCAACAGGAAAGTGGGTGTACGCTTTAGCACACACAAACACATATACTTCTGTGTGTGTGTACACGTGTGCATATAAGATGTTGGGGAAAGAGGTGCAGCAGTCTGTGGAAGCCATTCACAGGCAGGTAAGTGCAGGTGAAGTCAGTGTCATTTATGACTGGGGCTAACCACAGTCGGGGTTGGAGGGTAAACTAGTGCCACGTTGACCCGCTCCGAGCCGTTCTTGGGGCAGATGATCTCAGTAAGTCCCTCAGGTCGGGGCTGACTTAACAGCTCACCTACAATGTCAAGAAAAAGACAAAATAGGTTTTGTTTAATTCACAATCTACAATTTTACAGGGCTCCACAACATAAATAAAATGACTTTTCTACATCCCAGATTACAAAATCGCACAATAAATAATACTACAATAGGTCTGATAGACCTAACATTTACTCCACACACAGTAACAGTTCATTGTCCATTTCAAATCGAACGTAATTAAAAAATGAATCGTGGTTCAGTGAGGGATTCATTTGTGAACTCGGTTCTGAACGACTCACTGACTGAGTGAGGCCGATTCAAAATGTTACCTCAAGAGGGAGCTCAAGACTAACTGGCTCGTTAAAAAGAACCAGTTCATAAGAGTACATGGGGGAATTGTTTTGACGATATAATAAACCTTCAAATACAGACATACTGCGAGTTATAACAGTGGAATTTCTGGTGAAAAACTACATTACCCAATACCCATGATTCTGAAAAAAAAAAAAACAAGGCCCGCCCACTCCAATGAAGCACTGCGAATTAGGTAATATTCAGTCTCCCTACACTCTCAAACTACTCAAATATTGTAAATATTAAAATATCGTATGGATCTTTAATTATGTATACTGTTTCATACATAAACAACATATTTAAATCAATTAGTCAATAATAAATTTTCATCACGCTGCTTCATGGAATTGTAGTTCTTTCCCTCATTAAAGTGGGACCTGTTTGTCTTTTTGTTCGATTTCCAAATACTTTTTTTGCTTCAAATCAACGTTTGTAATGTTGTGATGCATCTCAGCTGGTTGGTTTGGCTCATAGCTTACAATTCTTTAACTAAGACTTTTTCTTATTAATTCCTATTGGGAAAATGAATGCGAAAATACTTCCAGAACCAAGGCCGATAAAAAAAAGCAGACAGGCAATGTGTCACTCTGCTGCTTTCAGGAAACAAAGTTGCACTTTTCCACGAAAATGACAACAACAACAAAAAAAAAACAAAAAAAAAAAAAAAACTTTGCCAATGGCGACTCGATTCAAATTTACTGCGGTGCGTTTATTGTTTGTCGCATTTGAGAACAACTGAAGCCCTCTTTTTGACATATATTATTTACATCGTCAAGAAATTATTTTTCAAATATCAAATTTCAAAGAAATATCGAAATATAAGTAATTTAACATTTTCTTTAAGGCTGTTCTAATGGACTATTGAAATCTACCACAAGGCGGCGCTGTTTAACAAGCTTTTATCTGGGCATGAGTAAGAACCCTGCAAAAACACAATGGCTTATAGATAGGGCTAAAGATATTAAAGCTTTTTTTATTCATAATTTAAAACTCATTGATCTTCTGAAGAACTAGTACCAGTTCCCATAATACTTTAGAAGCGCATCTGTATGCCTTTATGAGGTGGATTATGTCAGTTTATCTTCCGAAAGCAAATCCTGATGGTTTTGAGGTTCAACATCTTTTATTGTCTACTGCACAAAAACAAGCGTGCTAAATTCAGCCTGAATTGATAGGAAAGTCGTCCCTGTCTATAGATAGAGACTGCAATGAAGGATTCCAGTGTGCTAGTCAGCAAGTCAATAAGCTAATAGGCACACTTTGAGTACTTCAGGGGGATCAGACCAACCGCAGGAAGACAAAGCATTACATCATGTGTCAATCCAAGAGTCGAGATTATAGACCACAGTCATCTGTACAGTGCTTCCATGTGACTTTGAATTCGAAAAGAAGCCAACATGTTCCTTATTTCATCAGATCTCAGTGCATCTCATTTCCATTTTTAAAACAAGTTGGACACCAATTAACTTATTTAATGGCAATCTCTCATATTAAAATGATTATTAGATCCTGGAAATGGGATTGATGTTACTTGTGACCAAAAGTTTTAAAGTGAATTGAATACGCTGTCCATAAAGTGGCCCCAAAAAGACTTTGTCCAACGGGAATTGATTGGATCTTGGATCAATGTCATTTGCTAATTGAGAAGTCCACGCAGAAAAGAGATGTTGTTGTGATTTTTTGTTTTAACCAACTGAACCCTATTGATTTTTAGTGGAAGTATGTTTCGCTCCAATTCATCTCAAAATCGAAGTGCTGCTTTAGATTTTAGATGTTATGCAATTACATTCATTAATTTTTAAGCGTTACTTAAATGGAAACTAAATTTAAAGTCATAATTGACTCACCCTGGTGTTGTTCTAATGCCGTAAGCCCTTCTTTCTTTTATGGACCATAAAAGGAGAATTAAAATCACTCTCGTTCATCCATACTATGGCAGTGAATAGCGACCAGCATCGAGCTTTTTAAAAAAAGACACAAAAGCTCCACGGGGGGGACGTTCACTCCGCCTAACCCAGAAAAAAAACACATAAGTTGTGAGGAAAAAAAGCATAAGAATTCTCCTTTTGTGGTCCATAAAAGATAGAAGGGCATATGGCATTAGAACAACACTAGGGTGAGTAAAAGATGACTTAATTTTCATTTTAGGGTGAACTATTCCTTTAAGAGCTTTTGGAGTCTATGTAGATTCCTTTATTTGTGACCTGAGCACAGCTAGTATCAACCAGCCACTAATATTGCCTTGATCTATCCTAACATCAGGTCTGATCTGGTTTTAACAACAGACTTGGCTTGAAAAATGGCTTGCAGTGAAACGTCTCCCACACCAACAGGGAAGCAATTTGTGCCAAGAAGCGGTTTAATGATGCAGTTTCCTGACAAGTAATGTGCAATTAGCTAAAAAGATTAGACAAATGTGAACATTTCCTGCGAAACCTCCTAGTTATGTTTAACACGTAAAATAACTGCACATCATGGCATTGGATTATACATCCTCGGCACAGTGGCCTGACTGGTACACCACTTACGCCATTAGCCCTATTGATTTTCTGCTCTCCTTCATTCCAAATAAAGGAGGAATTCCAATAGACTGAACTTGGTCACTCAGCAGAAAGATGAAGGCCAAGGCAAGTCCAACAGATAAAAAAAAACTGATTTATGTGAGATTAACAAACAGTTAGCACATAGTGATTGCCAAAGGTCTCATTGCTGGTTATACACTCACCTAAAGGATTATTAGGAACACCTGTTCAATTTCTCATTAATGCAATTATCTAATCAACCAATCACATGGCAGTTGCTTCAATGCATTTAGGGGTGTGGTCCTGGTCAAGACAATCTCCTGAACTCCAAACTGAATGTCAGAATGGGAAAGAAAGGTGATTTAAGCCATTTTGAGCGTGGCATGTTGTTGGTGCCAGACGGGCCAGTCTGAGTATTTCACAATCTGCTCAGTTACTGGGATTTTCACGCACAACCATTTCTAGGGTTTACAAAGAATGGTGTGAAAAGGGAAAAACATCCAGTATGCGGCAGTCCTGTGGGCGAAAATGCCTTGTTGATGCTAGAGGTCAGAAGAGAATAGGCCGACTGATTCAAGCTGATAGAAGAGCAACTTTGACTAAAATAACCACTAGTTACAACCGAGGTATGCAGCAAAGCATTTGTGAAGCCACAACACGCACAACCTTGAGGCGGATGGGCTACAACAGCAGAAGACCCCACCGGGTACCACTCATATCCACTACAAATAGGAAAAAGAGACTACAGTTTGCAAGAGCTCACCAAAATTGGACAGTTGAAGACTGGAAAAAATGTTGCCTGGTCTGATGAGTCTCGATTTCTGTTGAGACATTCAGATGGCAGAGTCAGAATTTGGCGTAAACAAAATGAGAACATGAATCCATCATGCCTCGTTACCACTGTGCAGGCTGGTGGTGGTGGTGTAATGGTGTGGGGGATGTTTTCTTGGCAACACTTTAGGCCCCTTAGTGCCAATTGGGCATCGTTTAAATGCCACGGCCTACCTGAGCATTGTTTCTGACCATGTCCATCCCTTTATGGCCACCACGTACCCATCCTCTGATGGCTACTTCCAGCAGGATAATGCACCATGTCACAAAGCTTGAATCATTTCAAATTGGTTTCTTGAACATGACAATGAGTTCACTGTACTAAAATGGCCCCCACAGTCACCAGATCTCAACCCAATAGAGCATCTTTGGGATGTGGTGGAACGGGAGCTTCGTGCCCTGGATGTGCATCCCACAAATCTCCATCAACTGCAAGATGCTATCCTATCAATATGGGCCAACATTTCTAAAGAATGCTTTCAGCACCTTGTTGAATCAATGCCACGTAAAATTAAGGCAGTTCTGAAGGTGAAAGGGGGTCAAACACAGTATTAGTATGGTGTTCCTAATAATCCTTTAGGTGAGTGTACATGATGTGTTCACTGTTGACAGTGATTGGGAAATTAGTCAGCAGTCCCTTTAAGGGAATCATATGGAATAAAGGTGAGTGTTCTTGCTGATTCATGCACTAGTTATTATTATTACTTGCTCCTCCTCTAGTCTGTGTCATAGTGCTGCTAAAATGTGTTGGAACGCAGTCATTTCTGGCATCAAAACTTAAGAAACTGCCTTCTTTCTTGACTTTTGCCCTGAATAACATTTCCAGGTGTGTTTTTGCACTCGGGTCTGTTTGTTCCTCTGCCAGACTCTCCATTTCTGCATCACATACTTTTTGTTCTTGCTCTCTGAGGTGCATTATCAGGTCCTTAAAAGGTATACTGCACTCCCCAGCAAAAGCTTCACGTCAATACCACCATACAACAATCCCCAGTAAGCAAGAATGGCTTGCAGCTTTATGGATAAAACACAAGAGCAATGAACCATTATGAGCTATCAAGGCCTGTGCGAAGAACAAGGACTTTTACAGACAGTCTTATTGTAGCTATACGCTCACAGATACGAAAAAGATGCTTCTTTATTCTTCCTTAAACTCAACAAGAAATTGAATCAAGAAATCAATATTTTTATATTAATTAAAGCAACACCAAGTAATTTTTCCTCTGCGGTCACCCTACAGGTTGGAAGCGGAATTGTCCATTACCGCTGTCGTAAATAATTTAGCCTACCGCAGCCTACTGTCGCACGCGCACACACATGCTCTCTGTTTATCCAGCACCGGCTTTGGAATCATGATGACAATTCAAAAGCTATACTAGGTATGTTACATGTAGTTGTAGTCTACTGTCGAGTACGCTCCACCTATCGGCAATTGTAACGCTTGCCGTAAAGCAAGTCAAATTTGTAGTTTTCTTATGTCTCATTCGGACTACAGAAACGCAACCCGATCTGGCAATCTTACATGGCGTGGATATATCAGATAAAGGACCACAAAGCGGTGGCATAAGTGCATTTCACCATGTCACGACTTGAACCACAGAAACGATTTTGAAAACATTATTTTAAGGTAAAAAATCGTACTTAGTGTTGCTTTAATCAAGAATTTCCCCAATGCAAATTCTTGCACTTAGTGCGCAATGAATATTTAAAAAAAAAATCCCATCGTAGCACGAATCTCTCCTTATAAACGAGCTAAATGATCCAATCAATTCACAATTCAATCAATAACCAATAAACAAACACCCTCAATTTTCTCATATTACACTAGGAAATACATAAAATTGTGCCAAGTAAAATGGGTTGCAAATGTCAGTTTAACTAGACTAAATAAAATACAATAAAAATATGAGAATATTTTATGCTTGAGAATATTATCTCTTTTTAAAAAAAATGTTATCTCATTCTTCTCTCTATTGTGCATGTCAGAAGGACACAATATACATGAAATGTTTTAAAACATCTCTAAATGATCAGCAGAAGTTCCTCTTCTTATTGAAAAGAGTTAATAAGTAATGAGAACAAGTCAGGTATATCAGTGGTCTTGGGGGTGGAGAGTCTGGAGACTGTTGGCCACATAATTGCACCGTAGGGGTTTATCTAAGGAAGCCTGGGGGAAAATAAATGCCCCCCACCCCCATGAGCCATTAGACTCCACTCAGAGTTTTGAAGCTTTCTAAACATGGTTTACAGGTCATGTATCTAGTTAGCTATTTGAAGTCTGAGGATCAACTTTGCGGGATTGAAGGAATTTTAAAGTCCAAACATCCGGGGTGACAATGTTGTGACGTGAAGTTCAGGTCAGTTGACTCACTTCAGTCCACAATTATTACTTATTAATGAGAGCCAGGGTGCAGAATGATAGTAAATGGACTGATTCTACTTTCACTGCTTGAGAGAGAATGACACGCATGAAACTTATTAAAACACTGTTTATCACTGCATCTAGCTATAGTTATAACAACCAATGAGATAGCTATGGAGGGTGATGTCAGCATACCACCACGAAGGACGTACCACATCAGAAAGGGGTGTCCAGGTACTAACCCAGGCTATTAACTAAAAACATAAAACCACACCCAACTCACTGCAGAATTAAATGCGCACCTCGACTCTCCTTTTTCTAAATTTGATATTACATTGTGGGTGTAAATGAATATAGGCTTGGACTTGGCGCTGGTAACCCACTGCACAGGACAATGGTGACCCCAGAATAAAAATAGTCATGATCCTGAAGCTGAAAATACAGAATTATTTTAGATGAATATGCTTGCACTCTGTCACTGGCTAGATATATTTAAAATAATATAGGCCACTTTTTACTAGTAACATATGACATTTGACATTATCAGGAAGCACAAATATTCCCCCATGGCATTATTATACATTATATATAGTAGTTTAATGTAGTACTGACACTAAAACTATGAAAACTTGATTTCTTTCCCCCTCACACAGTAATTTTTATTTTGGGTGAACTATACACAATATATATTGTCACTATCCACAATACATATTGTTGCATTTTTGCATTGCGATATATTGTGACACAATATATTGTTACGACCCCTATTAACAGGTGAAACAGCCACCCAACACCACGAGAAAGGCCACAGCTTTTCAATAATGAAATTGAGACCTAATTCTTTTACACACAATTCACAGTCATTAATGAGAGGTAAACATGTCCCGCGCCCGGAGGCAGGGAGGACAAAAACTTGAACCTAGAGAGAATTAGTTACCTATACAATAAATCTCTAAACCCTGAATCTATAAACACATTTCCTTAAGGGCACACTGCAGTTTAAACATCCTGTACTCGCTGGGACAGGAAGCAGCAAAGAGAATGAAACAAATGAGACACATCTCCATAACAAAGCCCACTGTTTCTACACTCACTCATGGCATGTCTAACTTCCACTTTACTCCTACAGTCTATTGCTCATACTTAAGATCTTGCATTCCAATGACACATTTTTCATCTTCTGTTTTCTGAGCACTACATTTTGCATCAACAATCAGCCATAAACTATAACTAACTCTCAATAACTAAAACAATATGACGTTAAATAAAGGTGATTTTTCAACGGAAAAAATGTAAATATTTGAGTCTGAAATTATGATTTTAAAAACTATTTATGCACACTTAAAATGAATGTAATTATTTGAGCGAATTCTGGCCGATACAGATAAGCTGGTAATTATTTTATCGTGTTATGGCAGTTAACCAATAAATGGCCAATTTTAAAACTCTATACTATTTTGTCTAAATAAATTACAAAGTCAAAATTTTAGGTTCAAAATGTGAAAGAATTGTTGGGAGGGAGCATGAAGAGTCATTTTCACACAAGAATTGGAACATCTTAAATTCAATGAAAGTCTTAAGGGTTGTGCTGGAGTAGACTTTACAGAGTGCTTGACTCTTGCATTGTCAATACAAGATCTTGACCAAAAATTGATGCCCCTCTTGATTGACATAATTTTGACAATGCAAGTCAACCGCCCTTTAAAGTCTCCTCCAGCACATGCCAATGACTTTCAATGAATTTAAAGTCTGGACTATGATTTTGTGCCAAATCATATGTGAAAGTTATTCTTCATGCTCCCTCCCAACCATTCTTTCACACTTTGAGCCTGATGAATCTTGACATTGTCATCCTGTAATATGGCCATGATGTGTCTTCCTACATGATTGTTTAAGAAATGAAAAGCTACAAACTCAATCAATTAGGGTTAGAAGAACTGTTGCCAAACATATAACATGCTAGAAACATAATAAGCATTTGCCTTACAGTGACTTTTTAAATTAGGGCCCTATAAAAATTCATTTTATTTTTTCCCCCAAAAAATGTGTGTGTTTGATATAAAATTGTCCATTACCAATAGTGTGGTAGCGATATATCATGCAAACCTTAAAAAAATGAAAATAAGGATGTAACTACTTTTATTAAAACCAAAGCGTCCAATAAGCCTCTGTTATCTTGAATAAGACAACATTCCAAACACAAAAAACACATACAAAAGACAAAGGCTTGTCTAGCCCTCCAGTCGCATTCCAGATATTTTCCAAAGCCGTTTTATCTTTAACGCATTCATGCTGTGACTCGCTCTGCGGCCCTTTGTTAAGTTTAAAATCTGGGTCAAAGACATCCTGGAATGCTTCATCTTTTCCCAGAGTGTCCAGAGGATGTGGATTCATAAAGGTACTGCCAAAATAAACTGCCTCCGGAATTAACAGCGTGTAGCTGACATAGCGCTTGTCATGCAGAAGTTCAGCTTGATTTATAGAATCATTTGCAACAAAACCACACTGATTATTCGTGAAATTTTTTACCTATTTTTGATGCTCAGTGGGTTTTAAAACAAGGGAAAGCTGACAATGTGCTGCAACAGTCTTTCTGCACCACATATGGAGGTATCCATCACTCATTTCTCACTGTTAAACCGTGATCAGACTGCAGCGTGAACAGCAGGATGAGACGTGAGCAGCCACACAACGCCGGCGACTCAGGCGGAGGATTATCACTCTGTGTGATAAAGCACGTCAGCGAGTGAATCAGGGTCATCCCCATGCACACGCATGTACACACGTATATACACACAGCTTATGCGGACACAAAAATAGACTTAAGTGATACTTAAAGGGATCATGACATGAGAAATCAAATTTGCTTTTATCTTTTGACATATAAGAGGTCTTTGAACCTTCAAAACATCCTGCAAGTTTCATAGCTTAAAATGCCCTCTTCGTTATGAACAAAACATGTATTTAACCAAGCTCCAAAAATTCAAGCTCATTTTGACATTGAGTGACCTGTGCAAAAACATTTGCATATGACTGCCTCCGGAGCAAGACATCGACGAATAGCTCTCTGGCATCAGTTGACATTTGCCTACACTGGATGTAAGTGTTGCATTGTGTTAAAAGCAAATAGAACCCATTATTATCACGAACGTTGTCTACACTGGATACAGTATACAGGTGCAAGATCATTTTCTGACACACCTTAGCACTTGAGTCTGTCGTTAACAGGACAAATGGAAGAGTGAATGAACGTTCGCTTTGACGCGTCCAGTTTACACAGCTCTTTTGCATCTCTGTAAAGACTTTAGAACGATCCCAGGGTCAGAAACAAGTGGATGGTTTATTTAAATGGCACCCTGGAATGCAGCGGAGGATTCTATGTTTGTTTGGAGCATTTTATTTTGTAAATGAGGTACAGTTTAATGGAGAGTTCACACAATTCTGAACTTCTGTTGAAAGATGAAGCAGCCAACTGTATTGGATCTGACAGCGGCTGCATCCTAATTATTTGTCTGTAAATGACGGTTTTATGTGGAATGCTTTCAAAACACTTATTCGCGTGCAATAGCGAGTGGCGTTGATACTGTTTACTAATGACGTTAGTCAGTGGCTGTTTACTGACAAGCCGCCCATTAAAAACGGATCATTTCAGACAGAGTTTTAGAATGGTGGCAAATAATAGTTTGTGTTATGTAATAATATGTTTTCAAAATAATAATGTTTTTTTTTACATTATGAGTGAACCTCGTGGAACATATTAAAATAACTTATTACATGAACAAAATCATCAGAACACAAAAGGAAGTTTCATCCAAACTTTATCTGAAACTACTTTCCTGCTGATGTAATCAAGGCCTTTTGTGGGCAGGGAAAAATGATTAAATTGCAAACAAATAAAATAATAAAATAAAAAATAAATAAAAACAAATGTGCATTTATAAATAAATATTTATATTAAAATGTGAATCAAACAATTATATT
Organism: Tiaroga cobitis; assembly: GCA_030578255.1. Taxonomy (NCBI): domain Eukaryota; kingdom Metazoa; phylum Chordata; class Actinopteri; order Cypriniformes; family Leuciscidae; genus Tiaroga; species Tiaroga cobitis. The sequence continues at coordinate 23,404,337 of CM060611.1, read as the reverse complement.
ACAGCCTACTTTTTATGGCCAAATCCTGATGGATAAAAATGAAGTCCTGCAGTCGTTTTTGCGGAATACTTTTTTTGCGGATGAATTGTGTCCACTGAAGACAGCAGTGGTTATTTGAGAGGTTTTGGATATATTGATATATGCATGGTTATAATGCTCTTCGTCATTTGATGAATATCTATACTATACTACAGTAATAGAATACAACAATACACATTGATGTAAACGCGTCATGCACTCATTGGCACGCGGCCAGAGCTTAACAGTCGTCTGGATTCAGATGTCTCAGTCAGTGCTGTGTGTCCTGATGAGATTTCCATGCTCTGCTAAAAAAGCCAAACGGCTGAGGTTAGAAGTGAATCCCTTTTAAACACATGCTCAATGCTTGAAATCCGTCACAGAAGAGCCCTGAAATCAAAGGTCTGCTCATGACCATGAATCTCTATTCTTCATATCTCTAAGAAGAACGACAGAGATTTATTAAAGTCAACAGATGAAACAGCAGACATAACCATGCAGTTAGACACAATCATTAACTAGAGTGATCACTTTGGGTATACATTTCTGACTTGCACTCACCTCAGAATTCGCGAGACTTTTACGTCACTCGTCACAATTCTGGGCTGACGAAAGTCCCTCCAAAGATTTTACATACCAGTAGTTCTTTGGTCATTCGGTTAATATGACAGCGGAAGGACAGCGTGGTCTAAGTATCATGGTTACAGCTCTATACAAGCAAAACGTAAAGGAAAACTAGAAGAAGAAAAAAACAAAAAAAATTAGCTCTCTTTATCCTCATCTTCATCCTCCTTATCTTCTTTTGCACAAAGGTGCTTTCGTGGCACATCAGCTAATAAATAAACATGTAAACAACACTGACGTCAGTATCCGCCATGCTCATGTCCATATGACTGCGTGCTTATTGTTATTGTTCTTTTGTGTATGTGGGTCTGATCAGGACCGCGATCAGATCACACTCCAATCTGATATTGGCCTGATACTGATACTGTTGAATGATTCAACTCACTGACTTTGTCAGTCTGTGTTTCATGGAAAAAACAAAATCGTACAGGTATGAACAACATGAGGGAGAGAAAATAATGACCTTAACATTAATCATCTCTTTAAAACACTCTTTAAATGTCATTATTTCTAAAACTGTATTAGATTCATCCACAAAATCAGGAAATAACATCTGCTGGAACCAAGGACCCAAATTGCTGACTGAAGCATACCAACTATTACTGACATGGGAGACGCATCAAAATGACTCAAAATCAGCACCATCAGAAATCAACAGGGGAACTGACCATGACAAATCCATATCGCTCTTTCTCAGTAACATTACAAAAATCTGATTATAACACAACTGATTATTCACAGATCCGATCGGGTGAATACAAAGGAACTTGTAGACTTATGAGTCTTCTTGAATTCATCTATTCTCTTCTTCAAACACAAATCTGCTGTATTTTTCATTTCATTCCAGATGTTTCTTATTCCTCTCTTTATTGTCCATTTGCTATTTGTGAACCCCACACAGAGATGTCCATCAAACGCTAACACAATGTCAAACAACATTGTAATCAAACATCAGGGCTTCATTTGTGCAGATCTCAATCGAGCCAGACGAAAATGAATAAACAGAACCAGATTTGTTCCCACTCTATTTCACACAATCCATCTAGGTTTCTAGTGCTCTGCGTTGAAGTCTTGACAGCTTGTAGTCTCACCGCCCACTTAGACAAGACGAGACCATGAGTGACAATTCAAATGAACACAGTTTGTTTTACACGCCATGAAATAAGTTTAAGTGGAAGTAAAAATGACTGAAATTACATGATTACAAATATATTAAACTACTAAAATAAAAAAAGTAAAAGCTAATTCCAATTATTAATAAATACTATAATATTATATAAATAATAGTAAAAGAACATTGGTCCCATTAAGGATCCCAAATAGACTATACCATATAATAATATAACCCAATTTTATTTTATTATTAACAACAACAACAACAACAAAAACACATACTATTTACTTCACAGACAACTCAAAAATAAAGTGGAATATATGGTTTTATACAGCACACAGTTGTCCATAACGTGAATTTTCAAAGCATTGACCGTAGAGGCCATATGAGAAGTACCTAGCATTCAAGACAGCTGAAGAACATTATCATCAAATGAGTAAAATTTGATCACTTTAAACCTAGCACTGATCTATCTGTATGTAGTACATAAACAGCAAAAAGGCTGTTGTAAGGTTGATCTGTCATATGAGCGGCTCATGACAGATGTTCACATCTGGTCTGTAATGAGATCACTGCCTACATGTATCATGGCCATCCACCAAGCCACCATCATTATCCGCTAGCTTAGGCTGACACGTTATGCCAATTATGCTCAATTGACTTTGCATTGATTTCAGAGTTGCAGGAAGCCCACAGAGAGAGAAGCAGAGATCTCTAAATTCAAGAGTAGCAGCAGGGAGGTGGACACTTCTTTGTGAACGAACTGAAATGAACAATTCACAGGCAAAAACATTCATTTTTTTCGTTTGTCATTCATTTTATCTTTTTATCTTCAACAATCATTTAAAATGTAAAAGAAAAAAGAAAAATCTTCAGTTACTTTTAGATTTATTTACTTTTTTTTTATTGATTTTTTTTTACACTACCATTCAAGAGTTTGCCATTTTTATATATTTTAAAACGTGATTTATTCCTGTGATGGCAAAGCTGAATTTTCATTGTTTTTTAGTGTCACATGATCCTTTAGAAATCATTCTAATGTGCTGATTTGCTGCACAAGAAACATTTCTTGTTATCATCAATGTTAAAAACATGGACAATGTTAAAAACATTCCACATTTGTGGAAACCATGATACATTTTACTCAGGAATCTTTGATAAAAAAAAAGGAAATTTCAAAGCGACAGCATTTATTTTAAATATAAATCTTTTGTAACATTATAGATTTCTTTAGTCACTTTTAATTAATTGCATGCATCTTTGCTGAAATAAAATCTTACTGCTTTTTTTTTAAATGATGCATATTACTTTCATATTTATTACATTTATTTACTGACAACTAAATTTGAAAACATCCCCCTTTCCCACATGACTCCATTAAAATGACTCAGAATGGAAAAAAGCAACACCATTCTCAAAGACAGGGTCTGAGCCAAATAAAAGTGCATGTTATTTATTCATTTTTTAAGGCAAATCCTCTGTTTGTATTATTGTTTACTTCACAGCGCATGAGTAATCAAGTATGCAGAACACACTCAAGTGAAAGTGTGAAGCAAATCAGCGCTCATGTGTTCATAACTTTAACCCAGTATTCAGTGATGCAAAATGATTAAACAAATTTATAAACACAGGATCAATTATTTCACCAAAGCAGACGTAAACATTCACTCAGTATGTACCCTGTCTAGTATATGAGAATGTAATGTTTGTCCTAACCTGAAATTCTCAAGTCGCACAAGACTTTTCTTGGCCACAGAGCAGCCTGAAACACTGGTTTCCAGGAATAGCAGCATCTCTCCCTTTGGAGGAAGTTCACGCTGCTTGTACTGCCAAAGGTCAAGGCTGGAGCACTTCATCCGTATGGACAGATCTGTCCACTTACAACAGTACAGCAGTTATACAATCACCAAATGAAGCGTGCTACATTAATACCACGTGAAAAACTAATCAATGTTCTCCAGCTACGCACAATTGCACAAATCAATAAGACATGAGTCATAATAAATGCTCTTTTTTTTTTACTCGAACACACTTAAAAGATATATTCTATGGTGAAGTATGCAGTTTGCAATGCTATTTCAGCAGATGCAGAGCAGAATCTGATGAGGCCTACAGGCAGAGATCCGATCTGGGCTAAAATAAGCTGAGGCTAAAAGAAACATGTAAACATCTGACTAGCAAAGAGCTGATACAACACAGAAACGGGACAAGGTGAGAGCTGCTAATCCTGCTGACACAGTGAGAACGCTGATAGCACATTTACACATCAACAACAAAAAAGGTACTCCAAGGCACTCGAATAATGTAGAAAAAAGTAGTATAGTTCTATATAGTAGTAGTGTAGTTAGTTCGGTTACTGACAACATAGTCAGTATGATAGGAACATTTTAGCCGATACCAATAACAGATAATTCTTTGTATTTGAAAGCCGATAACATATAGCCGATTAAATCCACATTTTTATATCATTTTTTCTGGAGCCTGATTACAAAAACAAAAGTCTCACCTTTAAAAACCATGTCCCAAGCACACGATTATAATGTTCTTATTATAATGTTATAGCTTATATATGACAGACTTGCGCTGCAAATGTTGCACTTAACTGTATATTCCTTTTTAAAAGTGATTCCAATCATATTTCAAGCAATACAAAACCATCATGGCGAACAGTGCGCATCTGAAGTGTCTCAGCTGAAGAAAATACTCAATTTATCGGCTTTAATATAATAGCAAAAATTTCTTATCGCCCCGGTAACAATAAAAATTTACATATATCATTTGATACCGATATGGTGGCCGATATATCATGCATCCCTAGTTAGCAGATATTGAGCAGTCTACTAATACTCTAATGACTGCTAGTTGACATGTAGTTGCAAAGTTACTTATAGTTAAAAGACTTTCTAGTGGACCATCAAAATAAAGGGTTACCTTTTAAAATTCTATACTATTTTGTCTAAATCAATCATTGTAAATGCTACTACATATAACATTTTTCATACTATTTCATAGTACAACCCTGATGTCTGACGTGGATAAATCTGCTGATGTGACTCATGTGATGACAACACTGAAAAAGACGGCACATGCATTACAAACCCTTTTATCCAGCCCTGCACAAGTCACATGGATAATTCTGCAAGCTTACGATATAGACCTCGAGGGAACGTAGTGACATAACAGGATTGACAGCATCAGATTATTCCGGTGCTCGGCAATACAAGGTTTCAGGCTGAAACATGCAAAACAGACATGACATCATACAGATGGGGGTGAGAGTTTACAAACTCTTCTAGAGCAAGAATGGCAGTCTGGAATTGTCGTAACGCAGGTTTTTAACAAAATTACAGCAATATTGCAATAAGAGACATTTCACTTTCACTCTCACGTGAGACAGACATTTGAGCCAATTAATGCAAAACCACCCCAAGGTTTCCTGTTCCACTTTTAGATATGATAGCTATCTTTCCTGCCTGTGAGCTGTGTCCTAAATACAAAGAATAAATAGAACAATAAAAAGTTGTATAATAATGATTCAAATGTAATTTTACACAGACAGTCCACCACATGCTCTAAACTTCCAGATCATTAGAGATAAAACTGTCTTTGTGATGCAGCCAAGGTCGTCATGATCTAATGAGACCAGATAAAAATCAAGGAAACACAAAGAAAGCACCATAGCTGACCATTACGAATCTTAAAATTAGCATAATTTCCCAGAATTCTGACAGTGGAATGTTTTCACAAGCAGAATTTCCAGTCCAATAATAAGGGAAGCAGGTTTTTACATAGCCTATCGGAAAAACGTATAATATAAATATACAAGACTCCTGTTGACCCTGACTGATCACACCACACACATTCAATTGGCAACTTCTGGATCGTAAGACGTCCATCTCATAAATTACGTCTTATCTTGAGTTTTTTATGACATACATTATTCCTTCTTGTTCTAAAGCCATAATGTTTCATCTTGGTACAGGTTCATACATGTTTGTTGTTACACCGATGAGGTAAATCCCATCTCTAATTCATCCAGGAACAGCTCTCTCATCCTGAGGGTAGTTCCTTAAAAAAGACAATATGATGCCATATAAATTCGCTGAGGACTCCACATCACCAAAGACTGTATGACAATAAGTTGTTCAGGCTATGATTACTTAACCAACTCTGCCTTGACTTAATTGCCAGTCTTTAAGGTTCCCTTTCACTCACAGGGTAATCCTGTTAAATCCATTAAGGGGATAACAGGAGGAATCAAACTGACCCTACATACCCCAACTGACAGGGTATGTCATAAATGTCTGAAAGCAGAGAGCTAATGTAAAGAAGAAGAAAAAATCTACCATATTGGTATACTATACATCTTGAGGTTTCCTTACCAAGGTCAACAAATTAACAAGGCCCTCAAAATGTAATCCTTATTTACAAGAAACATTTAAGTTTTAAAAGATTAAACAATTAACTTTATTTAAAAATTAAAGTTATACCTAAAACATTAAAGGTTCATCTTTAAAACACTAAAAAATATATAATTTAGCAAATCTTAAAAATAGATTTATTAAATGTAATGTTGTTCCTAATTACAATAAAAGATTATCTAAAGTTATAAACGTATCTAAAACGTTAGTGGGTAACACTTTACAGTAAGGTCATATCTAAAAGGTTAGATTTAAATATAATGATATTGTTAAACAATCTTTAGCAAACCTTAAAAACAGATTTATCTAAATTTAGTTCTTATTTACAATAAAAAGCTTATATCTAAAGTTATAAAAGTTATATCTAAAAAGTTAGCTAACACTTCACAATAAGGTCCATTATTTAACGTTAATTAATAACTAACATCAACTAACAATGCCATACATTTGTTACAGTATTTATTAGTCTTTGTTAAATTTAGTTAATAAAAATACAACTTTTAATTGTTAGCTCAAGTTAGCTCAGGTCCATTAAATAATATTAACAGATACAACTTTTGATTTTAATAATGTATTAGTAAATGTTGAAATTAACATGAACTAAGATTTATAAATGCTAGAAGTATTTTTCCATTTTATTAAATAAATATAAAAAAATTTCAGACTGTTCATTATAATGTAAATGTTGTGATGCCTAAATTCACTTTAGTGTTTTTGTAATAATTTAGACAAAATAGTATTAAGAATGCAATATTAAAATAAACAGTTAATAAAATAGACAGTAAAAAAAAATCGAATTACCCATTTATGGGTTATCATTGTATTAACCAGAATTTTTATATCCGTAATCTTCTTATTCATCAAATCTGGGATAGTGAAATATTCCACCTAGTTCAAACAATATTGAAAACCCTGTCATTTAAACTGCCCTGTGCAGAAACGCCATCGTTAGTCTGTCAAAAGCCATGAACGGTGGCGTTCAAAATATCTCATAATAGGGTTCCCAAAAAGCTGAGGTCAGTTGGCAAGATGATGGACAGTGCATGCTAAGAAAAGCTGCTAAAAAGACTTGCTGCCCTGAACGCCGCCAGGATGGACACTTTCTGGGACCAGTGACACACTCCACCAACAACATATGCTCAAATAAGTACGTTAATGGCAATCGATACAGGCAAAAAGTACAGTGCGCTGACAGTGCAGGTGCTTCGGCCAGCTCTGATGTGACTGAATTTAGCTTAGGGTAACGAGAGGGCTCTTATTTCTAACACCCAGTCCAAGAGCCAAAAGACTAAATATCAGTTGACTGAGTTTCTAAATGGGTCAGACAAGTTACTGTAGCAACTGCCATCTCAATTTTGACCATCCGGGTTCATTAGCAAACAGGTTATGCCAGCATTTTCCTTATTTTCAAACCCTGTCTGAAGATGCCAAATGGATGTAACAGGCCATGCAAGCCAACTGTCAAAAGTAATTTACTGCCATTCTTCGTGCTTTAAAGGATGTGGAGGACAAATTATACTTTTTCAAGAACCACTTGTAATTAATAGGCAATTGGTTATTGGTTACACAGTAAGGTTGTTATATTAATACTTGTATCCAAATGTGCAAAGTTCTACATCACTAAATACAGAGTCAAGATTTAAGGAGGAAAGAGAACAGGTGTACGTTCAAATCAATAAGTTCACATCACCTGCAAAACACGTCCACCAGCTTTTCTTTCAAGACTGTTGTTTTAAATGTTAAACAGTTTCACAGAACATGTGTACACCCAGACAAGCTCTCACACTCTAGAGGTTGAAATCCTTTTAAATTCCAGTTAAGGTCCTGAATTTGAACTGAATTCAGGTGCCAACAGAATGCAGATTTGCATTGAATTTAAGGATGTTAAAGTTTCCAAATTTGCTTACTGAAATAAAAGCTGTATAAAAGTCAAATATGCTAAATTGTGTTAAAAGGCATGAAACACTCAATATGACTTTATTATCTGAAAACACTGTTCTGCTGTTGGACATCCATATAAATCTAAAACCAAGCGTTTTTGGGGTCCCAGTACTCTTCCAAGTAAAGGAGAACTTTCTGTGACCATCACACTGTGTTTAGTGTTTCAGAGAGCTTCAACACTAAATCAACATGCAAGTGGGCCAAAGAAATCATGCCTAAATTTGGTAGGATCAAAAGACCTTGTTGCTAAACTTCTGTTTTTACTTCGGTCAGGAAACCTGTTTATGGTAAAACAAAGAAACAGATCTGCACCCCACCACAAATACAGCTTGCAGTCGATATCTATTATCATTAATGAATTCAACAAATCCAGCTTTGAATAATAATGGATACTTAAAAGCTAATGCACTCATTAAGCAGGCCAAACAGGTCTTTACTCTTTGCCATGGCACAGGGCCTATACATCTTGTGAGCTGTTGTTAAGAACTAATGTGAGTCAGGAATTGCCCCACCTGATCCCGTCTCATCATGTGACAGCAGGGAAAAAAACTGTGAGACTTCAGGAAACAGAGCTGCCAAGTCAAAGAGGACATCCTGCCCAGCTATCTAAACATAATACTAATGTAATTCATTTGAACATTAAAACGCAACTGTAAAATGAATGAACCATAGCATCTGGTTTATTTTATAGTATGTAAAACATTATCACTGTGCAGAACAAAAACTTTAGGGACAAGAAGGCCAAGAATCGCATTGCAAAAAAGTTTTAAATCACAACGTTGGTCCTTTGGGAACACACACAGTGTAATGCACAAATGACAATCATTGCATCAATGAAAACACCCAAAACATACTACCATCTGTGTGCATTGACAATTTTAAAAACAGTGGGCCCAAAACGTATTTAGACATTTATTTATAACAACAACAAAAAAATCAAGTGGCATTTATTCACATAAACGTGTTAGGTTTTCAATTATCAAACAAAGACATAATTAAATATGTAAAAGCAAAGGTAGAGAAATGTGGAATAGTTCGGAGAACAGGTTTAGCTTTGTTTCTTTGGAAAAACAAAAATAAAATCAAATTGGTTAGGTTTGTTTAGATTGTATTTAATGCAATGACATTCAGACATTTCAAGTGACTAAATACCAACTGTTATTTGGCAAAAACGGGCATGGTGTGTTCAGTAAGGTATGTCTCTTACATAAACCAACCACTTTATCTTTAAAATAACACTGATATTGTGCCTGTTCCAAATTCCAACACTGGATATAAACACAACAAATTACAACATACATAAACTATCACCCAATGAGATCCTTAAAGCTAAGAATAACTACATAGTTTGGCAGTAAAATAATTCACCCCCAGATTTTACTCTTTCAGAAACTAAGGAGGTGCGGGACGTTTTTATAAATGAAGTCTGTTAGAAGACAACAGGGCCTTGATGAAACTAACCTAGTCTATGGGAGTGCAAAACTACAGAATACAAGACTCCCAAGAAAAGAAATGTGTATTATATTAACATAAATCAATTAAAAAGCTTATTTATGATTTTAAAAAATATACTGGAACCTAGTATTTAGGTTATGTATGCCAGTGGCTGCTGCACCTAGTCTGTACCATGGCTACCCTCTCCACTTCTGTGGATGTGCGAGTGTGTTCGCAGCAGCACGGCAGACAGCCCAAGCTAATTTGTGTTTCTAGGTGTGGCTTCAAACCCACCGAGACCCCCCCCCCCCCCCCCCCATCCCCTTGTCATGGACAGCCATTCTCATTCTTTGTTTAGCCTACATTCATCCTAAAATTACTTCATTTCCTGCCTGCTGATTCACCCTTTATTGTGTCAGTGTTTACTTGGCAATAAACCCAGACATACGCCTCCATAGTGACAGCACTGCAAAGATGCTTATTCATCACTGAAGAATTAATTTCACTCTTCATTTGCTCTGGTATATATGCCTGAGAGATTTATGACTGCATATTAGTGGCAAACTAAAACAATATAAGTCATTAACTGTAAACGTAAATGATTGAATGCATCTGGTTAACTTGTTTTCCATCATAAACATCATAGTCAAAATGATATTAAAGTGAGAGTTTGTTTAAAAAAAAAAAAAAACACTCTGTAAATTTACTCACCCCCATGTATTTTCAAACCTGTATGCATTTCTTTATTCTGTGGCACACAAAAGAAGATAATATGAAAAATGTTTTTACCATACAATAAAAGTGATTGGGGTTGAAAACTGTTTAGGGTCCTATTGACTTCAATTGTATGGGCAAAAACAATTAAAACATTCTTCAAAATATATTTTGTGTTCTGCAGAAGAAAGAAAGTCATACAGGTTTGTAATGACAGGGTGAGTAAATGATGGATGAACTTTCATTGTTGGGTGAACTATCCCTTTAATAGCATAAAATCAATGGAAATATATGTTGGCAAGAACAAATGATGGTCACAAACACATGATATCAAACACAATTGTGAAGAACATAGCAAAACACTAACCTGGAAAGGAATGTGGATAGGGCGACCCTCTCTTCAGGCACTTGGAACACAGGACATGCACAGAGTAGTGAAGGCCAGGCCATTCCTGCAGAAGAACGTTTAACTCTTCCACTAGGGGGATGATGGCTTGCCAAGCTGTCCAGATATTTGGCAAGGATGCATGGCTAGAGATGGAGAGGACCTCAGGCTGCAATCTGCTCCGAAAGGGCCGGTAACTCACCGTCACAGGCACTTTCCCCCGATAGGCAAAGATGTGATCCTTTCCATCGGACCGTTGCACCACGTGGCTGTTGATCTGCACACTATACCGTGCAAAAAGTCCAAGAGGGGTGAGGAAAGGAAATCTGTATTCAATCTGCAGCTGCTCGACCGAGAAGAACTGACCGGGGACCGATGAGCCCCCACTGGCCGAGGCCTCAAGATGGGGCTCCTCGCTGCTGACTTGACTGGGAAACTTATACCAGACAGTGGCCCCATTAAGCGGCTTGCAGCGAGGTTTGTTGACACAGTAGCAGACGCCCATTTTTTCCAGCAGTTCCATGATCAGGTGCAAGTCCTGCTGTGTCTGTACCAGAGGTTTAAGCAGCAAGCGAATGACGTTTGACGGCAGCAGGCCATGCAACAGAAAACCCTCCACATGACCATGCATCTGCATAGACCTGGTGTTATCTCCGTCATCTCCTTCATCCTGTAGTTTCTCAAGCATTGCAGCGAGGTCCCTCTGGAAAAACACATTCAAGATGGCGATAAACCGGGGTAGATTGTGGAAGACGTATTCCTTTAACGTCACGCTGTCTTCAAAGTACAAAAGTTTGCCGCTCTCGTGTAGGTAAGAGAGTGCGCTTTGCAGACGGTCCTCAGTCAGCCCGGCCTGAAGGCCCAACCGGGCTGAATCCCACCAGGAAAGCCATAAATCCTGTGGCTTAAAATGCAGTTCCTCAAGCATCTGCCATGACTTTGGCAGGACTCTGTGAAGATTGGGGAAAATCTCCCTGTGATCGGCTACAGACATGAGCTTCTCTTTCAAATGCTGGATGTTTCTCTGTACCTCCACGGAGCTGACGCATATCACCGGAGAAAGGATTTGTAGTCGATTGTTGAGCATATATTGCAACTGCGACTTTTTACGCCTCAAGTTTTTATCTGTGACCCCGTAAAAGAGAACATGGGGGCTAGAAGTCCGAACATCGTAACCTAGCTCAAGGGCTTCGTCAACCTGCAGGGCAAACACATGTAGGCATTCAATGTCTGCCTTTTCCTGGAGCGAAATCTGTCTGTGAATATCCAGGCACTTTTCTTCAATCTCGACTTCTTCACACAAGTCGCTGTGGGTCCCTACAATGCAAACAACTGCATGTGGCACCTTGGCACCGAGTAGGTGGAGGAAACTGCCTACATGGGAGTAGAAGCTCTTTGATGTATATAATTTCAGATTCACCACCAAAACGTAAAGAGCTCCGGGAGAGAGGAAAAAGGGTTTAATAAGATCATAGTTCTGCTTACCGGATAAATCATATACAATGAACGTTAGACTGCGTTCTGCATCCGCTACCCAGTTCGTCACATCAATACCCCTACATCCAATCGCCATCTTGGCGTCTGACGGTTTGTTGACGATGCACTGCCTGAGTGTGGTTTTCCCTGCATTTCTCTGGCCCATCAAAACCAGTTTAAGTCTGGGTTTTACAGCAGATTGGGAGTGTGCGAGCTCCTTCTGATAGGCAGCTATGTAGGGGATCCCCTTCATGCACACTTCATATGGAGGCTGAATGAGAGGATTATCTTTCACCTTCCAAATGTTGACTTTGGCAAGTTTTCCAAAATTGTCTGGGAGTATGGCGATTTGGTTACCCTGTAAAACCAGCTCCTCCAATTTCCCAAGGTCTACAATAGAGTCTGGGAGAAATGTTATTCTATTATTGTCCAACCACAAATTAGCAAGATTGCACAGCTGTCCTACCTCCTCAGGGAGGAACGACAGTTTATTCCGGCTTAAATACAACTCCTCCAAACTGGTGAGTTTGATAATAACCTGAGGAAAATCTTCAAATAAATTTGAGGAGAGATTGAGCATTTTCAGCTTCTGCAGTTTCCCAAATGATTGTGGCAGATTTGTGAGGAAATTATTATCGAGCATCAGGCTCTCCAAGTTCTGCAGCTCACAAAATGTTTCAGGCAAGAATAAGAGGTGGGTGCTGCTGAGCCACAAAATTTTAATGGATTGGAGCATCATGATGTTACCCGGAAGACCCTCTAGTTTGTTCCCAGAGCAGTCAAGCTCCTCCAGATCACAGAGGGCAAGGATTTCAGAGGGGAAATGCTCCAGCTTGTTATGATCCACATCAAGTGTTCGGAGCTTCCTGAGCTGTGAAAGGGACCTGGGGAAATCATGCAGCTCATTGAAGCTGATGTCAAGCTCCTCCAGACTTTGCAATGTCCCAATCTGAGATGGCAAGTATTGGATTTTGTTATGACTGATGCACAACTTTTTAAGCCCCTTGAGAAGATCAATATCTTCTGAAAAGTGGTTCAAGCAGTTGTGACTGATATCTAACTCAACCAGCTGACTAAGTTGAAATACTGCAGAGGGAACAGTGGCAAAGTTGTTCCTGCGAAGAACAAGGATGCGGAGCCTGGTGAGGGTTGAACCTAGTCCATCTGGAAGCTCTTGAAGTGAGTTGTTGCCCAGATTGAGGACCTCAATCTCCTTTATGTCCTCGGGTAATGTAATTTTCTGGCTGTTTTTGGTGCTGAGAGTCAGCTGTCGCAGATTGCTCCTCAGCTTCCTGGAGCGCAAAGCAGCATCCCTCCATAATATAGCAGTCTTCAGGTTATTCTCCTCAGCCATCGTATCGAAGCTGTGCTCCTCCTTGTTTTCATTGGGCACTGTGATCAATCACCTAGGCAGCATGGTGCCGCTTTCACTTGCTTCATCGATTCGGGTTATCCGCACAACAATCCAGATGAAACCAACATTTAGACCGTGTCGATTTCATCTTCATCCAAAAATGTGTGGTTCCGTTCAATCGCATTCAAGAAAACAGGGCTGGGCTGCGTTATTTCACGCATCCTCGATCACAGGGTAAAACCAACACGCGCGCATTAAATGTCACAAATATTCAGCCTAGATCATGTGGCTGGCGCTTCCGCCAGCGGGTCCTTTGATACCACATGAGAAAAAACCTAAGACATATCCAGTGAGTTAGAATGAAAGAAGGGCAGTGGTGGTTGCTGTGGTCTTTCCCTGTGTCTCCGCCTATTCTCTGCGCATGCAGCCAGCAGTGAATGCTCACAGGAGCAGCACTGCGTCAGAGCCCCACCTTCTCTACGCCGCCTGCGACGCGACGCTCGCGTATACAAAGGCTTTGATTGGTCTGGTGGTGACGAAGGACGCGTCGCGTTTTAACAGGGGTTTTGATAACAAGTAGCAGCAGTAAAGAAGGTCATTTCGTTTCGGTCGTTTTGGTTTAACTATCAGAAAATCCAGTCATGTTCATAAGACCGTGTAAATAATAGCTTGCTTCTAAAACATATCATATTAAGAGATGTATCTGGATCCTGTTTGCCTAAGATATGAATGGAACTTTAATTTCTGTACAAACACACTGGGAAGAAAATCAAAACACTATAATAGACTAGGAGAAACTCAAGCCATAATCATGCAAATAAGCCCGACCTTGTTGATATTAATGATGGTGGGCTGTATTGTTTACGATTACAGAGAAATGTTATTTGACGCCATCTACTGGACATGGTGCGCAGATGCATTCATTTTGATGAATTAAAATGTGTATCTAATCAAATCATCAGAAATATTAACGTTTTTCTCCCATTAAACTGAGAGAAATTACATAAAAATGACAAATTCATGCACTAATTAAAACAGGATAAAAACAGAATGTTGTATAAATGAACTCTTATAATAATATTGTAAGTGTCATCATAAAAAAAAAGTTTATTGGCAATAGAATACAAATTGAGCTTTTCAGTTTTTCAACGGATCTGCAACAAAGATTAATAAAAGCAATGCACAATTATTGATCACCCATCAGACTTTTTCAAGCCCTTTGCCTGCAGCTTCTGTTTCAGTTGCTCAAGCAAGTTTTAAAATACAGTACATAAACCCAATTAGCTGTAAAGGTGAGGCACAGCCTCACCCTACTGATCTGCTATGATGTAAGCTTTTGCAGCAAAGAAATTACACTGGAACAATTTAATCACATTACTGGAACAATTTAAGTAAACCTAGATTAGTTTGTCCCAATTACGTAATGACAGGTTTTCATATTTTGTCCACATTAAGCAATGTTAGTTTTGGGAAAGAGTCTTTTTAGTCTCTTTTCTTGGGCATTTGAGGTGCTAGGGCTCCTTCAATAGGGGCAGAGATGGGCACGCTCCGTGGTTCTCCTGAATGCATGCACTCGTTCACCCGCAGCTGACAGCCATCCTTCAGCATGTGGATGGCAATTCTGGCAATGTTGCGGGAGTCATCTAGACCAGAGTGAGGACGTCCGTCATACTGCATACCAAGATTCTCCAGCATGCAGATTAGTTTCGTCTGAGTACGAGCAACCTGAGAGAGACAGGATGAGATACATGAAAACCTTCAAATGTAATACTCCAAAGCCAACTTATTTACAATTTAGATATCCTTCTATGGCTGTGTAAGGAATCATGATGAAAATAAACATGAAAACAAACCTTATAAAAGTTTCCATAAGACTTTCTGATATTGATCCATTTTCTGGCAAACTGTGGGAATCTGATTTGACTCAGTTTGCATTGGGTACGGAGAAATTTTCCCATGTCCCATGACCTACACAGAAAAGACAGTGACAACATGACATAATGTCTTTTGCGTAAACATACACGCCACTTTCAAGTCAAGTGGCGTGTTATCTATACGCATTTTGAGCTATCCGCGTGTATGTCTATGCCATTAATGTCCAAGTGATTCCGCGTATATGTACACGCCATTAAATGTCCGAGCGAAACGAAGCAAAATGTAGATCTACATCTGGGGAGCGATATTTTTTTTCCTAAGACGGTAGGGGAAGACTCATAAATGCTATTAACCCCAGTGACGGGTAGGTTTAGGGACGGGGTTGAGGTAGGTCATATATTTATATATACAGTAATAACGTTAACTCAACTGCGTTCATAAACACGCTGAAAAGCGATTATGCGTGTTGATAGCACGCCAAAAATGGAAATACGAATTGGCGTGTCATACACGCAATTTTATGAGATCAGTCTGACAGTGAGCACTGCAGTACGATATATTTTGCTCTGCAACAGGGGCAGTTCTAGAACCTATTTAGGGGGGCTTCAGACCACCTCTCTGTCTTCTCAGCCACCCGAAAGTCACCCATCTGCACGATCAGGCCAGTGCTGCTTACTCAAGAAAGTTGATCTATTTGACGTGTTTTTAAGTCTTGTCAGTTTCAACATTCAAGTGATTTTAAGCCATTCAAGCGCAAGACGCCACGAAAGAGAACTCAATGTGATAGACATTTCACACCTGAAGCTTGCATACAAAAAGTCGTAGTTTCCTATGTTGATAATGTTAATCAAACAACAAAAGAAAGAGATAATTGCTGCTCTTAACTAAATACAGTAACTTCTGTGGCTTTAACCGGTATCTGTGTAAATTTACTTCATACAGTAAGTTTTCACAAGCACTGTAAAGTGCTGTTTATTTCATTTGTATCTGTTCTCTTGTATTTATTTGTGCTATTGCTTGTCATTAGTTTTTTTTTGTTCTTATTTTATTATTGACCGTTTACTTGTCTTTAATGTTTGAATTTTATATTGGTTAGGCTAATAGGCTATTCGTTTTTGCTGCGATTGTAAATTGGAATCAAGAATTGTAAAATTTCACAGATATTTAAATCTTGGTATTGTAAGGTTAGGTCAAAAACAATTAAAGCAATAACTTTATTTATTTTTTAGGCAGGGCCAGCGAATGTTTGGGCAAGTAAATTTATGACCAACGGGTCCGACCAAGCCAGTAGAAAAAAATCTGAATGTTTTAGCTAGTTAACAGTTATACCTAATTATAATAATGATATGACGGCAATTTTCTGTTAGTCGAACAGAAGCCTAGACGAGTAGTAGTACAGGTTTGAACTGGACTGCAGAAAGACTGGTATCATTATATCACTCATAACATTTTTGTATTGGCTTGGTACCAATTTAAGTGCTGGTAGGCTACCTTTGACTGACTAAAATGGTAATATAGTGGTTTTACAAAGAGGCACCACTTAGGAAATGGTCTTTTGCTACACATTCTCACTGAGGGCGAAATCCTAGAACAGCCCCTGCACTGCACATAGACATTTTAAGCATGACTTTAATAACGTTCAGTTTCATCCTTACCCATCTGTCAAAAATGTATATTTGTACTTTGTTCCAAGTTCTTTTTCCTGTAACCAAGAAACTGCTCGCTTTAGAACTTGATTGAATGTTCTCGCCTCATCCACCATTTTCTGGGGAAAAAATGTTGAAAATCAAATATAAATTTGACCAATTGCTTAACATTATATTAGACTAAAGACAGAACCATATAGATGGCATGGCATGTGGCTTTAAAATACAATTTCTATTTTAATATATTTTAAAATATTATTTAATCCTTTTCAGCATCATTACTCCATTCTTTAGTGTCACATGAGCCTTCAAAAATCATTCTAATATGCTGATTTGGTGCTCAAGTAACATTTCTTATTATTATCAATGTTGAAAACAATTGGACAGTTGAAATAGAAATCTTTTACAAATATCTTAGCTGTCACTTTTGATAAATATAATGCATCCTTGCTTAATCTTGCCTGTGATATTCCGGTAAGTTTCACACAAAACTTGGAGAGCTCGGGGTTCACCACTGGCTTCACATACTCCTGAAATGAGTCTACCTGCAATGACAGTAATGCGATTACAAACATTAACTAAAAAATTAATTCTACAACATTTCATTAAACTCATTGTATGGTATCATGTTTGCCTGGCAAGAATGAAGCACACGTATGCCAGACTGTTCCCTCACCAACTCACAATCTCCAATGTGCGCGTGTCGATCAAAACAATGGGGAACTCGATGATTTCATGGAGGTAGTCAGGTGGATTATTCTCTTCACATGTTGCTTCAAAATCCACCACACAGATGTAGTCAAAGTATGCATGACCGTTTCCATCTGCAGCAGTTGAATGCATCAGTTTTTGCCTTTTGTAGTAACTTTTGAGGCGCTTCCTCAGGACATCCTTAACACCACTGAAAAGACCATAAAGAAATTAATAGTACCAGTGAATTTGAAGTAAACGGCAGGTTAAATAACCATAAAAAAACTAAAAGTTCTCAATACCGTGAGTCAAGCTTCAGCTCGACACATTTCGCACGCATCTCATCTCTGTTCATTCGGTTGATGGCGCCGTTTGCCATTGCGATCTCTTTATACACTGGATCACTGAAATCTCCCTGTTTTGGGGATGGGGGATCCTGCTCCTCATTTTTTTCACAGGAAGCCTAAATGTAAGACAAATGAATGCAACATAGCAATGAATTGCATATTTCTACTAAATATTAGTTTAAAAAAGAACACCTAAAATAAGCATACTCTCTTCAGTGTTTTTACATTAATAATCTAGGTGGGAGAAACATATTACTGTCATTTATTTTACTAACGTTAAACCGAGACTGTCATTGTTTAAATACTCACATTAGGGCAGCATTGCTCCTCCTGATCTCCCCCAGACGTTGAAGTCTTATTTGCAGGTTTACTGGTTTCTTTCGGCGACTCCATGAGTTGAGTCAAACGTTAGTTCATTTCAGAAACACTGAAACACACATCTGGTTTCGCGCGTTCACGCTCGCTGTCTCTCTTCACCTAATCCGCTGCTTTTCAAATTTTACAACCCCAAATGCTTGTCTCAATGTCTCGTTCACTTTGTAAACATTTTAATTAGCGACTGTAGGCGAAGTATTAAACTTCTCTCTGCTTACCTAGTGTCTAAAATGTGAGGTGAGAGCCAAGCAACTGACATGATCACAGGGCGCACAGGAAGCCGTCATTGAAAAGTCTAACAATTGTAAAATAAAAGCCCCTCTCAAACTTTTCTTTATTTTTGTAAAACCGGTTTACTCATGGTTATTTTAAGCACGCCTACTAGTTATTCAATAAAATAATAAATATAAACCACCCTCAAATAATTTCCAAAAAAAAAAAACAAGTAATTTGTGTAGGCTAACATTATCCTATCAGAAGTTAATACACAGACTTAACTAAATTTGCTTGATTATGCTAGTACATTATACATGTCATATTTAAAATAATCAAAACAGTGCATTACTTCCGGCATTCAAACATGTAAAATGCATACATTTACCAACAGGTGCTGGCTTGAGAGTTCAAGATAAACATCTTATCACAACTGATGTCATCCTACAGTACGTCTACAGATAGAACAAGTCAAATAAGTTGTTTGCTTTCATATGCCAATATTTTATTTGAAGTTTTCAGTGACTATGAACATTTAAAACATTGCATTAAAATGCACATAATGAACATACCTAATACCATCTAGAGAACTTTACAACATCATTAAAGTGGTTCTTACAAACTGTATATTCACTTTCAAACAATGCAATTTAAAAATGGGTGACAAGAAATTAAACACTGCAACATAATAAAGTGCATATATTAGAGAAAAAAAAAAAACAATACACATGAACTTCCATCACTAATATCATAATCATGTTGTGCAGTCAATTACAGTGAGAATAAGTCATAGTCAATTAAAATACAAACATGTTTAGTTTTACATTAAAAAAATTAGCTGTTCAGGAAAGAACAAAAAACGACATGCATGCATCTAGTTCATCTCGGATTTCACATTTCTGGGAAAAACGCTTTCTTTTTGAGTCATTCTGTCTTTGCTCTTAGCTCAAGAAAAAAAAGAGAATGCTAAGAATTTGTCTCAAAGAAATAATTACTTGTGAACAGAACTTTATGGTCATGATTGACAGTTTAGCAAATATCCTGGCCTGCAGATTCACTTACACTTCAATTAATTTACACTATTACTTTATAAAGGTCCATGCAAATCCATACAAAACCAAAATCAACCACAAGAACATTCACACAACCCTGCACAGAAACTAGCATCAATGCAACTGACAAAGAATTGGAAAATAAACAAACTTACCCTCGTTATTACATTCGCATTGCACCATGCCATGAACAAAATATGTTTTAAAAATTTACTTGCATTTTTGGATCACATACTCTATTATTTTTAATCATAAATATTTCAAGTGTCCTCAGAGCTTAACAATCTGACAAGTACTTAAACAAGAGGCCAAATAACAACAAGTTGCTGTGTTTTTTAAAGTAGCACTTTAAGAAGCATTTATCACAATGTCTGATGGATATGTGTACAGGATAAACTGCCCCAAAAGTGTATTCTTAGTAATACGGACCAATGTCTTCATATCCAGCATAGCTTGGCCAATTGGGAAAGATTCCCCGAGAGCATCTGGGGCTGCCAAAACGGTCAAAATGACCGTCCCAATCATTCACGCCATATCGCTGATGGCCATCGCTTGAGTCATTTGAACTCTTCTTCAGTGCTGACTGAATTATTCTGTAATTCTGTCCTTGGTTGTTATCCCAGAGAGTGACGCCATTGAACTCATAGCAAATGGCAAACTCAACATGTTCATGTGGCGGCATCTGATCAGGCAAACTAGCTTCGAACAAAAAGGTGTCGCGGTTTGAGCCGGTGTAAGTGTCCTTTATGTACTGGCATTTTATGTCTGTGTGGCTCTTCCAAGTGTCAAAGGTAATGCGAAGCTGAACAGACTTCTCGAAGGAAAGGTTTTTAACTTTAACCGTTCCCGCTATAGATTTTTCCTTAAGCATGCAGTGTTCGAGGCAAACATGATCATTCTCTATACGTTGGCGGAACTTCAAGTAATCTGCAGACGGCTGGTCAAAGTCGAGAGTTAACTTGTCCTTCCTTTCTGATAAAGTCAGAGAAGGGCTAAAGAACTGCTCGATATTGGTTGGGATGTCAATGGGGTCATCAAATTCAGAAAAGATCTTCACCACCGTCAGGGCGAGGCCCTTGTGATCAGCAAAAGATACTTGTTTTTTGGCCCTGCTAGGTTTTGCCAAGGGTGAGCTGATGCCATTCAACTCTGATTGCTCCCTAGAATAGCTAAAACTGAATTTGTTACTTCGACACTGGTGTAGAGATGGCTGCAAGGGCCTGCTGTATTTTGATGCCCCTGGGTTCAAGTACTCTTCATTTGGCAGATAAATCGGCATGGCCAGCTCGATTGGCATGGTGGATTTGTTGGGAGGGCAGCCACGTGCACTGAAAACACAGAAAACTGCATTAATAACCACATTAAGAGAGTGAGAAAGCTCCATCCAGGTCTGTGAGGATTGGTATGAAAGCGGATGAATTTTTTTAAATGCATGACTCATTTAAATTTCACTCTTTTACTTTATTGTAGCACAGCATGAAGTCCTTGATATAAACTCAGCATGATATAATTAAAACATTATGCACAGCTTAATATAGACTCAGAATGAAATAATTAAGCATTATGCAAAAGATTGCAGTAAATAGGTCAAACAAGTTTATCTTATCTAGAGGCCGGAGAGGGGGAATGGACTTGGACTGCAAGAGGATATTGAGCACCCTCTAGTGTTCATCATTTATAATACATTTAATTCAAAATGATTAAAATACAGAAATCTTGATGTTCACAACAAAATGCCTAATTTTCTGAGGAGATAATTATCTAAGGGTCATTGTTTAGAAAAAGCATTTTCAGACCAGGGAGTATTCAGATTAGAAATGAACTATTAAACATGAGCAATACCCTCCTGTGGTGTCAGTAAATGTTTAAAAGAGTATTAACAGGACAAAATACAATTGATGTAACATTTACAAGGTTTTCATCTACATTAAAATCTACTAATCCCATGGCTCTATACACTAATATATACAGTATTTGCCACAACTAAGAATAACTAATCCATACACACTGTATGTTGATCCGTTTTGTGCAGCTTTATATTTGTTTCTGACAGTGGTGGAATGTAACGAAGTATAAATACTTCGTTACTTTACTTAAGTACATTTTTCACGTATCTGTACTTTACTTAAGTAGAATCAATAGTGCATACTTTTTACTTTTACTTCGTTACATTTTGCAGCAATTATTATACTTTCTACTCCAGTACATTTCTACTATATTCTGGGACATTTTCGTTACATTTTCTGAACAGTTTTTCCTGCCAAAACGTCATCCTGACCGTCCGTTCGTCGCACGTTTGTCTCACCACTCACCAGTGAAGTTTGGTTGCCATAGATATATGAACCCGGTCACACTAAATGCGTCTCTATAGCACGCAGTGTTTATCGTGCAATTTATACGTGAAAATTATTTTTTTACGTGCATATGGTACGCATGGGTAGGTTTAGTAGTGGTGTGGGGTGCGTGTGAATTATACGTTTGGTTAGGATTAGTATGGCAAGGCAAGAGGTTCAGAATTACGCCATATATTAATCGCGTTTACAGCCAAACGCCGTCAAATACTAGTATATAGTAAGGATATAGTAAGCTTGATGTGTGTATTGCCTAATTGCAAGCTTGTTCAGAAATGGTGACAAAAACTTAAAAAATAAATCCATCATTATTGAACATCATTATAGGAGTAGGCTATTAGGTTGAATGAGTTAGAATTAACTGTTTTATTAATCATTAGAATATACATTAAGAGAAAAAAAAAATTATGCAAGTACTTTTACTTTTAATACTTAAAGTACATTTAAAATCAGGTACTTTTTACTTTTTACTTAAGTAGGATTGTCATTGTGGTACTTCTACTTTTACTAAAGTAAATATGTCTCTGGTTATTTGTACTTTTACTTAAGTACTGAGACTCAGTACTTCCTCCACCACTGGTTTCTGACTTAAATAGTTGTCTCCCCCATATGTTTACAATTGTAATTACTTTTATTTTAAGCTACTTCTTTTTCCAACAATTATGATTAGGCCTTAAGGCCTACCGTAATAATTTAAAATCTAAAAAAGCCTGCGATGTCTAGATTTACTACATTAGTGTCTAATAGGCCCATGTAATATGACCAAAATATGTGTGGGCTGGACTCGATTTCGTCCATCGTAAATTGATTGGATCATTTGTTGCAGATTTCTTCCCGCCCACGCGGAAGTAAAAACGTCATTATATTAGATTACAAAAGGCACATGAATTAAAAAAAAAAGGTCTAAATAATAATAATAATAATTACCAAGGAAAAATAATTTCATTAAAAAAAAAAAATAATAATAATAATTGACCATTTGCTACAATCCAGAGGGTAGGTTGCAACAGTGACACTCAAAGTTTACAGTAATTTACACGAGGTAATAATAAGTAATAAGTAAAAAAAAAAAAAAAAAAAAAATTTGTAGCAGGCAAATCTGGGAATACAATTTCAAAGCTTGCGACAAATTGAATTAAAAAGTGTTACAAAACGCCCAGGTCTCACCTAATTTAGGCTACTAGCTTGTATCCATATACGGTCAGGAACAATGAAACATTGTCCCATGCTGTCTTGGCAAAGCGCGAGATAAACTTATCTTTAGTTTAAAACAAATGGCGCATTGAAATAACAGGCAACGACAAGTACATTTTAAAACGAACAGTGGGATTCACACCTGTTAGAGCTCATTTGCAGTTGCAACTTTCGTCCGGGTCCAACATAATCTTACTGCTGCTACACCGCCTGTCTTAAAAGTTGATTCGTTTTTTGTAATGCAAAATTGTTAAGTGTTAAGCCTTGCGTCCTCTGTAGTTTTGCGTGCATGCTCTTCCTGGTTTGTAGCGAGCACGACCGTGTTCAATAAGTTTCATATCTCCCTTAGATAAAAAAAAAATAATAATAAAAAAAGGCTCTACATGCTGCAACAAGAATCAAATGCATGCATTTGTAATTCCTCGCGTACGCTTTTAAAGTACACAAGGAAATAAAAACTGTGACCATAAGTTAATGCGCATATATATATATATATATATATAGCTACCTGTGTTACGACATTTGAATTGGGTCGAACTTCTTCCTCAAGCCCAGTGTCTGCGTCTTGTTCACGAGAGTAATATGCTCGTGCTGATGTGTGTGCGGCATGAGTGAACTCTGAACTGACTTTACCAGCACCAAAATTACTTACATTTCTGCCGACGATCAGGCCGTGTTCACGTGAACTACATGTTTGGACCAATCACAACAGGCTACAGGGGCATGCACGCACCCCATGCTGATCAATGTCATGTCACGTGACTGAAAGGACTGGGGGTCAGTAGGCCATGTCTGGAGGCCCCATTGTTACAAAAATATGCACCACTTTTCCTACCATGAACATGTACCCATTAACTTCAGCATACTTTAGCCTTCTATGACCAGTGTAGATCTTTTTTCCCCTGTTCATTGTATTCTGGAGATTATTGAAGAGCTGTTTAAAATATGTTGCCATTGAGGCTGGTGAGAATCGTAAAGCAAAAAAACTGATTTCTTTTCCACACCCAAGGTTTTGTCTAGTTGTTTCTGGCCTTCACTTGCACAAATCAATCTAAAATGAGTGTCTAACATGCCAATCACTTGTAGATGAAGTCAAAGGAACATGCAAAGCTTGAAAAGAAAAATACACAAGGAATGCATGTTGGTCAGTTGTGTGCATCACCTCTGTTAAGCAAAGTGTTTGTTCAAACATCCTTTCTATTCTCCCAATGAACCATGTGGATCTTTTAGTCCAGTCAACAGATAGTCCTCTACAATGTCTCTCAAAAGCTCAGTTATCAGTCTCTCTCTTTGCTATTTGTTATTTTAATGCACATCGATATCATATAATTCCAATCACTGCGCCCGAAATCAAATACTTAGTGCGAAAACAATACGCCAACAAAGTAGTATGTCCGAATACATAGCATTCGAAAAACAGGCAAAAAGATGACCTACTACTCACGGGACATAACAATATAGCGGATGTATGTCCGAATTTCATTCATACAACTCATATTCATACTATATATAAAAAGTACTTTTAACGGTTTTGAAGAAAGTTCAAATTCAAATGTTGTACTTAGACAGTATGCCATTTCAGATGCACCGTTTGTTAGAGGAACTTTATTCACTTTTTTGTCACAGAATGGAAAAGGAGAAGTTATTTATTAAGGAACTTTGTAAAATGGTTTTGTATCTTTTTATCTTTCTACATGTCAGGCTAATTAGTGGACTTAATTAAGACTATATTATTATTTGTCTCTCAAAGAACTGTGCATCCTGTCAGAATTATCCGTAGTTTCAGAACGGAGACATTGAGACACTGTACCTTATCTTGTTGCCACAACTGATGTACAGATAGTGCAGAAAATCCATAGATAAATCCAGATTCCAGATCAAAGAAACCCAACATTTGTAACATTTTCTGCACAATCAGCAGAAAAGGCGAACATGGGTTTAGCCACATGGGTTGTGCAATAGTGAGCTAAAAAAGACTGTAGAGAAGGTTAACATGAGAACAGCTGTTCAGGTTTGTTCATTCTGAATCAATAGGACATCTAAAGGTGACAAAAAGAGTTTAAATGCTGCTTTTTGTGGAATATCTTTGATCATTCAGTATATGAACAAAACAAAATGTCTGAAAGAAAATATATTTCTGCATGGTATTGATTTGTGATTATGCACCCCAATATTTCTTTCAGACAAAAACACAGAAATTGTTTTAACATCTTGACAATGATTTGAATTCCAACAGCTGGAAGTTTTGTCCTTAACTGGAAATGTATTTTTAAACATGTGTACTGAACACTTAATGACAGCTTGTCATATAATATCAGCTGTCATTTAAGTGTCCAGTGCTCATGTCCTATGAAAAACGGCACCTCTGAATTTGTAAAGTGGCCACAGGAGGTCTTTTATGAACCCCTGTGACTGACAGAACAGGGTGACAAAACCCACCAGGTGGATAGAAATGTAGCAGCTGTAGAACTTCCAGTGCACAGAATCCATTTCCTGTAACAGCGTTTTATATTTAACATAATATTTTTTAAAACAATTTAATGCATTTTTCATGTTATCAGCATAACAAATTAAGGAAAATTTTAACTTAAAAGACTAAAAATATAAAATTTAGAATCTGGTGTCCGAAATATCGAATTTAATATTTAGCCTAATTACTCCACAACTATTTAAAAAGTATGTTCTACATATACTGTGAATGTGTGTTGTATGTTTCTTTATTATTTTGCAAAGCCCTAAACTTTCTGTTTATTTCTAGGTTTAAATTAGATTTACAATCTTATATTTTCGATTTGGTCTTTTAGACCAGTCTGTGCATAGATATTTTGACAATATTTTAGACTCTCTTGAACATGAGAAGAAAATCAAATAGCTTTGTAAACAGTAATGTTGGACTGTGTGTGAGATAAGAGCGCCATGAATTTCACGCAAACATTGTCATTATGTAACAGGCATCAAACAAGCAGAACCTTAGATAGGCTTACTTAAGCACATGAACTTCAAATGTTCATCCCGGGCTAGTGTTTCAGCTTGGGGGACCAAATATTTCCAAACAGCTGAGAAAAAGAACTCTCATCATCCCAGGGTGCAACAGTGAGGTAACCACTTTCACTAGCCTATACAAACAGTTAAAACGTACTCGGTTACCTAACGTAACCTCGGTTCTCTCTAGAGAGGGAACGAGTATTGCGTAAGTTTAGCTTACGCTACGGGTAAAGTTCATCTTTGCTCGAGATATTGAAGCCAAAATTATCCTTAATTTTGTATATATTGTCAACGCAGTGCAGCAGCTGCAGAACTAGAGCAGGCTATCTAGCGTGCTCATTGGCTGCCTTGCGGCAACTGCAGCAGCCTACCAGTGAGGCTGGCGTGACGTCACGCCCAATGGTGGCGCTTCGCGCCCAATACTTGTCACAGCCCGCGCAAAGGGGTGTGGCTTAGCGTATAAAAGCGGGGCTCAGAGGCTGCTTCCCTGGTTTTCATGATCTGAAGCGAAAATCGCTCGAGGCGCTAGCACGGTCGGTTACGCAATAGTCGTTCCCTTTCTAGAGAGAACTGAGGTTACGTTAGGTAACCGAGTACGTTCTCTTACGAGAGGTTCTCTCGTATTGCGTAAGTTTAGCTTACGCTACGGGAACACTTTGTTAACGCCGTGCGTGCCCAGCATCCACTCTATGAGTCCCAACCCGGGGAACATTGAAAGTGGGAAATTCAGGTGGCCAGCAAGCGGGCTGACACACGTATAAACATAAGTACCCTTGGGGAATGCAGAGTGGCGCCGCCGGGCTGCATGTACATGTATATCCAACCATATTAGTGCAGCTCAACCAGGAGAGCTAACGTTGAGGTAGCCTGTGCAACAGTGATGTGGGCAGATCATACACACATTAGACTGATAGAAGTCTGGCCTGCAAAGCGGGAACTTCCAGATTATAGAATCTCACAAATGTAGACGGGGAGGCCCAGCCCGCCGCCATACAGATGTCGTGAATGGAAATTCCACTGGACCATGCCCACGACGAGGCCATGCCTCTTGTGGAATGAGCCCTGATGCCCAGAGGGCATTGCAGACCTTTTGACGCGTAGGCAGCAGAAATCACGTCCACTATCCATCTGGATAGGGACTGTTTCGAGGCGGCGAGACATTTGGTGCGCCCGCCAAACGAAACGAAGAGCTGCTCGGAGCGTCTGAAGGGGGCGGAGCGCGTGACTTAAGCTCTCAGTGCCCTGACAGGGCAGAGGAGGCTGTCGCTGCTCACGCTATCGGATGCTGGCAGAGCCGACCGAGAAATGACCTGCGCT
This sequence comes from Tiaroga cobitis, assembly GCA_030578255.1. Lineage (NCBI taxonomy): Eukaryota > Metazoa > Chordata > Actinopteri > Cypriniformes > Leuciscidae > Tiaroga > Tiaroga cobitis. The sequence continues at coordinate 23,376,811 of CM060611.1, read as the reverse complement.
CTGAAGGGAGTGCCAATCAACTTCGGGACATAGCCATGTCTCGGTTTGAGGATGACTTTAGAGTCATTCGGGCCAAACTCAAGGCACGCTGCGCTAACAGATAGCGCTTGTAAGTCCCCCACACGTTTAACTGATGACAGAGCCAAAAGAAAAACGGTTTTGAGCGAGAGGTATTTTAGATTCGTTGAATTTAATGGTTCGAAGGGATGCATCTTTAGGGCCTCTAGGACCACGGAGAGATCCCAAATAGGAACCGAAGGAGGGCGCGGAGGGTTCATCCTTCTGGCTCCTCTTAAGAAGCGGATGACCAGCTGGTTCCTTCCTAGCAACCGGCCTTGCTTCGACTCAGTGAACGCTGCAACGGCCGCCATGTATACTTTGAGCGTGGATGGGGACCTGCCCTTATCCAGTAGCTCTTGAAGGAAACCGAGCACCTGCGAAACCTCACCCGTTCTGGGGTCCAGATTTTTGTCGGTGCACCATTTGGAGAACACAGACCATTTAGACGCATATAGCCGTCTCGTAGAGGGGGCTCTAAATTGCGTGATCGTGTTCATAACTCCTTCTGGCAGGATAACGGGTATCCGTTGATCAACCACACGTGCAGAGACCAGCACTCTGGGTGGGGATGCCAGATCGAGCCGCAGGCTTGAGAGAGGAGGTCCCTCCTCACCGGAATCGGCCACGGGGCTGAACGTGACAGCCGTGTTAGTTCCGGGAACCAGGTTTGGTTCTCCCATCGCGGGGCTATGAGGAGCACCGGGCTGTAAGATTCCCTGATTCTCTTGATTACCTGTGGTAACATAGAGATCGGAGGGAAGGCATTTAGCGGGCGGCTGGGCCAGAGCTGGGCCAGCGCATCCTCGTTCCTTGAAAAGAACACTGGGCAATGTGCGTTGTCCTTTGACGCGAATAGGTCGACTTCCGCTTTGCCAAAGAGGCGCCATAACAGCTGGACTGTTTGGGGGTGTAAAGACCACTCCCCGGGGAGAATATTGTCCCTGGACAATCTGTCCAGTCCTTCGTTCAGGATCCCTGGCACGTGCGTCGCCCTCAGCAAGCGCAGGCAGCACTGGGTCCAAACGAGGAGGCGTTCTGCCAGATCACAGAGGCTCCTGGATCTGACACCGCCCTGGCGGTTCAAGTAGGACACAACCGACATGTTGTCCGAGCGGACTAGAACGTGTTGGTCCTGTATGAATGGGAGGAAGCGCTTCAGCGCGTTCTCGACCGCCAGCAGTAAGCCCAGCTGAAGCACTGCTGCAGCTGAGGCCATACAGCCCAGCATCCTCTGAAATTTTTTCAGGGAGGCGGTTCTGCCCTTCTGGAAAGATGCGGCTAGGTGTCGAACACGGCGCGCGCGCTCTGTCGACAGCTGAGCCTTCATAGCCACGGAGTCCAGTTCCATCCCTAAAAAGGAGATTGACTGGCTGGGCCGTAATGAGCTCTTGGTCCAGTTGACCGTGAAGCCCAATCTTTCCAAGTGACTGCGAAGCATAGTTCTGTGAGATACGAGCTCTATCTCTGACTGTGCTAGAATCAGCCAGTCGTCCAAGTAGTTCAGAATTCGCACACCCTGACATCTGAGGGGGGCGATCTCAAGAATGGCCTGTGACGGGGTGTAATCTGTATCTGAAAATACGCGTCTTTCAGATCGAGAGATATAAACCAGTCCTTCGGGCGAATTTGCGCGAGGATCTGCCTGGTTGTCTCCTCATGAGAGCTTTGTTCAAAAATCTCAGATCTAATATAGGCCTCAGGCCTCCGTCCTTCTTCGGTACGAGGAAATAACGCCTGTAAAAGCCTGACTCGCCCAGAGAAGGCGGCACCGATTCTATAGCTCCTTTGCACAGCCGTTTGGCTATTTCTGCGCAAAGTAGATGTGCTACTTCGCGCTCACTGTCGACTCGGTCCGAGCGTGAAAACGCGGGGGACGGCGAGCGAACTGTAGTGCATAGCCCTGTCTTATTGTGCTTAGCACCCACTCTGAAACCCCGGGAATAGCTTCCCATGCTTGTGCATGTGTGGCCAGGGGGAGAATGGCCTCCGGGTTCCGGTCGCCGCACACTGTGGGCTTCAGGAACTGAAACGGAGATGTGGGCGCGGCGCGTGCGCCCTCGGTGCTTGGATGAAGCGGCTCGCTGACAGCCGCTTTGGGCTGGTTCGCAGGTAACGACCCGATTACATTGAATGGGGAGCGTTTTACAAAGGCTTTCTGAAGCGCGAGCGGCGCTTGAGGCGGAGCGACTGATAGTACATGCGAGCGCTCGTGAGCGAGCTCGTAGCATACATTCTCAGTCTGACCTGTATGAGTGCTTAAACACGGCGGCTCGCTGACAGCGATGGCACGCTTTTTCATATGTGACGTCCCGGGCGCGATGTCTACATCTAACACTCGAGCAGCATTTGCCAGCTTTATGTGAGTGGGCTCTGTGGGCCTGAGGGACACGTTTTTGAGTGCTTGTGTGTAGGGGTGAACACTGGGACGTGGGCACATTTTCTACACGTGAAACACCATCGGCGTGAGCCGGATACACAGAAAATACACTCTTTATGAGATTCCTGTGGGTCGCCGTAAAAACGGCGTTTGTGTGCAGGCGAGAGGGCATTATAGCCGGCTCGTTGGCTGCTAAATAGTCTCCTGCAGTAGCCCTCTGTGGGGGGACTGACAAGGCATGGGGTTTCGACGGTGGTCCGGCCGCGGCGGGACTTAACCGTCTCTTCTCCCTTGGTGTTAGGAGGGCGTCGCTTGCTCGGGTTTCAACACAATCCTCGGCCGGGGTCCCCGCGGGGGAGGCAGCCTGTGGCGGCTGTCCGAGCGCGATCTAGGGCGGCCGAGGAAGCAGAGGAGGAGTGGAGAGATCCAGGCCATTCCTCGCTATCCGAAGCCAGGATAGAACAGCTGTCGGCCGCGGCACCCCTGTCCGCCTCGTCCTCTGAGCCAACGGCAGTGAGGGCGGAAGCCGGCATCTGCGTGTCGGTGAGGGGGGGTGGGGAAGGCGAGAGAGACACTCGAGGGAGCCGGTCCGGCGAGTGTTTGTCCTCCGCGTCGGGCTCCGGCATCCTCTGAGCACGGCGCTTTTTTGCGCGGTGAAATGGAGGGCGGAGTGACAGCTTCAGCGCTGAAGAGCTCCAGATGAGCCCGCAGGGTCGCCATAGACAGCTCTTCGCAGTGGATGCAGCCTCCCGACGAAAGTGCGAGGGCTGCGTGGTCCTGGCACAGGCAGAGAGCGCAAATCACGTGGCGGTCTCCGGCGCTGAGAGGGGCTCGGCACGAGCCACAGGACGTGCGAGGCATTCTTAAAAGAACGCTCGCGCTCTTTTAGTAAAAGTGTGTGTTGCAGCGGCGAGCACACACAGACACAGTAAAAACAGTGATAAGAGCAGAAAAGGATATATGTCGCCGGATAGCGTTGCTGGCACGGAAGGCTGAAGGCGGCGAGAAGTCGACCGGCTTCCTCAGGCGCTTTCCTCTGCTGGCAGTCGCTGGTTTCAACGGCGACGGCTTCTCTCGGATCCAGCGGAATGAAAAGCTTCGCTGAAGAGATGAAAATCAGGGAAGCAGCCTCTGAGCCCCGCTTTTATACGCTAAGCCACACCCCTTTGCGCGGGCTGTGACGCGTATTGGGCGCGAAGCGCCACCATTGGGCGTGACGTCACGCCAGGCTCACTGGTAGGCTGGTGCAGTTGCCGCAAGGCAGCCAATGAGCACGCTAGATAGCCTGCTCTAGGTCTGCAGCTGCTGCACTGCGTTGACAATATATACAAAATTAAGGATAATTTTGGCTTCAATATCTCGAGCAAAGATGAACTTTACCCGTAGCGTAAGCTAAACTTACGCAATACGAGAGAACCTCTCGTAAGAGAACAGACAGTTACAGAAGGGGAATATGCTGTTTTGTTTAGTCAATATTGGATCAGTGATGTTTGAGTTGCCCAATAAGGGTCAAAGAAATTAATAACAAGGATTTGTATAAACAGATGCTAATACATCCAAGACAGACTTTGAGCCGTGGTTTTGGACTTGATATTGTAAACAGAAGTATGTTGATCTGTTAAAAGACAAACAGGTTATGTGCTTGACGAATCATACAACTATGTGGTCCTTCAACATCCACTTTGTTAAGACAATGTTAGCAACAGATCTTATTTTAAACATAAATCGATTCAATTTATAATGCAATAATCCCTGGTGAAAAAAAAGATTATGATGGTTTGTTGGTTTTAGCTGCTCTGTCTCATTAGACAACTGGCTTTATAGGGGTTTAGGCACTTTTTAATTGGTTAGGCACTGGGAAACCAGCTTATAGGGATAGTTCACTGAAAAAAAAATCTGTAATTAATATTCCAAATTAATCATTCCAAACCCACTTTCGTTCATCTTCAGAACACAAATGAATATCTTTTTAATGAAATCAGAGCGATTTCTGTCCCTCCGTTGACAGGTACACAACTACCACTTTGACGCTTCAAAATGTTCATAAAGAGATCGTAAAACTAATCCATATGAATTGAGCAGTTTAGTTCAAATTTTCTGAAGAGACATGATCGCTTATGATGAACAGATTCATCAACTCACACATCAGTTGTGGTAAATGGAAGCTCAAGCATTTTGCTTGACGTACGAGAACCAATGAGGTTCATTCTCGTGTTACGCAGCAGGTTTGAGCTTCAGCAAGAGGTTTATTCTGACGCTTCAAGCAGGTTCGGAATGAGCTTCTGTTTATGTTCGCTGATCAATGTTTAGGCCTATATGTGAATAAAAGCCTAAATTAAATCTGGTCATCATATAAAGCGATCAAATCTCAATTTGGACTAAACCGCTCTGTTTACATGAATTAGTTTTATGATCTATTTATGAACTTTTTGAACTGTCAAAGTGGTAGTTGCGGAGCTGTCAACAAAGAAAGCTCTCAGATCATCAAACGATCTTCATTTGTGTTCCGAAGATGAACGAAAGTCTTACGGGTTGACAATGACATGAGGCTGAGAACATTTTCGTTTTTGGGGGAACTCTTTATATTGTTTGTCTTTATCATTGAGGTAGATTTCCTTACATAGCCTAACAGTCTATTTTCATTCCACTTTGCAGAGCTTTATAATTTCTTTTAATTTTATTCTGCAGAATATATTTCTGTCTGAATCTTTATTTGTTTCATTTTTTTGTGGTTACCATGGTAATAAGTCACAGAGCTCAAAATATTATTTTATCCTTTTTTATAATTTGAAAGCGGAAGTTTTATTCTGGCACTTCCCGGAAGTTCTCCCCAACTGTTTTCGCTGCCAGAGGGGGATCTGTGTGCGAAAATGGCGACGTCTCGTCGCACTACCCAGCAGCAACAACAACAACAACAACAAAACTTATCCTCCCCACCAAGACCCGACTCCAGTCCCCTCACGCCTCTGGAATCACCCACCGACACCGGCTGCCTTGCAGTTGGTGGGGAGCCGGAGATCACTGCTGATATTCCCGCTCCGCTCCTCAGCACCAGCAGCAGCTCCAGCTCGAGCAGCACTAGCTCGTCTACCACCGGCGGGGGCAGTAGTGCGGGCTCCACTCCCGACTCCGGTAGTGCTAGTCCGGGAGGCAGCGGCTGCGGGACGAGTGGGGCTTTCAGGGACCTGTTTGAGGCCTGCAGGAATGGGGACGTGTCCCGGGTGAAGAAACTGGTTGATTCGGTCAATGTAAACGCTAAGGACATGGCTGGGCGCAAGTCCACCCCACTTCACTTCGCTGCAGGTAAATACAAATACATAAATGTTTGCGATCAATCCCGACATGGAAAGCAGCCAGGTAGAAGGTTTAGGTAGCTAAATAAACAGTAAACGAAACGGGGACAAGGGGGTAAGGGAAAGTTTGGCCAACAGGGCAGTTATGTAACATCTAGTAGAAAGTTAACCATTCTGGGAGCGAGGCTATCTGTCTGCTCGTGTTTGTTTTCGTGTGATGTGCTGCCCGAAAGTGATTAAAGTTCAACATACAGACTGAAGAAAACGTAATACACCGGCAAATAATCGTTAAAAGTAATAAACATCGTAATAAAGTTACAATATGTACTCCGATGTCCAAAATAAATGTTCACTTTGATTCACACAATACGACAAAGTGAAACCGGACCCTCGCATGATACTTTAAAAAATCCAGAGCTGACAAATCCCTTTTAACATAAATAGTATTTGTTGCCGAAGAAACGTTACTATTATTGTATTTTTTTTATGGGAAAATATATATTATAGCCCTATGCATCGAATTGGGACGTTATTATACCATTATTCAGTGTTGGAAATATAAACCTGGAAATGAAAATGTCTATATAATTTTTATTTTATTTTATGCTCAGCTTAAAACTCTGCAGAATGATTTTTAATAATCCTTATCCAGTAATCACAAATGGCTGGATATCCAAACTGAATAAACCCCCATGTGATTCAGTTTAAGACCCCATGAAATCACAATAGGGGTTTTGTGGATTTTATTTCTTGTGTGCTTGTTTAGAGGCTATTTAAATACAAACAGAAGAGCCATTTGATATGTCCCGCCCCAACTTCCTGTTGCAGTAGGAAATATGTCCACACAGACAAGAAAACTGCTCTTGTTAAGCCATTTCATGGGGTGATTCAGTTACACCAGGACTTAAATAGTGTTATTTCAAAATGTGTTTTCTCTATATGTGCACAAATGAATATCTTGTGAGCACAGGCATATTATTAATGGAATCTTCCGCTTTAAGGTGCTTATATTGCATGTGTTTACTTAAAATGATAGAATAATCCGTGTACGGTGTACACGCATATTAATTGTCAATCATTATGGTCTATTGCAAGAAACCGGTTTATTTCTATCCTGTAGTATTCTCATTTTTAACATGCCAATCCAAAATAAAGTTGTTGTTTTTTTCTGTTGAAACAGGCTTTTCTTGGTCGCCATGACTGATATGCATGTTACCTTGTAGAGATAAGAGCTTGATTAACCGATTTTTTTGTCTCTCAGGTTTTGGAAGGAAAGACGTTGTGGAGCATCTCCTGCAGGCGGGGGCGAACGTACACGCGCGAGACGACGGAGGTTTGATCCCGCTGCACAACGCCTGTTCCTTCGGTCACGCTGAAGTGGTCAGCTTGCTGCTTTGTCAGGGAGCCGATTCCAACTCCAGAGACAACTGGAATTACACTCCGCTCCATGAAGCTGCCATTAAGGGCAAAATTGACGTATGCATTGGTAAGTACCTCTTCTTGTGTCTCTTTGACTAAGGTGATGGTACACTGTTAAAAATAAAAGTAGAAAAAAAAAAGGTTTTTCTATGCCAGTGAAGTGAAAACCCCCTTTTGTAAACTTTATTTTTAAACGTGAATATTGTCCAAAAAGTTGGTTTGTGCAACCTCAAACGTGTTTTGCAAGTAGAGTGTGCTGGTTTGGTTTCAGTTGGGGGACGTTAGCTCTGTAGATTGAGGAGACGAATGGAATAATCTCGCCTTAGTGAATTCTGAAGATGTATGACTTTAATTTTTCCTGTGTTTTGCCTGAGGAACAGTTCTCAATAAGGGTTAATCATGTGGCATTCTTCTTGATTAGCCTTGGTGACTGACACTATTACACAGCGCTCACTCATTAATCAGATCGTTACTGCTTGGTATTCATGAGAAATTTAACATTGCATCTGAGGGGTGAAGAGGGACAATATTGTGGCGATGGAATGTCGTTCAACATTTTTCATTTTCTCTTTCCTGCATCACAATGGGCAGATCATGAAATAATCTGCTCAATGTGCTTCCCAGTCTTTGTTTTAAGTGATTAGGCTGTGGATTTGTGCATGTCTATGTTTGTTTCAAAAATGAAAAGGGTATTTTAATTTGTATTGTAGTTATCTTTTCTCTGAGTTTGTTCCAAAAGTAGTCTACTGCTTGTAGCAATTTTATCCAGAGTGCCCACTTGCTTCATTTTAAGCATAATCCAATTAAATGGGACAAGTTCCAATTTAAAAACTTCGTGATAAGAATTATCTGCGCAATCTCGGGGAGAATTCAGAGGCCTGAGGACACATATGTAATTTCACATCTCTCAATCTGAAAAGATAGATAGTTCTCTGCCTTTTATCTTTGTACTTGTTCATTTGGAAAAAAAATATTTTGGAGAGTTTTAGAACGGCTGAGTCATGTTTGTAGATCAGGACTCAGCTGGAAATAAAACTTCTGTCCTTGAGATATTTCAGATTGAATATTGATCACAACATTCTGCAAGATAGGCCATAAAAAGTAAAAAAAAAAGTTCAAATTGTAGTGATATGCTGTTGCAGATAAAGCAGCTGGTTTGTTTTTGTTATTGTCTATTGTTTTATTGTGTAGTGTACTAGCATAGGCAACCTCTGTTCAATGTCTCGATTGTTGCAGTCGTCTCTGGTTGACGCCCTAATTGTTCTTAATCCTCAGGCTTGGTTGGTTTTAGATAGAGTAACTCAACTACCAAAATAAGCAGTTAGCATTACTAGGATGTTTGAACATGCCTAACTAGAAAATGTGTTTAATTCCAGACCGCATTATATGGCTAGTTTTGGCTTTGATTATATTCTATACTACAGACTAGTTCACACAGGTTAGGTTTTTTTTAATGTTTTTATATAAACTAGGGATGTCAGTTTTCACAAATTCCCATGATCGATCGTCGTTTAAATAAATGATCAATTAATCGTTAGCCTTAAGAATGCTTCATAGAACAACGCGCTGAAAAAGGCAACTAAACCCAATGAATTCACAACGATTTAATAAAATAGTGTTCTCTCATATTATGTAGGCCTAATATGACAGTCCCAATCATAGTCATTATTAGTCGTGCATTGCAGTTTGAGCTGCGCGCTGAAGATGATCACCACCGTACGCTTTACTGCAGTGTTAATTCTTAAAGGGTTAGTTCACCCAAAAATGAAAATTAAGTCATTAATTACTCACCCCCATGCTGTACCAACCCCGTAAGACCTTCGTTCGTCTTCGGAACACAAATGAAGATATTTATGATTAAATCTGAGAGGTTTATGACTGCGACATAGGCTCCCTAAGGGAATGACACCGGACGGCCCAGAAAGTTATTAAAGAAAATGTTTAAATATTCCATGTCGCAACAGTGGCTCAACTATAAGTTTATCAAGCGACGAGAATACTTTTTGTGCGAAAAAACAAACAAAAATAACGACTTTATTCGACTATTCCTTTTCTTCCTTGTAGGCCTGAAACGAGACTTCAAGAGATTTCCACGACGCGCACGCGCGAGAACTTAACTGAAGTAGTTGAAGGAGATCACAATTCTCGCGCATGCGTCGTGGAAATCTCTTGAAGTCTCGTTTCAGGCCTACAAGGAAGAAAAGGAATAGTCGAATAAAGTCGTTATTTTTGTTTGTTTTTTCGCACAAAAAGTATTCTCGTCGCTTGATAAACTTATAGTTGAGCCACTGTTGCGACATGGAATATTTAAACATTTTCTTTAATAACTTTCTGGGCCGTCCAGTGTCATTCCCTTAGGCAGCCTATGTCGCAGTCATAAACCTCTCAGATTTAATCATAAATATCTTCATTTGTGTTCCGAAGACGAACGAAGGCCTTACGGGGTTGGTACAGCATGGGGGTGAGTAATTAATGACTTAATTTTCATTTTTGGGTGAACTAACCCTTTAACCAAATGCATCCTATATGAGATGGGCCTAAATCAGATACAGATAGGTCTACACAAAATAAACACAATATTACAATTTGTATTTGCTCAAAACAAAAGGCTGCGAATGCACACGCAAACTTACAGTAATATTGAAGGTGTAAACTGGTCCCCAGCATAACTCCGGCGTGCTCGCTTTACATGTTTCGCTGTTGAGCAGCACGTACTCGCATAAGCCTGCTTAATCGACGATCGATAAGTTTTATCGATTAAATGTCTCATGATCGACAATTAATTGACCGTCGATTAATCATTAGCATCCCTAATATAAACAAACATAGACTAGATGGGCGTCTTTGTCCATGCATCTCGCTATTTTTTTCTTCAGCATCTAGTGTATGAGCACCATGATTTAAGATGTGTATTTTTGTTATAGTTTTTACTAGTAAACATTAGAAGCTAAATTCAGGGCAGTCGTGGCCTAATGGTTAGAGAGTCAGTCAGACTCAATATGACTGAGGTGCCCCGTGCCAGTGAGCAAGGCATCTAATCCCCAATCGCTTCCTGAGCGCCACAGAAATGGCTGCCCACTGCTCCGGGTGTGTGTGACCACGGTTTGCAGTGTGTGTGTACACTACTCACTGCTCCGAATGTATGTGCACTAACTTGGATGGGTTAATGCAGAGGACAAATTCCGAGTATGGGTTGCCATACTTGGCCTTCACGTCATGTTACTTTCACTGAAGAGATCTCACACACATATATATTAAGGCTGTCAAAAATAACACATTAATTTATGTGATTAATTACATTTGCACACACACATTTACACTCTACAGTTCAACATTTTGGGGTGGGTAAGGCTATATTTAATTAATCAAAACTGCAGTAAAAAATAGTAGTATTGTGTAATATTATTACAAACTGGTTTCTATTTTATTTTAAAACGCAATTTATTACTGTGATGGCAAAGCTGAATTTTCAGCATCATTACTCCACTCTTCAGTGTTTCATGATCCTTCAGAAATTATTCTAATATGCTGATTTGGTGCTCAAGAAACATTTCTTCTCATCAAAGTTAAAAATGGTCCTGTTCTTGTGGAATCATTTTGTGATACAACACTGTGAGTCATTTTTTCAGGATTATTTTATGAATAGAAAGTTTAAAAGAACTGCTTTTATTTGAAAACCTTTGTAACAATGTCTTTACTGTCATATTTGATGACATACACACACTGCTTATATATTTGAGAAATGCAAATTATGAATTTAAAAATAAACCTTGATAATTATGTGACACTTCTTGTTATATGTGCTTTTGCTAGTCCAAGTAAAATTACAGTACTTTTAACCCTCTTGCACTGTTCGATTTCTGGTTACAGTCTGTATGGTCCAGGTCAAATTGAAAGCCCTCATTGGATTCAATACAATTCTCCAAAAATCACAAAAAACATACAATCAGGTATAAATAATTAACTTTTAATATCAATAGTTTTCACACATTACAAAGAATACATTTCCGAATTTATTATTTATAAAAATGTTTTTAACCACTATTTTTAAGACTGCCCCTCCCCCACAACTGTGGGACATTTGTGATTACACATTTAATTTTATACCTACCGCATATTACTATATTAAAACCTAAAGTGATCTTGGCAAACTATATATCATTTGAAAGCTTTCAGACTCTAGTTTCCATATTTGGTGACTGTTTTTAAAAATAAACGAAAGACCAATAGAGAAATAGGGATAGATTCTTTATTTGTGATGCTGTGCCAAACTATAACCCAACCCCTGGTTCTTTCCGTATGTTTTTTATGTGGGTTTTAGAGGTTGAATGCAAATCAAATATTAACATTACTGCCCAAACTACTTCTGAATAGGATGCCTACTTCATAAATATTTAGAAAATTATGGAAATATAGGCATATGGTTCAGATCACTCAAACCATGGAAATCAGAGAGTCCTAAATGCTCACCGGTGGAGTCTGGATGTCATCTAGTGCGAAAAGCTTATTACTGCACCCAATAAAATTTTACTGAAAGTTTTTTTTTATTTTTATTTTATTTATTAAATATCAACCTTAAATTAGGCACAGAACTTGTTCAGATATTTAGCTTTGAAGTTTTAGAGTTGAACATGTTTTGTAAATTATATTTTTACATTTTAAATTTTCATAAACTTAAACTTGAATTTTTTTAAAAACTTTACTTTTAGAACTTTTTTTTTAACTTCTACAATAATCTGTGAAGAGCTCTGACATAAACAACATGTTTATTTTTATTTTGGTTCTTTAAAGTTGCTTTTGAACAGCTTGCCTATATGGGTCAAATTGGCCCACAAACCACAAGATCATATACATTTTCTGTATGCAAATTTCACAACGCATATTTGAAACTTGAAACTTTGTATGCATGTTCATGACCCTAAATGAGAAAAAGTCTCAAAATTACAAGAAAAATAACAGGTTCTAGCAGGCCCGGCTCCAGATATGAGATGAAAGGTGGGCCAAGTGATATTCCAGGTGGGCCGGTCAGGAGGGGGAGGGGTAATACTTTAGTCTCACATGTCTGTTGATATAATTTTAATATCATGCATTTAAGGCAATTGTTAGGGTGTTTGTTTGTTATTGTTATTGTTTGTTATTGTAACATGTTTAACATGTTTACTTTTACATTCTTTCTTTTTGCATTTGTAATATTTTTTTTGACCTCTTAACAGATCTTGTATCAATTAAGTAACTATAGATTTGATCAAAAGGAGCAGATCTTTTAAAATAACTATTTACATCAACTAAAACAAACTTGTTACTAACTAAAAATGTTAACATGTTCTTCATTTAAAAAAAAATTTTTTGGAACTATTTTGTAACTTTATATTATATAAACATGTTTAACATGTTAAATTTTTTGTGTGGAAATTATCTGAATTGAGAGAGTTCGGGAACCGGATGGTGCTCTGTGAAGCACAAGAAAAGAAAATAAATTAAAATGGTCAAACTAAATTCTTTAAATAAAACAAAAGAAAAGCAGATAAGTCCGTGGAAAAACACTGCTCATTCGCGTCTGTCAGCGGCCGTGCGCTCCTCTCAGCCATTCACTGAACAGGGCAGACGCAGCTAGAGAGAGTGACGACAGGGAGAAAGCAAGAGCTCGCGCTCGCAGGACAGTACTGGCAACATTTGGAGGTTACTAAGGTTTGTCCAAAAAGTCGCTAAATTTGTCGCTAGTTGCTTTTTTTAAAAATGTTGCTAAAGGGGTCTGAAAAGTCGCTAAAAATAGCGACAAAGGTGCTAAGTTGGCAACACTGAGTCTGTCTCGGAGGGGAAAAAGGACGGGGTTGGGTAGAAAATAGAAAATAACGTATCTCGAGCTAAATTGAATATAGCACCAGTTTTGTGATTGGCTGTTATGTGGTGTGGGGCCAGGGTGGGCCAAGCTTCTGATTGGGTGGGGAAAAAAAAGCTCCTTTTTACCTTCACCAGGGTAGTTAAAAACCAAAATACACGAACGTTACAAACGTAACAGAAATTATGTCAAAACACATCAGCGTGTTGAAACTTTCCATGCATGTCTATGACCCTAAATGAGAAAATGTCACAAAATGAAAAAAAAAAAAAAAAACTTTAAAAAGCTCCAAAAATCAAAATGGGTCAAATCGATCCACAACAATTTTTTTAGTTTTCTAGCTTGACTCACAAATAATAGATTAACAAAAATAATAAACAGCACTAGGCTAGTTAGGTCCCTTTAGATTATTTCATGAATACAAGATTTTTTCATCCTTCATCCTTTCTGAACCCAACAAGTGTTGTCACCTCTGCCCTTTGCTCATAATGAATAAATAATTAGCATCCCCTCTGCTAATTAGGATTGCTGCTGGTCTCCACTCATTAATTTTTGTACCCATCAGCCCAAAGCTGCAGGGAGGCAGTTTGAAATTAGAGGTCATGTCGTCATTCCTTACCTCAAAGATGGATGACGGTAATGGTGACAGCATGTTTCATTTTTTTCTTTACTTCTCCGCCTCACTCCTGACTTTTCTACTTAATAGTGAACAAGTTTAAACTCCACACTTTCATAGCCTTGAGGCGTGGCTGTCTCCACTCCTATTTTCCAATGCAGTTAACCATTATTGTGCACGCTAGGGAAGAAATTAAAGATCAATAAATCGATTGATCATGAACGAACGTCCCTAGCGCACACCTTCAATCTCAGATACTATGTGTGCATTCCCGTGTGCGTGTTTGCAAGCACCTCAAGTCGTTTCTTTCATTCCCATCTGGGTTTATCAAATTGCTAATGATTTCACTTGGCACTAATGGGCATTTTCCCCGTTGTCTAAGTATGTCGAGAAATTTAATGAACGCAGCTTGCAGAGATGGCTGTGTCTGATATGTGTGTGTATCCGAGCCTCTCTGAATCCTGTTAGAACAGTGGGAATTGTACATGCTTATGCATTAACCCAAGCACCCATGTTCTCTCTGAAGCTCTCAGTTAATCAGCCCTCTCAGTGTTCGGCCATAATTACTCTACTCTGATGATCACACTTCAACCACCAATTACTGCGCACGCGGCAGCCGCTGTTTATTCAGAAGGTCCTTATGACCAACTGTAGGTCTCAGCGCCTGTTTTAATGCTGTTGGTTCTGTGGCCCTTTCCTTTGTATTCAGAGCAGCATGCGTTTTTTTGCTTGTTTATTTCAGGGTCAGTGACGTAAGATTGTACGTGATAAAGAAAAGAAAAAAGTGTGTAATTTAAAGCACACGGACCACATTTTTAAAATGTACTTTTTATATGATTTACATGATTTTTGTATGATTTTGAAACACTTTTGAAGAAAAGTTTCAGTCTGCTGACTTTTGAAATGTCATATGGTGGTTGTAGCGATCATATAAAAAGTAAAAAAAAAAAAAGTCATACATGTTGAATTAATGTAAGTGTACACATCATTTTTGTATTTTTCATGTTCTTGATTTTCAATTCGATTCAGTGAATTCAATGATTCAAATTTCACTGGCCCCACCACAAAAGAAGTAATGAATGAATTAAATAGTTATTGTTTTAGTTGTTTTTGGATACCCATGTATCCTTGTATTGTTATAAATAAGGTTATGACAAACACATTTTTAGATACCAGTGAAATTTAACAATATTCGTTTCCACAGCTAAAACTACTTGCTAATATAAATGTCAAAGATTAGCCTAATAAAAACAAGTAAACAGTCATTAATAAAAAAGAACAAATAATTAAACTACAAGCATTAACACCAATAAATAAATAAATACAATAGAACAAAGACACAAATGAAATAATCAGTGCTGTTAAGGTTTTTCAGGGAGATCTAACAGTAGTTCTTAGGTACAGCAATTTAATAAAGTAATCAAAAGTAAAGTAACACTGCAAATAATCTTTACTGTCCAAATTAAATACCCTAAAGGTTAATCCTAAAGTTACAAAAATGTTATTCATTGAAGAGAAGGGAGTGATTTCTTTGTCTTTGTTGTTTGATTAACATGAAAGCACCCCTATTTTTGAGAACTTTCTGAAAATGACATACCCAAGTACAAATGTCTGTAGCTCTTAAACCTGAGTTATAATGACTCTTGGGTAACAAAGTTTCAAGTGTCTAGTTTAAAAAAAGATCAAAGTAGCATAGGAACAGAGTAAAACAAGGTAAAATTTACATGAAAGTGACTCACGATTTCATTGAAAGAACTTCACTTAGGGAAAAATGTATCAGACTTTTATGTTAAAGGCCTGAAAACACACCCAAAAATGTAGTTTCTGTAAGGTTTTATTCAAGAAAAGTCTAGGCGTCCTTTTCAAAAGGCCACTTGGAGACTCCAAATGGACACCTGGTAACCAAATGACATAAGGACTAAACACTACATACTACATTGCGAAACCTTTGCGTACTTGTATTTGACGAATCTGCTTGCATAAACTAAGCAAACTGTCTATCACTGCAATCATGTTTTAGTTGGTTAATACTCCCATCCATCAAAACTTTGCTCACTAGACATTGGCTGGCTTTATACAGGCTTTTATCCAGCCGAAAACCGAGGTGCGAGATTGACAGGGCGCTTCAGCTGTAATGCGCTCCCTTGATATTTTGGTTGATCACAAAGCCTGTGATTGAAGGAGAGAGAAGGGGAATGGCTCATTGTATCCGGAAGAGTCTAAACTACGGGGGAGACATGGATTTTGAACGTTGGAATACGGATTACAATCGATATTTAATTTGAAAATGTACATGATGGATTAACTCGAAATACTCATGTAAACAAAGAAGGATATTGAATTTTTCCCCCCTTTTTTTCGTTGTTTTGGATTAAAAAGTGGGATGCTTTTTGAAGAGTAGACCCTTACATTGAAATATATGCTGGTGTTTCTTGGATTCGTCCGAACTGATCTGAAGCATAGGATAAGTAGTATAGTATTAGTATAGTATGAAAGATAAGTATTGCTGTTAATTTTGTTCATGTTTACATGTCCAGTCCTTCAGCATTTAATTTAACCCTTTCCTCTCCGGTGTATTGATTGCAAAAACCTACCCCCCCACGGCTCGTCCAAGGGCCGATGCAAGTTAAGGAGTTAAGAACAAATACAGCAGAATAAATATGAGGCTGCTGTCACTGTAAGACTAATGCACGGATCCAATATAATGATACACATGCGTTCTTCCTCTACTGTTTACTTAAAGTCCCTGTAAAGTCAAAATTAAGTATGTGTTCTGAGTATGTCACACCACAGAAAAATGTGTTATTAGCCATCCAGCCAAATTTGAATGATAAAAAAAGCCAGCAAGTACATAAAATAAGCTATCAAAATCCTGAAAAAATGAGCATTACTCTCTGCTCTAAAACGCTGGGGGCGTGTCCGCTGGCTGCGCTGAAACCACGCCCACTCGCGGGAAAGCTGTCGACGGCGATATTAGGTGATACTGCTTTCGGGACAGGACTGGTAGGATGAACGCTGGCGGGGGATAGTCGTTTCGGCCCGGTTCACCAGTAACAGCGGATTATCAGTGAATCCCAGTTGTCTCTGAGGAAAGTTTATAAAACGATCCTGTGTAAAATGATCACAACAGAGGCGGGTGTTGGCGGTGATCCTCAGCTCTTCATCAAGGTTGGCTCTACACAAAATTAATCCACCTCTTCTTGATGTGATTGTTTTTAGGCAATTTAAATAAAGACACCGATCTGTTTTGTACATGATCGCAGTAGTAGGTAGTAGCCTATATGCAATTCCGTGTTGAAGGCATAGCTAGCTAGCAAACAGTAGGCTGTAGTAAACTAATAGTACTGACAGTAACTCGCGTTTGAGCGGCGAATGCGAATGGGGTCGGGAGAGATCAGCCTCAGTGGCCTCGGTGTGTCATCAAGTAGGGGCGTGTCCACGAGCTCATGGGCTCCAGTGCGTCATCGAGCCCTGTTTTAGCCCCGCCCAAAAAATCCGTAAAATAGCAATGGTGAAAAACTGTTTAACGGTCTAACTCCGCATTTCAGTACTTCACAGTTCACAGTCTTTGTAATATGTTTTACCAATACATTTGTAACATTTATAATGTGTTTAAATTTTTTTTGTAGAATTGCCTTTACAGGGACTTTAAGCCATAACTGACTATGTTTACTTGGATACTCGCAAACGTGGGCATTTTGACCAGCCCTATTAATTATAATGTTTTTGGGAGTCGCACCAAATGACATTAAGTCATGAAGTCAAATTATCTTATATTTTAAGAGACAAAGTCTTATTAATCTTATTAAAGTCTTATTTATCTTGACACCAAGTCATGCAGGGGGTCCTCTATCTCTCTCCATTTTTTTCTTTTATATTTCTGAATGTTAGTTGCACCACACAACAATTTAGTTTGCTACGCTACTTAATCATGTTTCCTTTGCAGCAAAGCTCTTTTCTTTATTATAATTTTTTGTACCAACATTTGTATCATGCTGACATATGCCGTCACCCGAAAAATATACAACTGAATTTTAATACTAAAATTAAAACATCGCAGTGTAGTTTTGAACAAACAAGTCTATCCGGACAAAAAAAGCATTGTGTTATTAACCCTCCAGAAAGTATAAGCATGCTAACAACGTAGATGTGTCTCATAGGGAGGGGGACCGCCTGCAGAGCGGAGGTTACCGAAATGTGCCCTCGATGCCTGTCGCCTGATGGATAGGCAAGCTGTCATAAGCACGCCAGCGAATTTTAATCACCCCATCGCGTCACGTCGACACTTCCAACCCTTTGTGCCCACCCGCCCCACAGCAGCCCACCGCTCAAGTGCTTTCATGACACCAGTGTATGCAAATGTGGTCTCTGTGGGGCCTTTAGTGCATATTAATTTGACCGAGAGGGCTGATGGTAGCTGTATTTTCCCACTTAGCTAAACCTTTTTCCTCATCCCTTATTTTTCTGCATCAAACCCAGAGTCCTCCCTTTATGCAGTGGTGTATTTCACACACTGGTTTAATGCTTGTCAAAACTGTGTTTTTCTGATGAGAAATGGATGACCTATGAGTCACCGGCATAGCAATGCAATCATACTCGCAATTTTTACAAGATTGCTCTTCTTTTTTTAGTTCAAGCTTCTTTGTCAGAATTCCTTCACTTGTTTCCTTCACAGGCTTTAAAGATTGGACACTGTAGTGTTTTGAGAACAGCTTTCTTGTAAAATATATGCTTTAGTCGGTCCCAACATGATGGACCGTCATCAACAACACTATTGTTCAAAAGTTTGAGGTTGGTCAGATTATTTTGACCAAAAATACATTAAAAACAGTAATATTGTGAAATATTATTACAATTGAAAATAACTGAATTTTCAGCATCATTACTTTAGTGTCACATGATCCTTCTGAAATCATTCAAAAATGCTGATCTGATGCTCAAGAAACATTTCATATTATTATCAATTTTTAAAATAGTTGTGATGCTTAATATTTTGGTCGGACATTGTGATACATTTTTTCAGTATTATTTGATGAATAGGAAGTTCAAAATAACAGCATTTATTTGAAATATTAATCTTTTGTCAGATTATAATAGAAATAAATGTTGTGTCTTTTCTCTGGTGGAGAATGTGAGTAATGGTACCTAACTTAACTAGTCATCAAACAACCGATAAGACAATTAGTGAGATTGAGTTTTAAAAAAATAAACGAATGAAATAAAATGATACATCACAATTTTTAGCAGAAGTGCTTCAGTGTTGAATCTGCTCTGAGAAAAATGTTCTAATCTGTTGGCCATCAAATGTGATTTTTGTTGTTGTTGTTGTTGTTGTTGTTGTTTGTTTTATGTTTTTAGTGGCTGTGCTGTAATTAGCTTGCAGTTATTTAGAATCTTTTTCTTTCTTTCAGAGAAGATAGCCTGACAAATTGTACAACAACCAAGACATTGATAGTGAGGTCAACTAATTTATTTACTTATCAATGTATTAGGGCTGGAGAGTACATTGAGTTTGTACAATATATCAATATATTTTTTTATAAACAATGTAGGAAGAGGCATTATACCTTTTATATTGATACACAGTAGTTGAGCGCATCTGAAAAATAGTGAAGGATACATAATGAGCTGCTGCGTGCAAAGTGTATAATCCCATTTTGTCCTAAACATGAGATATGCTTTATATTAAGGGCTTCAAAATGCCTTAGTAGTAAGATATAGTAAACCTGCATAGTTTAAATCTGCTTGCCTTGTCAGATGCTCTGACAGATAGCCTACATGTGCAGACAGATACTTACGCTGTTTAATGCGTTTGAGATATGGTGTTGGCCTCAGTGCATATCTTACGTTTTACAGGTATATTCTCCATCTGTAAATGTTAGCAAATCTTGCTGTCAGGAGTGGAGCCTTATGCAAGCCAGTCTTCACAGACTTCAGTGAAAGAGCATCGCCGACAAACAGACGGAGCGCAATAGAATAGGAGCACTAAAATATATCTACATTTTGTAAAATATTTATTGTTGGACCTTAAATGTGCCATATTTAGAATTTAAAACCTAAAAGTAAGTGTATGAGTAACTGTAAAGTGATTACTGTAATGGGTAATCAAATGTAGGCTGAAATAATTACTAAGCTCAGATGAGTGAATGTGGGTTCTTCTTACCAATTAACGTTTAGCCTGTATTTTTGTTTTGATTTATTTAAATTTTTTAATTTAGTGAATTTAACTTTTGTTAAACGTTCTGTTTTTGGATTGTAATGTTGTTACAATGTTAGAGTGTTCAGAATGCACATAATATATGGCACAGCCTAGATGGTCACTGTATTTGTTTTCATAGCCTTCAATATGAACATTGTTGCACAACATTGGGCAGGATGTGAAATAATGTTTGTAAATAAATAAACACAGATTTTTTATTTATCCAAATAGAAAGTAGAAAATGACTATATCTCTGTATTTTTTGGCCATATCAGCCAGACATACAATGTATAATACTTTTTTTATGTTTGTTTTTATATTTAATATTTTGAGAAATATTATTCAATGTAGTGTTTTCTTCAAACAATAGAAGTCACCAAATGGCCACCAAAATGGAAATGCGTCAAAGTACAGTGAATTGTCCCTGCACAAATAAATCAATAATCCAGGTGAACCCAAATCAGATTATGCGAGTCTTCCTGAAGACTGATTAGTCGACTACTTGATTTTGAAATCATTAGTATTCAGCTCCTGGACATTCCCTATGGTTTGAAGCAATGGAAATGCCCATTTTTACAAAGTATTCTGTGTAATTCCTCTCTGATGCCACAGATCTGTGTGATGAATTGTAGGGAGCGCGAGATGTGTGGAAGTGTTACTGAGGAGGGTAGTGAATTGGACAGGGAGGGCAGAGGGAGGGGACGTGTACGTTAGCCTGTGTACAAGCGTATGTTGTTGTACAGAGAGAGAGAAGAGGATTGGAGACAGTTGATAGACGCTACTCGCTCTAGGTGCTCTGCGTTACTTGGGTATCAATAGCAGAGCGCCGGTTAACGGCTCTCGTCGTCTCTTTCTTTCTCTCAGGGGGTCGTGGAGAGGATCGAAAGACATGCTTTGATATTCCACTCTCATACCCGAGTTCCCGTCACATGCCTGGAGTCGGACTCTCTCAGTGTAACATGGGCTTTTTCCCCCCGTCTCACTGCAGTGTGTGTTTTTCCGTGCGGGCTGTTTTCGCTGCTGCTCCTGGTGCGCTGGTGCGCGATGTGTGTTTATGTCTGCACCATGCCGAGGCAAGCGCTACCAGTCAGCGGTGCGAGCGGTCCCAGCAGCAGCCTCTGTCTGCCTGAGTTACGATCCTGCTTGTGTTTCCCCTGCACAGTTCTGCTCCAGCACGGCGCCGATCCCAACATCCGCAACACGGATGGCAAGTCTGCCCTGGACCTGGCTGACCCGTCCGCTAAAGCTGTTCTCACCGGTGAGTGCAGCAACCTCATGTTCTCCATTCACAGTCTTTTCTGTCTCTCTTTTTCTTTCTTTTATCAGTGTTTTCATCTTGGAATGTCTGCAGTTTGCTCCTGTCTGATACTCTGATACTATGTCCACACACCTTTGAAATGGAGCAGCATTGTTATGCATCTGTATCTTCACGTTAAGTGTGTTTGTGTAAAGTGGGACAGTTGTTGTCCTTGAGCGCTTCTCTGCCTGCGTGCTCTCTTTAGGGATGGGTGACTATTGAACATTATGGATATATTTGTAATGATTTTCAAGTTAAGCCACATTGTGAGGATTTTAATTCGCTGTGCTTGGCCAACATGCTTTGTATTGTTACAATGTTGGTAGTATATGTAATTGAACAATGTTTACTCATTCTCCTTGATACGTGGACCAAGAAATTTCCATTTATTTGTCACCAAATCACTTCATCTGGCGGACTTTTGACAATTTCAGTGCTTTTATAGCTGCATTTCCATTACCTTTTAAATTGCACAAATTGAAATTGCGAGTTGAAAATACACCCACTGGAAACACGTCAATTTAGCAAAAACTCGCATGAGGTGATTTTTCAGGCAATTCGAAAAAGGAATATATCGCTAAACTGCAATGGAAAGTTTTTTTTTCCATTTACAGGTCACCTGGGATTCGTAAAAGTCGATCATTCTTTAAAGATGGCGCGGCATGTTTGGACAGAAGACGAGACAGAGTTCTTTCTTAAACTCAGAAAAATACAAAAGAATTACGGGAATACTGTATTCTAAACAACAAAGAAATGCCACAATATCAAGACCATGAAGCAGATAGAAGGGAGAAACACCCAGAAACACCTCATACGTGGCCGCTCCCAAGTATAAGGGTCTTTCCTTGCCCTTAATGCTTGAATGACAAGCCTATCTCGATCGACCTATAATCGATCTCCTTCGATTGAAAATAATAGCTGGTGGCTGCGATATACATAAACCTACCAACATCCATTGCCATGATTTTTGGAATGATTTATCACGAGAGGATAAAATTACGTGGTAGTCGCATAACATCGGTTAACCGGTTAACATCGGTTAAACGCCGTCATTTCGCAAACATTTTTTATTGACATTTAGAAAATATCACAAAAGTTTTGGCCAAATCTGTAATGGAAACCAGGCTTAATATTAGGGCTGCACGATTAATCGAAATGAAACCACACGGGATTTGGCAAAGGTTGCGATTACTTTATGTGCAGCTTGTCAGTGCATCTGATCGGTAGCTTTATCTGAAAGCCAGGGGGCGTCTCACGCAGACACGCCAAATATTCCCCGCCGCAGAAGTAGACGACAACACACGTGATTCCAGGAAATCCCTATGGGCAGCATCATACTATCCTTATGGAAGCCCTGAACCACAACGTAAAAAAAAAAAAATCTAGCATTCCAAGATCAAAGTCGAAACATTTCGAGATCAAAGTCGAAACATTTCGAGAGTACGAGAATACAGTCTTCCGTAGAAGTTGTGTGTGTGCTTGCCATTGTTTCACATTGCCGCACACACATGCATTCATAATGGTGCATAGCGAGTGTTTCACACTGTGTGTGTGTGTGTGTGTTTGTGTGTGTTTTTTCAACAAAAGGAAATTCAACAGGTGCCAATCTATCAGCATTAGGCTACCATTATAGGACATTATAAAATATACTGCGCCGCAACATATGGAAGCGACGCGCTCGTTTTTTCCAAGCGCGGGAGAAAAAGGCTATCAATCGATTCCTCCACTCGAATATAAGATGACCCTGAATATAAGACGACCCCCCATTTTTCAGCCTATTTTTAGGACAAAAACCTCATCTTATATTCGGGTATATACGGTAGTTTGGACCAGATTGTGATACCTACTCTGGCAGAGTCTGTGCGCTCGTCTATAGGCAACGCCATGGTAATTCTTGTTTGGTAGATTAGCAACTGCGTAGAATTTTGTTGAAAGCCCAGATAAAAGTAAAACGCTACTATTTTGTGTTGATCCATGGCAGTTCGACTTCACAAGTGCATTTCTTTACACACACACACACACGCGCGCTCTGAGCCAGTGAACTTGCACTGTTATGAATGCACACACTTCTATGGAAGACTGTATTATCGTAGTGTTTTGACTATTCTCGAAATGTTTCGACTTTAATCTCGAAATATTTAAATGTTTCGACTTTAATCTCGAAATGTTTCGACTTTAATCTCGAAATGCTAGATTTTTTTTTAACAGATTTTTTTTTTTTTTACCTTGCGGTACAGGGCTTCCGTAATCCTAGCTGAATAAACAGAAGATTAAAATGCTTTGATTTATTAAATGTTTTCTTTTGTTGGACAAGAGGTTCATAAATGCTTCTCATGTTTGGAAAGATGTTTGACAGGTGTTGCTTTTTCAAATGCAGTGCTTTCAGTTGGAGCAGCATTTACTACGGATCACAGAGCCGTACGTCACTGACAAGCTGCGCATAAAAAATAATCGCAGCCTTTCGGTTAATAATCCAAATAGGTGAAGCACGATTTCCATGTTAATTGCCCTACTTAATATGAAAACTACAGATTATGCCTCCAAATTTGTTTTTCTTGTCCACAGACCAACGGATCGACAGAGTTATTGACAAAACAGTTATTGTAAGAGTAGGTTTATCACTGAAAATTGTATCGTACTCTGTCTACACTTTAAACAGCATTATGGTAAACATAGAGTGCTATTGAAACAGCTTTCAGTTTCTTTTAGTATTCCCCTCCGTTTGGCCTAAATCACTGTGTTCGTTGCCATCCAGTTTGAAGTGTTAGCTACAAACACAGAGGTTTTTCAGATTGTCAGTCACAGTGTTCTCTTCAATATCAGGGGTTCAAATTAGAATTAAATAAAATTAGAATGAATAAGTGTCTGTGACCCATCAAAAATATTTTTTCCCCCCAGGGGTTTAGTTTTAAATGCGCAAATAGCAGCATAAACAATAGGGGTGCACGATTCAGAAAATGTCACGATTCGATTCGATACCGATTTTTAGGCTCAAGATTCGATTCAAAATCGATTTTCGATTCAAAAACGATTCTCAATTCAAAAAACGATTCGCAGTATATAAATGTAGTTTATTTTTTCCTATGTGATTGATTGCAGTAGACACAATTTATAAGAAAAGAAACACAACAAATTAAATGCAGTTTGATATTACTTTATATGTCTTATACAAAAATAAAAACTTTTGCAACTAAAAAGTGCAAAGTGCCAAGCTTTGCCCTGCTTTCAAATACATTTGATTCAAGTTTAAAATAAAACTTAAATAAAAAGCTTTTACATTTCGCTTTAAAGTGCTGTAGTCAGATCAAACAAATAATTATGCTAAATGTGGTTTAAGGAGTACTTCACCAGGTTGACTGTTGAAATGTGAACTCGACTGGGCACAATGAACTTCCTAAAATTCCTAAAAATATAAAATGTCATAGAACCCTTGCAAAATGATTTTAAATAGATTAAAAAAGCCACCGTTACTGGTAACATCTATGGTTAGATTGATTTGTTTAGATCCAGTGAAGTCGTTCATAGGCGTAATTTGCGGGTATCTCCAGTTAACTAGCAGAGCATTCATTTAGTTCGCTATTAAATAAGAGATCTGTTGATAAGCTGAGCGCTCGTGTTCGCTGCTAGTGTCATGGATACAGTGTTCTCTGTGGCTCGCGCAGTCTTCACTCGGACGCGCTCTTCAATCTATCTCCGTTGCTGAGACTCTCTATTCGTTCCGGTGAGATCACAAAATAAAATGCATTCAAACGTCTCCCTGCTTGATATAGACTGTCTGTAACCACTGATGAACATATTCGGTTTTGATGAGAGAGAGAAAAAACTATACGGGTGCGGTTTAGAACCCGTAACCTCTGACCTGCTTGGCAAAAGATCTACAGACCATTAAGAACTCAAACATAATCTGCGGATCGATGCATTTATTTACGGGTTGAGCAGAGAGGCTGCACAGTTTGACCAGCGGGCGGCAAGAACTTGCAATGTATAACTATTTATCAGACCGGCCCTCGCGGCCTCGAAACACTACCAGACCACCGGGAAAAGTCCCGACTCACCCGATTGCCACGCCGACGCCGCCAGTGCACACCGAAAAAAAAAAAAAAAAAGAATCGATTTTTGGAAATCTATGAATCGATTCTGAATCGGCAAAGATTGAATCGTGATTCAAATGTGAATCGATTTTTTTGCACACCCCTAATAAACAACATGAACATGAATTCACACATCGTCACATCACACACCTGCAGGGCTTCTGTGAACAGAAAAAATAGTCTGTGGTATTTTTCTACTGGACAGGCAGCCAAGTTTTATTTAAAGCAACACCAAGTAACTTTTCCTCAGAGGTCGCCCTACAGGTTGGAAGCGGAATTGTCCATTACCGCTGTCGTAAATAATTTAGCCTACCGCAGCCTACTGTCGCAGGCACACTCGTTGTTTATCCAGCACCGGCTTTGGAATGAACGATGTCCACAGACATGGTAGAGTATGTTGCATGATTTCATGAAAGTATGATGCATTGCGACATCAGAAACAAAGAAAAACAAAATAATGACTATTGTAACGCTTGACGTAAAGCAAGTCAAATTTGTAGTTTTCTTATGTCTCATTAGAACTACAGAAACACGACCCGATCTGGCAATCTTACATAGCGTGGTTATAGCAGATATAGGACCGCAAAGCGAATCCAGAAGTGCCTTTCACCCTGTTACGACTTAATGAACCACTGAAATGATTTTGGAAACATTATTTTAAGGTAAAAAAATCTTACTTAGTGTTGCTTTAAAGCCTATTTTGCCAGCTTTGTCGAAGTAATTCACCACTTTTAAGTTGAAACTTTAGTTTAGTTTGCACCGTTCTAGTGTCACGACTTTCGAGCTTCAGGGCATGAATATGGACATGTCATTTGTTGTTCATTTCTGTGTCATGAATTGATTCAAAACTCTGAATCAACGATTTGTTTATCTATGTATATTCGTTTATAAATTTGATTGTTTATTAGTGACAGCGCAGATGTATTAACCAGGTCAATTAATGAACCCATATTTGGCAATTTTAAGATTAGCCGACTATCAGAATCTCCCCAGTTTGTTCTAAATTTTACTTGGTATTTTTTCATGATTTTATTGCATTGAGTAAATATTGTGTAAAACTCAACATCAGCCATTGAAAAACCCATATTGACCAACTACTTAAAATAAATAAATAAATCAGGGATCGTTTTGTTATTGCATATAAAATGAAAATGATTCGTCATCCTTGTGTTTCAGTAAAAAATTGTTTGAAAAACTTTTATTTTATTTCTTGATTTAAACATTACATTTAATTTGCTGCTATTGCTGTTCGGTTGAAATTATTGTTCACCCTAATTTCAGTCAAAGAAATAATATATAATTTTGTGAAATATTCTCCGTATTTTAAAGTGGCATATTATTGCATTACACCATGTTTTTTTCATGTAAATACCGAAGCAGTCTTGTCCGCTGATAGCTGTGAAAATATATGCACCATGACTTGGTAAAATCTAAATTAAACTAAATTTTATAACATACTGGTCACATCGCTTGGCCCTGTTCTTTGTATTGTTTGGGGGCCGAGATTTGTGTATTATCAGGCTTTACTGATTTATTACATGGTCCTTTGTTTTAGACACATTTCAATTGTTTACACTTAATTGCATCATTTCCTGTTTGGTAAGTTGCACAAGGGATGTAGAAAGCCTTTCGTCAGCGGGGTAATTCTCCAAACTGACAATACGTTTTACTGCCAAGAAGTATCATCATGGTAGTACAATTTCACTCTTCATCTCTCAAAGAAACACAGCAATGGTGATGCCTTATAAAACAATTCTCATTCTGAACTCAATATAAGCTTTATTAAAAGACATTAGACTTCATTGATACAACAGCTGGCAGCATAGAGATGTTGATCATTACTCACATCATGTAAACTGAAATGTATTCTGTAATGAAATGTACATCAGATGCAAAATCAAATGAATTAGAAGGTCATTTCTCAGGTCTCAAAAACGATTAAGCACATTTATTCAAGTGGTATCAATAGGAGAGATGCGTATGATCTTATAGAACAACTTGATATGCAGAGCAACTGCAGCAGCCATTAGAAATTATATGTAAATGATGCGATTTGCCATGAACATCTGTTTTTCGATCCACTTCTCTTAGCAAATCAGAAATAAGGTGATAAGGTATAAATGGCAGCTCCTGGTGTGAGTGACAGAGTTGATGTGTTTGGTTTTGTGAGTATAAATAGAGCAGGAGGCAGAGCTTCAGTCTCTAGAGTATTACAGATAATTGTTATAGATCCACTTTTCCTGCCTAGCTACCTGACCCTGACTGTCGAGCCTCCCATCATCTGTCTAGAAATATTGAAGAACAGCATTCATTTCATTGGTAATCAGGGTTGGCTAGCTATATCATACCAGACTACACAACATACAGCTTTTTCATTTTTCTGCAACCTAACCCCTAATTACTAACTGAAGTAGGCTATTCGCTTAGAAACTGAGCAACGTGAACCGAGTTATTCATGTTGTTGTTGTTTTTTTGCCCGAGGCGAGTTTCTCTCCTCTTACTTTTGTTCTGATAATTTGAATGTTGCCTGCACCAATTACATTGTGAATTAGCCGTTTTGCATCACAGTTGCCAAAAGGCGTTATGTGAGAGGTCTAATGCCATCCAACCATCTGTAAGCATAGCTGCATTTTCTTCAAACAGCTTCAGAACAAACCTCCGGGTCATCAAGTCTGTTTTGTTGTTACAGCTTAATGATCGCGCATTTTAACTTGTCTAGGTCAGTTCAGCTGCACGAAATATTGGTTTATTTCCAATAAACAGTCTGTTGAGTGTAATTTAAAAATAGTCAGCACGATTAAGCCAAGTGTTTTTGTTGTTTATTGCAAGGAATTTTGAAAAACAGCACAAACCGTGGCTACTAACTATTTGTACATCCCTTGTGTTTTTAGGATATATCAGTTTTTGTAGTTGCTTGTGCTTGACTTTGATCATGTGGTTATGCCTCTGCCATTGTATGATGTCCTTACCAGGACAAAATGTTCCTTTAAGTTGCATTAGACACACTTGCACTGTAGCTTTTTGTGAAATGATCAATTCCTGAATGCTGCGTTCCACACTTATTCAATTTGTGTTTTTGCAATTATCTTTTTTCATTTATTAAAAGGTTAATAGTATTATATGAATAATGAGGCATTTAATTCTTGCTAGAACACCGATGGTTCAGATAGGGAAGTTATTAGCTTAATTTTGAAAGTGGATGTCTAATATTATAATGTATTTGCCACCCAGTTCTGCTGAGGGTTTTATTAAAAGTCTGTGGTTTCTCATGGCTAGTGTAAAACAAAAAGTGCCAGTGCAGACCTGAAAATATTCCTGGCAGAACACTACTGTTGTAAGTGGTATTAAATATATGTAATGTTTAGGAAAATTGCCTGTGTTCTGCACCATTTTTATTTGAGCGACTTCCAGATAGTGATTAAAGGGAGTTTAGATGAGAGCTATATGATTAATATGACTCTACCTCTAATATGAGACACAGAAAAGGGAAATGTGAGACTTGATTGAAAAATTGTAGACATTAAGGCTTGTGTAAAGTATACATTTCGTGTGTAGGTTTAATCTAAAATGATGACGCATGAGATTGCAGTTGTTTGTTAACTAAATCAGTTTTGTTTGGCCATCCTCAAATGTCAGAGTTCACCTCGCCTCTGGTGCTCTATTGTAATCGGATGTGAGTAAATTTCTCTATTGCTACAGGCTTGATGAATCCAATTTGTTTGGCTTGTTTGTTTTGCAGAGATTAGTTCATAACACGTCAGAATGGAACAATCAAATAGACGCTGGCATATCATCCTCTTGCCATGTTAATCAGAACGCTGTTCATTTAGTTTTGCTTGATATACTTTCAAGAAGTACTATTCATTAGGACCCACTTCCCATGATAACACAAAGTTATTTTGAGTCAATACAAGTTCAATTCCACAGACAAACAAAAAACCTTTTAAAAGAGCGAATCCCAGGGTGAGGCATCTGAATGATGACTCTGACATTTATGTGTGTAATGGAAAGATGTTTGATGTGCGAATGCCCTCCAGTACAAAAACAGTACAAGAAAGCAGAGTAAATGTTCTTATGAGATATAGACCTGAATTTGTAAGGTAGTGGACTGCTGCATGGCTTCTGAAAGAGCCCTTTTAACCATTATTTCTCACATGATTTCAGAATGTCTTTCTCAGGGACTAGAACCTCTGAGCTCTTGTATTGCCCACTTTTTTGGGTTCTTTTTTCTGTGTCTGTTCCTTTCTATCTATAAATGGATTTATATATTACTCTGAGAATTGTAGAGTCTAAACTGGAAAATGTCAAGGGGAATACAAAGTCACTGATGGTCTTGGATGATGTTTTCTCTGGAACTCAGGGGGGATAGAAGTATGGAAAGAAAAAAAGTTTGTTGATGCAAACTTCAACTGTGGCATTTCCTTAAGTGGTGAAATATTGAGCTAAATTTTGTTTAGGTTATTTTTCTTCTGCAGAACTATTGGTGTCAGTTTTTTTTAACCCCAATGAAGTCACTTTCCAACTCAACCAGTGCTTTGAATATCCATTTAGACTTTCATCATACCAAATAGAAAAAGATGAAAAATATTTTCCCTTTGAAATCTTATGAAAGTTACATTCATGGTCTGCTTTTAAAGTTAATGTTTTTCGTGTCATAGCAGTGCAACCATACCCTAGACAATCTCTTAAAACCCAGAGTAAACATAACCGGAAAACCCATACCTACTCCCTTGTGTGTAATTTTTTTTTAGTAATTTTGGACTAACGAAGGAGTAGAATATTTGCTAGCTGAAGAAAGTATTTTTTACTGTTTTACTTTCTTAATCCAATAGAAAAATAATTAATTTGATATTCTTGCCAATTTCTTTCCCAGATGAGTTTAAACCAACCAATAGTGCATATTTTTCAGTCTAATTTGAATGACCGCAGAGATTTTGTTCATGTGTTTTACTCTAGGTGAATATGTGGGTGTGCATACATTTAAATAAATCAGCATGCGTAAGCTATGGCAGATACAAATGTTGTCTCTTTTTTTTATTGTATCATAATGCCCCACCTGTTTTAAATATATCTTTAAAAAAAAATCACTTGTTTTCCAGCTGTCATACAGTCTATAGGATTACATAGAATCAGTTGTGCAAATGTAGTCCGCTTAAACCCTCAAGGGATGAAACTAATGCCTCTGACCTTCAACACCAAGAAAGTGAGATTAAATCACATTATAGGAAGTTTAATGAAGTGCCGATAGTCTCAGATCAGTTGGGGTATTGATGCATCCAGGCCCAGAGTGGCCATCAGGAGAATCGGGAGAATTCCCGGTGGGCTGCTCATAATTTGGGCCGGTAGTACCACTTCGACACAAAGGCAGTTTTCACATGGGATCCGTGCACAAGTCTCTAGTTCATTTTCAATGAGAGACACACCGAAAGCATCAAAACGTTGGTTCTAGTGGCAAAGACAGTGTGCAAGCGGTGCTCATACACCAGCAATCCCGTCACTTGCATGTGCACAGCTTTTAGTAGAGGTTATAAATATTATTATATGCCATATGTAAATATTACACACTGTAAGGCGAGCCTCATAACTTCTTCCCCTCCCCCCCTTTCTCTCTATTCTTTACACACATGCGGAAGATGCACGTGTGTTACACTTGTGTGACTGATAATTGAAGTAATTAATCACACATCAGTTTATGCTATGCATAAAAAAGTGTCGTCTTCTCAAATTGGCAGATTTTCACACACACACACACACACACACACACACACACACACACACACACACACACACACACGCTCATATCCAGGGAGAAAGAGTGAATCTGCATAGATCTATCTACCATGTACAGAACAGATAATAGTTGTAAATTAAAAGTTTACGTGCTAGGTTTATATATGTCCTTTTTTGTTTGTTGTTTTTTCAGTCAAAATAATGGTACATATTTTCAACTATTTAAACTAGTGTTTTTAAAGGGGTCATATAATGATACATACACTTTTACAAGTTGATTGTACTGAAATGTGTGTTGGCAGTGCCTGTACACAACCATCACAAAATGATAAAAATCCATCCAGTGTTTTTTTTTTATCTCCTTGTATGTTTTCCCCTGCCTCAAATTGAGCCGTTGCTTTTGTGACGTCACTAAATCGGACGCCCCTCCCACGATTGTTGATTGACAGCAGCGTTTCAACACAGACCTGCCCTCGCTCGTGAGTGAGCTGTCAATCAAAGTCTGCACGGACCGGCGCGGTCATTGTTGATATGCTGGAGCACTGTCTATGAGCAGAATGGCGTCTAAGCGATTGTGGTGTCCTGTTCTTGGGTGTAATAACGAACACAGCAATCATTTTTATGTTCCTTAATCCGAACCGCTGAAGACGCAGTGGCTGAGTTTTGTTTTCGAAGGGAATATTCCCCATGAGCAACGTCAATGCTTTCATGTTTGCGCGAATCATTTCTCACCAGACTGCTTTATAAAGGAGGGTCAGTATAAAGCTGGTTTTGCTAAGAAGCTGCTCATGAAAAAAGGATCGGTACCAACTATTCGTGTTCCTGCTGAACCTCCAGAAGAACTGAAGTGAGTGTAACGTTTTATTAACCTTTATATTAATATTTATATTAATCTTTGCAAATCGCTTGCACGCTTCACAATGAATGCGTCGGTTTACACTCAGGGTACATTACGGCATGTTTTCTATGTACGACGTTCTCAATATAATTCATAATCCCACGTTTATAATGAACAACGCATTTTGGTTATTGTGTTATTGTCTTACAAACGGTGTACACACACAAGAGAGGGGCGGAGTGAGTGAAGCTCATTATCATTTAAAGTCATAAGCACTGAAACGGCGTGCTGAAAACAGAGCTGTTTTTGACCAGGTAAAAAAAGTGTTTTTTTACAATACTAATGAGAATTTTTAATTAAAGTATATTACAAACTTTTAATTTAGACCCTAAAGAATCATATTAGCTTGTACAAAAATGGCATTATATGACCCCTTTTAAGAACTCAGTAAATATGAACATTTTTGTAAGGCAATTAATCCTTCCTTCTAAATAATAATAAAAAAACATCAAGACAATATCAAGGTTTTTTATACAGTGGTGTAACATGTAATTTGTTTGAGTATTTGATTTGTTGACTATATTATTTTTTTTATGACCAGATTACATCATCTTTTAAAAGTGACTCATATCCAATATCTGGATTTACACTATACACTTGGCGAAACAACCCAAGGAAGACATACTGAACCGGAAAAACTTAGGCCGAAAAGGAAGTAAAAAACAGTAATTTGCAATGGACGCAGGCAAAATGATAATACAAGATTTGTTGCTTTCTGCACCATCTTTAAAGGTCAGCAAAACATTGGGTTCAGCCTTCATCCTTGATTGCGCTATTGAAAAGAGTCATGTGATCGCGGTTGGTGTCCATTAATCACCACCGCTTTTTCAATGACATATGACTCGCATTGACTGGGGAATATCCAATCGGTCCTCTTACATGGCAGATGCAAATGTACGTATCCAAGTCATATCAGATTTATTTCTACATATGAATTAAGCCTGAAACCGATCTGAGAATACCAGAATCCATGTGCTTTTTTCCTGCTTACATGTTCGTGGGTCATATTCGATATGTGCCACATGGGAGGAAAAAATCGCAATTGGGTCACTTGAACCATGTAAATGCGGCCAAAGTATGCTCCATTTCATAGCGTGCACGAATGCAGGCGGTCGACACATGCGCTCTACAAAGTTTCATCTTTGTTCAGTGTCTGCGCTGTTTTTCTCCAGAAGTTATGACTGATAAAATATCTTTGACTTCTTTTAAACTAAAGTTGCAGCTATCTCATAACCCCCTCACACAAGCACTTGTCAATGTCAGCGTGTAACTGTGCATTCACACCGCCGCTGGCGAGAACGCCAAAATTTGCTCTGGCTGCCCTGCCAACAAAACTTTAGAAAGATTCATATGGACGCTCTGATGTAGATCGAATGCTTGGTCTGTTTTTTTGTGCAGACTGAACACAAGTGGGGTATAAGTTAATCTCATGAAATCTTTTAAATGTGAAATTAATAAATTGATCGATGGAAAGAACTTAAAGCTGCAGTCCGTAGCTTTTTTTGGGTTAAAAATGATCCAAAATACATATTTGAGAAAATACATAACCAGCCAGTGTTCAAAACTATCTGCTTGCCTTAGCTCGATTCAAAGCGGTAAGCTTGTAATAATGTTTTTAATTCCAGTGGTACTGGTGGATTTCCGCGGGAGATTCGAGCATGTCTTTGCGTCATTACGTCACATCTGTACACATAAAGAAGGAGTCTCGGCTAGTAGGCTATATTGCGTGAGGATGTTTTGATGGCGGATCCAGAAAGGTTCAAACGACAATCACCAGTGACAACAGATTCACCCGCCGGAAAATGCAAAAGACTTCGTTCGGACTTCGGAGTGGCTACAGAAATAAAAAGACTGGAACCGGACCCATGCGGAAACAAGGATACATATCGGAAGGACATTACATGTAGTCACGCAATGCTTGCTTACGTTGTTAACATTAACAATTTGAGAACAAAGTATAATTTGCACGGTTTTGCCTAATATGATAAATTATAAGCGATAGTTAGATTTAATCAGTGCAATTTACTGCAATGTCAGAACCAGAACAAAAGTGGATGTTTCTTTCTAGTTCAGATGACATTTCCCGGTGAAAATTATTATGTTGGTCGTACTTCCAAAAAGAATAATCTGTGATTCTGAATGCCAGTATCCACACCGGCGCGGTGACTGACAGCTGCACACTCTCCTCAAACATTGTGTTCCTCCACGCTGTGCCGTGTCGAGGGTGTTGAAGTACAACTCACGTAAAGTTGATAATTCTGCGAATGACTGCAATTGCAGATTTCGAACAGAGATGGCGACAAAGAGGAAAAACGCCAGACTGCAGCTTTAACAATTATAGTTACATGTTTGCTAAGGAAATTAACCAATTAAAAGCCATTTTTGTGCTGTGGCTTATTTGTTCATTGTTAAGTGCTAGTCTAATTTCAACATGCAGCTTATAGGAGACAATTGCTAGCCTTGGTCTTTAATTAACATTAACATTCATTTGTGTGCAGCCTACATCACAATAACTGTGCTGGTTGAAATGTAGCCTTAATGCAATTAGTCAAATCGGTGTTGTTTTGAGCAAATTAATTGCATTCCCTCTGAAAAGCAAGCGTTCTAGAGCGAAAGTGTTTAACAGTAGTGTAGAAATGGGTAAAAAAAGTAATATAGGCCTATACACCAGATAAAGGAAAATGCTTGGACCTTGAATTCTGAGGCTCGTCTTCAATTTTTTTTCCTTCGCCTTTTTAAAAACCTTTTACCTTTACCTGTTAATTTAAATGGTACTATACTGTGAAAATGATTTTGTAAAAACATATTTAATGTAAGCTTTCAAATAATAGTAGGTCATAAAGGCTGCATGATTTAATTACAAAATGCTGTTGTATATCATGTCACACTGCAGGATTTGTCAGCTTCCCAACAGTATTTCATGTCAATTCCCCTCCCTGTACAACAGAGGGATAGATGCACTGTCACATAATTATCCATCCACCTATCTCACAGCAGACAGCTCGACTGCTCATTACTCAGGATCCGGAGTTAGAATACACAGCACAAAAAAGAAGAAATAAGCCTAGTTCTGCACCACTGCTTTATTTTGTCTTTGAGAACCTTCTGGCTCTTTGCATGATGTCTTGACGTCCAGCCTGGTCTCCACTTGGAGAGGACAGATGGCTGGACCTGAACTGCTGCTTGGCATCAGGTAAACAGGCTCAGCCATTTTTACAGCTTGTCAGGACATCATCTTTGGTCCACTGCTCTCAGGTGAGGTTCACCAGGTAGGGCTGAGTGGTATGACGATGGAGCATTGCAATCACAGAAATGCCTCAACCAGTTTTTATTTTATTTTTTATGACGGCTCATTCAAACATTTTTCAAATGTATTTGTTTTCTGTCTTCTGTTTTTAACTTGTGTTAAATAATATGAAGCTGTTTTACTGATGCCAGACTTATTAGACTTATTCTTTTTTTAAATGATTATTATAAATAATCGTACCTTTTGGTATGCATAATTCCAAAATAATCAAATAGAGATACAGCTGCAGAAATAGGAATTACCACTTGATTATGTAATAATACAATTCTGTCATGATTCTGCCATCATGTCTTTTGATTTCTCTGGTCTTGTGGCAGAATCATGACAGACCCATGTTTTGTGTACAAGCACATGGCCTTTTTCTTGGGCCATGTGGTTGTGTTGTCTCGTTATGTAACCCCGCCCCCTTGTTTACGAGGATCGTCTTGTCATTATTGTCTAGTCAGTTTCACCTGTCCTCGTCATTAGTGTTCCCTATTTAATCCCCTTGTGTTTGCTGTCCTTTGTCGGTTCATTGTGTCAAACAATGTGCGTATCATTCTCCGTGCTTATCTTACCTGTGAGTATTTTGTGGAAGGTCGTGTCGTTGTGAACGTCTTATTATTAGTAGTTTTGTTTGTTTTGGTACAGTCATAGTCTAGTCTTGTCAGTCTAAGTTTCCCTGTCCTGTCAGTATTTTGCCCCCTCGTGGGTTTTGTTTTCTTGTTTGTTACCAATAAACCTTGTGTTCATCGCACTCTGTCTGCATTTGGGTTCATCTCCTGCATCCACATAACAAATTCCTGCAAAATAGCTATATGGTGATTTATATATGCTGTTTTGGTCGTATCACCCAACTTCACTTTTTTTCCC
The DNA here is from genome assembly GCA_030578255.1 of Tiaroga cobitis. Lineage (NCBI taxonomy): Eukaryota > Metazoa > Chordata > Actinopteri > Cypriniformes > Leuciscidae > Tiaroga > Tiaroga cobitis. The sequence goes on along the minus strand of CM060611.1, from coordinate 23,340,833 downwards.
GTTGAAAATACAGACATAAAGTGTGTGTGTGAGAACATCAATCATTTCTTTGCTTTTCAAGAGAGAACAGAACAAATCCCCATGTTTATTTTCTCACCAATGTTCTTTAAACTCCATCCAGCTCTCTTCAATTCCACATTTAAAATCCAAGGTAAATCCTGTTTGATTGTTTTTCATTTATATATTGCCACCCTTTTTTCTAGACTTTGAGTTTTGGGGCTCTTCTTTTGCCTCTGCTATCATGTTATTATGAACATATTTTCCCAATTTGAATCGAAAATGCCTCAAGCTTTTTTTAAGAGCCCTGTGATGCATTACAACACAAAAAAATCTGTAATGCAAACATCTTGAAGTGCTCTTAGCACCAGCATAAAAAGGGGTTGTTTGCTTAATCTATTCAGTATAATATCTTGCCTCTCCCCGCCAGGATTTAAGCAGGAAAATAAAACTGGCTACAGTTTTATTTATAGGATTTACTTTTTGGTTGCAGGTAGGCAGTCTCTTCCCAGTCAATTAGATCTAGCAATTGATCCATAGCCTGTGCCCTGCTGGGTGGGTCAGATAACCCTTTTTATCCCCCATGAACGTCTGACGCAAAGACCTTTCAGGTTGTGTTTGGTTACAGCATATTAAGAACTGTAAATCGTGACTGTCCAAACTTGGTCCTGCGGGCCTCGGTCCTGCGGGCCACTGTCCTGCAGAGTTTAGTTCCAGCTTGCTTCAACACACCTGCCTGGAAGTTTCCAGTATGCCTAGTAAGACCTTGATTTGCTGATTCTGATGTTTAATTGGGGTTGGAGCTAAACTCTGCAGGACAGTGGCCCTCCAGGAGCAGGATTGGTCACCCCTGCTCTAGTCTTTCTTTTCTTTCTTACTTTCCTTCTTTCCTTCTTCTTTCTTTCCTTCTTTTCTTCCTTTTCTTTCTTTCCTTCTTTCCTTCTTTCTTCCTTTTCTTTCTTTCCTTCTTTCTTCCTTCTTTCCTTCTTTCTTCCTTTTCTTTCTTTCCTTCTTTCTTCCTTTTCCTTCTTTCCTCCTTTCTTTCTTTCTTTCCTCCTTTCTTTCCTCCTTTCTTCCCCCTTTCTTTCCTCCTTTCTTTCCTCCTTTCTTTCCTCCTTTCTTTCTTTCTTTCTTTCTTTCTTTCTTTCTTTCTTTCTTTCTTTCTTTCTTTCTTTCTTTCTTTCTTTCTTTCTTTCTTTCTTTCTTTCTTTCCTTCTCTTTCTTTCTTTCTTTCTTTCTTTCTTTCTTTCTTTCTTTCTTTCTTTCTTTCTTTCTTTCTTTCTTTCTTTCTTTCTTTCTTTCTTTCTTTTCTTTCTTTCTTTCTTTCTCTTCTTTCTTTCTTTCTTTCTTTCTTTCTTTCTCTTCTTTCTTTCTTTCTTTCTTTTCTTTCTTTCTTTCTCTTTCTTTCTTTCTTTCTTTCTTTCTTTTCTTTTCTTTCTTCTTTCTTTCTTTCTTTCTTTCTTTCTTTCTTTCTCTTTCTTTCTTTCTTTCTTTCTTTTCTTTCTTTCTTTCTTTTCTTTCTTTCTTTCTTTCTTTCTTTCTTTCTCTTTCGAAATATATTTGTTCCTCCTTCAGCTGCTTGTGAAGATTTCCCCTTCATTTATTTCCGTTAACGAACCGTTCTGAATGGTTTGAAATGGTTCTGGAACCCTAGGCTCTGGTGGACTAACACATAAACTGAGGAAGTTCCCTCATCAGAAATGTTTGTAACTTGGGAATTTGGTGTGTGTCTCAGACTGAGACATATTTCATTGATCCGTTTTTACCCATGAGCTCAAAGACCAGCTTGAGATCTTTTTTCAGCCCACCTGTGGATCTTCAGATCAAGGGAGTCTCTGTTTATCTCTGAATAATTAATGCTCTCCCTGAATTATCCGCTCCTGTCTGCAGTATACAGAGCACCCAGAAGCCCAGCCACTAAGCTCCACACATGGACTGAAATCCAAATGTAATTTATTATTTTTCTTGTGCACCTATTTTTTTTCCTTCAGTGCTCTTAATGCAATGCAAAGACCTTGTTTTGTATGCAGCTTACAGCCACCCTCGCTTTCATTATGCTTCGTGCAAAGACCTGAACATTTCATTGATCTGAATTTTATTCAACCTCTAGGGAGGATCTTAGCTAAAAGCAGAATTGTATAGCTTTGTGTTTTCTAGCTCAACAGGTAGAGCAAGGTGCTGGCAACACTAAGGTTTGATTAAGGTTAAGGTTTGACTCCCAGGAACCGCATCTACTAATAAAACGTATAATTTGAATGCACTTTAAGACTCTTTGGATAAAAGCGTCTGACAAACGCATGGATGTAACGAGAGAATGCATGTCAGTAGTGTTTAGTATGATGTTCTCGCTGGTCAATCACTGCTGTCTCAATTTTCTTCTACTCTGATCATGTCTATACTCTCCCAGCTCCATTTATACAATTTTTTTTTTTCCTCTAGTGTTTTACAGCTGTTAGATTTTCTTTGATAAAAAAAACACACATTTCCTGTGGCTCTCTTTAGGGAAAAAAAAAGGAGAACTCATTAATTTTTGCTGATAAAGCACCCAGGCGAGCTTCGATAATGGGAGTTCACAGAGCCATTTTACAAAGAGGAATATCTGAAGCAACATTAACTTCAATTAATTACTTAGCTTAATGGTCAGAGCTTGCTTGTGGGCGTATAAAGCTGATCAATCCTCTTCACTGGACACTGGGCTGTTAAATCAGTGTAATCAGCCCCTCTGTCTGTCTTACTGGTCCAGACTGGTGTGTAATGAGTCTCTGAGTTGCAATTTTCCTATTCCTATTAAGATCATCAAGCAGGCAAAGATTTGTTCATTGTCTATCTTTATATTTCTAGCTGAAGTCTAAAAAGCACTGAAATAACATCTTTTCTGCAAGGAGTTGGAGAAAAGTTAATACACTGAACTGATCCAAATATGTACAATTCATACGAATTTTTAATAATAAAAAAATCGGATTATTTACATAGCCATGTTGTTGTCTAATGCTAGGTTATTATTAGGGATGCACCGAAATCTCGCTCTAGCAGTTATCACTGTGCGGTTTGACTCTCCTCTCAATATTCTGCTCTATGCACGTGTAGCGCTCAGTTGCTCACGGCCCTTGCCAACGCTCCACTCGTGTACCCATCATGCAGGAAAGCAAAGTCCACTCAAATAACGTGCCGAGGGGAAATTTCTATCTAGTAGTATTCTTGTTTCTGTTTGCTGTAGCCGTATGCTGTGGTGTGTGTATAGCCATGCTGGGCAACGCTGGTTAAATGACGCTACCCTCTCGTTCACTAATCCGCTCCAATACGCTCTGCTCACATGCTCTGAGAATAGCTTTGTAGGACTATACATTATTTGGATAATTGGTCAAAAATAAATCTGTTAAATCTGATTCTGTTGCACTGATTAAAGAATAATATATTGATGTTTAATATTAATACATTTTCTGTCCAATTTTAGTATTACTTTCAAAACAGTGGTAATTTTATTTGCTTCATTATAATGATTGAATTTCATTAAAATACTAATACAATTGGGCCTATAACGGATAAAAAAAGCTCAATTAAAATCATTTTAAAAGCATTTTTGTTTTAAGTTTTCAGCCAAGTGCATCCAAAATTTTCGGTTTTGGCCTAGAATTTTATTTCGGTGGATCCCTAGTTATTATAATAGTTCATTTTATTTGTGGGTGTTTCTTTAACTTTAAACACTTTTGGACCTGTACACTTTTTAGACTTCTTTTTAAACATACTTAAACTTTTCACTCACTGAATAGTTTGATTAATTTGTCTACTAGCATGTCAATAAGAATAAAAAAGAAAATAAATGAATACTTTTTTATACAGATCAGATGCATTAAAATATTACACTCATAACCATTTTCATCATTGATAACAATAACAAGTGTTTTGTATTATTCATCAAATCACTTCTGAAGGATCATATGACACTTCAGCTTTGTCATCACATAAGTAAATTACATTTTAAAATATATATTAAAATAGAAAATGGTATACAACTTTTTGTATATATGATCTAATGATCATTGCCATCACATCAAATTTATAAATATTCATTGTATTTAATATCTATTAGTATTCTATGATGGAAATTCCGTTATTTATTTTTTTAAATGGCTGACTGATCTTTTATGTATCTTCAATATAGACAAAATATCTTTGCACAATAAGCATCCTTTTAGAAAATTGCTTGACTATGCATGAAAAACATTGATCACATTTTTTTTTTACTATTTTTGTAGCATTCATTTTTTAATAATTCATATTTTTTGTGATTTACTTTTTTTCATATGGAAATTCTTAGTCTGGGACACTGCACAATAATTAATCTTAACATACATACAAATATTTAGTAAAAAAAAGAACAATTAAGGTATATTAAAATGTTTCCAAGACCTTTATATAACAAATGTTAGAAATTTGGTAAGTCAGTGCCGACAAACACTCACCTAAAGGATTATTAGGAACACCTGTTCAATTTCTTATTAATGCAATTATCTAGTCAACCAATCACATGGCAGTTGCTTCAATGCATTTAGGGGTGTGGTCCTGGTCAAGACAATCTCCTGAACTCCAAACTGAATGTCAGAATGGGAAAGAAAGGTGATTTAAGCAATTTTGAGCGTGGCATGGTTGTTGGTGCCAGACGGGCCGTTCGGAGTATTTCACATACTCTGCATATCTGCTCAGTTACTGGGATTTTCATGCACAACCATTTATAGGGTTTACAAAGAATGCTGTGAAAAGGGAAAAACATCCAGTATGCGGCAGTCCTGTGGGCGAAAATGCCTTGTTGATGCTAGAGGTCAGAAGAGAATAGGCCGACTGATTCAAGCTGATAGAAGAGCAACTTTGACTGAAATAACCACTCGTTACAACCGAGGTATGCAGCAAAGCATTTGTGAAGCCACAACACCCACAACCTTGAGGCGGATGGGCTACAACAGCAGAAGACCCCACCGGGTACCACTCATATCCACTACAAATAGGAAAAAGAGGCTACAATTAGCAAGAGCTCACCAAAATTGGACAGTTGAAGACTGGAAAAATGTTGCCTGGTCTGATGAGTCTCGATTTCTGTTGAGACATTCAGATGGTAGAGTCAGAATTTGGCGTAAACAGAATGAGAACATGGATCCATCATGCCTTGTTACCACTGTGTAGGCTGGTGGTGGTGGTGTAATGGTGTGGGGGATGTTTTCTTGGCACACTTTAGGCCCCTTAGTGCCAATTGGGCATCGTTTAAATGCCACGGCCTACCTGAGCATTGTTTCTGACCATGTCCATCCCTTTATGGCCACCATGTACCCATCCTCTGATGCATCCCACAAATCTCCATCAACTGCAAGATGCTATCCTATCAATATGGGCCAACGTTTCTAAAGAATGCTTTCAGCACCTTGTTGATCAATGCCACATAGAATTAAGGCAGTTCTGAAGGCAAAAGGGGGTCAAACACAGTATTAGTATGGTGTTCCTAATAATCCTTTAGCTGAGTGTATAGTATTTCATTACAGATTTTATGCAGAGCCACCTCTGTGCTGTTGCTGGAAAAATTGACATGTCTTGAGGTGCTTAATGATTTCCACTCATATTTTTCCACATATCAGATTTGGTTCTATACCTGGATTTCTTGTACTGCAGTCTTTTATCTTCCTCTTCTTGCAGATTCCTGCTAGATTAGCCCACTTTAGGCTTATATACGTGCAAAGTCTTATTGATCCTGACAGTACATGCTTGTGTAGCGCAGATCTCATTTGATGTCCAGATTAGCCAAGGTCAGATATAGATCCACGAGGATATCACTAACGTAAAGAGCCCAGACTGCCAGTTCACATTACTTCAACCAATATACAGCAGTATTTCTTAGCTTGCATAAGGAAAGCAAAGTTTAATGTCAGACTGTGATGTTACATAGACTTTGATTTTTTTATTTGAAAGTCTTTCCAAGTTCTAGCAGCATAGCAGCTAATTACCCAGTGATCTGAAATCAGGTTCTTGCGGTGTTTACAGAAGGAACCAGTGGGAATGCTGTGTGTTCTTATGTTTTGGCCCGCTTGTGTCTATGTAAAATTAGAGATTTAAAGAGCATTAGTGTGGCAGAGACGTGTGTCGTGGGACTCACACTGCCCCCCTGTGGGTGAGTCTCAGCGTGAGCTTTTGGACAAATGTCAGGCTGACAAAACGAAAAGCTTAGACAACATGCTCACAAATTGTATCCTCCTGGTTTCTATCAGTTTGCTTTCATTAGTCCTTTTTTTTCAGTAAAATCTATTAGGAAGCTGTCAGAATAGTGGCTACAGATATAATGACGACGCACAGATGTTTAGACCGTAATTCGCCACCTTGCTTGTGTGTAATTCAATGACTTAGGCCTTGAATGCAAAGCCTTAAATTAAATGTCTGTAGTCCTGCATAGAAATGGCATCTCTTAAGGAAGTCATAGACCAGTAAGTGTTCACATTGTTATTATGATTAGCTCCCAGAGGGAGGTGCTGGTTCAGTCTCCTCAGCCCATGCTTGCCTGTTCCCTCAGACACTCACATACACAGAGTCTGCGGCAGGAGCCACAGCGTATTTAAGGGTGCCGGACACGTATTGGTTTTTCTGGGAAAGCTGCCCGTTTCCGGGCAGGTGCTGTTGGCTTCCCTGACAGTTCTTAGGAGCAATGGACAGATTAGCAAGCAGCGTGGCGCGTATAGTTGAGCTAGGGTTATGCAGGGAGGCTCCTTAAAGCCAGAAATGTTAAATAGGCCCACTGTGCCCACAGCTCAGGATGCCTGCGGTGTCAGGGCCAGATCGCCTTCGTACACCGGCACACAAAGCAGTCAGCAGTAAACAAGATAAAACCCGTCAGAAGAAAGGGGGGCCGCGCAAACGAAGAGAAAGTCTGAGAGAGTCGGATCTGAATGGAATTGGCAGCAAAGGGGTTTAAGCTGAAAAGGTCATAGCTCACTTTGCCTTTCAGAGCGTCTCCGACAAATTATCTTTGAAGGCGTTTGCGCATTTGCTCATGGAAATCAATTGAAATGCAATGACAACGTCAAAGTGTTGGTGTGATGTTTTTTTTTTAATGACCCATTTTATTAAGAAAGATTTTCTGCACCTTCCTTCCGCCCTCCCCTATTGCTTTATTCTTCATTTGGTGGGTTTCTCACTAAGTCCTTTCTTAGGCCGAGTATGAGGCGGATAAACCTCTTATTGCGGCAGGAACATAATCCCTTTTGCATGCCCACAGCGAAAGTATATTACACCAGAAGTGGAGCAGATACATCTGTGACTGTGTATGGCACCAGGAACATCCCATGATCATAGTAAAAAGAAGAAGAAGCCTGAAACACTTTATTTGATATTCAACCCATTATCATGTGGTTTAACAGGGTTTCAGACCCAGAAATGCATAAAATCCAATATGCAGCTGATTCAGTGTCTTATTCAAGGTCTTGGATGCTCAATCACAAAACTATTTGTTTGTCTATTTCGTTAAAAAAAAGAAAAGAAAAAGAGGTTCTGAGCTGTTGTGCACTGCAGTGGTTATTGTGCAGCCTTGCTGCTCAAGTTGACGAGGCAGGTTCAAGTCCGACATGAATTGTGTCTGATTCAATGTCTCCTCTTTCTGTCTGACAGTTTCTTGTAAATTTGAACTTTTACTGTCTAATAAGAGGCTTAATAATATAGTTCACTCAAAATAAAAAATCTGTCATCATTTACTCAACCTCATGTTGCTCCAAACCCAAGTCTCTCGTTCATCTTCGGAACACATATGAACCTCCAACCAATGAAAGTCCACTTTTGTAAAGACATTTTGTAAAAGTAGGCTACTACATATGAATTAAAGTCCCCGGGAACCGGAAGTTGCAAATGACTTTTCTCCAGTGTTGTGACGTATTTCCGAGAGAAACGGAATACTAAATGAGGCAAACTAGTGGGCGTGGCTTTTCTTCCAACTAGCACCTGATTGGATCTAGAAAAGTAGGTGTTTTCATTCAGCCTGTCTACTGTTAGTTGGATGGGCGTGGTTACGGATTTTAAGCAGACACCTAAACCGTCAAACCTACGTCATCAGGGAAGGTCCTCCAATGCAGAGGGGAGGGGACATTTCAGATTTTGATTAAAGATTACGAAGCCCAAAAATTTTTTTGTGTGGATTGACTTGCATGAATTGTTCACAACAAAGTGATCAATTTAGGCAAGCAAAGTAAGTATGGTCAATTTTGAATTCATAGGGACTTTAAGCGTTTTAATCTAAGTGTTTTGAAGAGAGATAGAGCTCATCAAAATCATAAATGGAATGTTGATTGACAATCAAGCACATTTAAGCTTTCATGTTACCATATTTGATGAGCTCTGTATAAATAATAAAGCCCTAATTTAAATCTGTTCATCACAATTGTGTCTCTTCAGAAGACTATTCTTATGGATCATGTTTACGATCACTTTTTGTATGTTTTGATGCATGAAAGTTTGGTTGCATGGACTTTCAATGGGGAGACAGAAACTTGGGTTTCATTAAAAATAACTTAATTTGTGTTTTGGAGATGAATGAAAGTGTTTGGAACGACATGAGGGTGAGTAATAGATGACTGAATGGATGATTTTATTTGGTGAACTATCCCTTTAAAGCCCTTCCACTAGGGCTGGGCGATATGGCCAAAAAAAATTATCACGATAATTTTTTTTATATCAGTCCATATCGATAATTATCACGATAAATATCAAATCTTTATTTCTTTTAAGTTTAAAGGCAGATTTTTGCTCCTATAAGTGAAAGTTGTAGAAACCAGAGCGTTAATTGTGGTTTTAAACTACTCTTTATTGTCAGAACATATCATGACAAACACTTGCCAAACAGGTGAACATTTCACAAATCTGAGGTAGAACATGCAAACATTTGTCATTTTTCCTTAACAAAATAAACATCTGAATAGAAAAATATTTCTTCAGCACAGTTTGCAATATTCAAATTACATGTTTTGTCTCGAAACGCTTATTTGACAGCGAGTTGACAGTAAATCTGCATCCTAACTCAAGCTAATACTACTATGTTAAATTTATGTTCATTAACAAAAACAGTAACATCTGTTTAAAAAAAGAAATGTAACGACCACATTTTTATTTTGGTAAAATGTAATATTCTGACTGTTTGAGTTTTATTCAAATTAACCATTGGTCATCCAGTATCATGCATTTAGATCATGATAACCACAGATAAAACCAGGCATAGCCTATAACTTAGCACCTCACTATCATGGCAAAATGTAACTTTATGGTTTCTATGGTATTTGTATGAAAAACAGTAGCCTAACAGTTAAATACATTATTAAATACTATAATTAAATTCCATTAGTCATTTAATACATTGTCTACATTAATAATATAATACAATTCAATATGTATATCTCACATTTCATATTACTAGGCTAACGTTACAGTAAATCCATGGTAGGCTAAATGAATTCAGTATCAATTCAGATTCTGACTGTATCGTTCCGCACAGTGTTTCTCCTGTTTGTCAGCGCTGTTTCATCTACCTTTAAACTGGTTTGAACTTGACATTTGTGTTCTTCGCTGAATTCGAGCGCTTCTCACTGGATCGAGTCGTGAGCGAGACAATCAGAGTAAACGCGCATGTGCTCTAGTGAGCTCCCGTTTGGACTTTGAGCCGAGCGGATAAATGGTCCGTGTGGCGTGCGGTTCAAATGAGTTTCGTTCCGCTTTTGACGTATACACATTATCGAACATTTATCGACCTCTTGATATCGTTTTATCGAGGAAAATTATATCGCGATAATTATCGTTATCATTTTATCGCCCAGCCCTACCTTCCACCATTAAAAAAAGAGTAGCATTCCCAATAAGTGTAGTGTTTTGGCCATAGTTCGATTAGTTTTTAACTTATGTGAAAGTGTCATTTGAAAGAGCCAGAAAATAAACTGGCTAATGGACTTTCCAATTGGATATATTTTAAGGGCCACCCATTTTCACTGTTAGATGCTCATGGCCCAGCAAGAGCACCATCACTTTGTTCTTCACTCTGTGACAAGCCTGCCCTCCATCCCTGACAGCTCATTGATTACCGTGGTGTGCTGCCTTTCGATCGGCTCCCTGATGAATTCTCTCAACCCTGAGATCCTCCCTCCCAAGTTTTCATTTGTCTTTATCCATCAGAGCATTTCTCAGGAGGGTTACCATGAGAACATGCAAATTCCGTTCTGCACCGTTGGCTGTCACCTTTTCCTTTCTTTTGTGGCATAAACACTCAGTGATGGGTGCAACTATTTTGCAGCGTCTTTCCTGAAATGACAAATCAGCCCACACCGATAATGGCACAGAAAGCCTGACAATGAAAATCATTGGGAGATAAGACACATTGCCAATGGGTCTAGCTGATGTTTTCCTCTTCCATGACGGAGAAGAAAGCGATTCATCTTCCCAGGCTATCTTTTGCCCTTGGTTGCTATTATCACTGAGCTGTAATTGCCTGGTTTTACACATGGCTGAGCGGCTTCCCGGCCTGCCTGTAATAAAACTGTAGGCAGAAATACAGAAGACATGGGGAGAGGAGAAACCGAAATAATGAGCTTAGTTATCCAACTCTCCAGATGCAGGATAAAACAACTGGAGAAGAGTGTGGGTCACAGCACGTCCTGATTTACTCCTGTTGTTTGATGATGTCTGGAGAGGTTTACATTCTTATGATTGGCCGGGTTGAGTCTTTGGCAGTGATGCAATGGCAAAACCATAAAGTTCTATCTACAGGGCTCAAAAATAACTTTTTTACTTGGTAGCACTGGTGCTCCCAACTTCAAAAAGTTAGGAGCACCAGCAAAAAATTAGGAGCACCCACCAAAAATTAAGGAGCACCACAACTACAAATTATATAGTAATAGATTTATTTTATTTTAAAACAACACTTTGGCGAGCAGGACGAGCCCGAGGGCCATGAGAGAGCGGCGCGTGGCCGGTGGCGTGATTACTGATGAGTGTTGAGCGACACCTGCGCGACGCACCTGTCTCATATCTAGGGTTGGGTATCGGTTGGGTTTTATCCGATACCAGTACCTACTCGGTATTTTTTAAACGGTTCCGGTGCTTAAACGGTGCCTGAAACGGTACTTAAGAAAACGAAACCGCTCACACTTTGTCAAAAATATAATACCTTTTTATTTACAGGGCCAAACTGGACACAATAGTAACTTAAATCTTTAAACAATATAAATACAAGTAGCGTATGGTAATAATAAATAAACCAATATAAAATAAAAATTTACATTTACATAATATCAAGTAAAACAATATTGTATCAAACAATGTAATAATACTGGAGATTAATAGAGATTACAACCAGGGTAATCTAATATCGACATGGCTACAGGTTCCCATGTTTTGTCTGCTTGAACCAGTCATGTTATCTGGTCATTGTACTAGTAACGCAGGGCTTAGCTTGGCGAGTTTGTTATATCGTTCCCACTGCGTCTTAGCTACGCAGCTTCGAGTAAACCTATGAAAGAGAACGTCTCTGGTTACTGGTGTAACCCATGTTCTCTGAATAGGGAACGAGACGCTGCGTTCGCTGCCAAACTCCTCGCGCTGCCGATAAGCTTCCTTTTTCGGCAGAGAAATCTGAGGAGCAGATGATGCGCGCGCTAATATAATATGACGACGTAAGAGCGTCAAGACGGCGCCAGTGCATCACCTAGACGCGTAATTTTACACGTGAAATGCAGCCAAACCTTGGAGCGTTTTGTCTTCGGCATCTTCATTAATCCCCTCGCTATCAGCAGACGTTCCGGGAGTCTCCCGCATATTAATAACGGCTCTCTGATGCCTGCAAATTAGTTAAAATCTCCCGGAATCTAGAGCGAGCGAGCAAGAGCGCGCATGCGAGACAGAACAGACTGTGCTCCAAACCGTATAGTGCGCGCACGAGGGAGAGAGCGAGAGACTTTGCGTGTGTGCGCCTCATGACACAGAAACTCAGGCACCGAAATTTTCGTTCTTATTCGGTCTGGTTACTATCGTTTACGTCGGAACCGGTTCCCTATTGGCACCGCGTTTCGGTACCCAACCCTACTCATATCTCTCACGGAGGAGCGGAAGCATAAAAGGAGGAGCGATGACAGTGGAGATCGAGAGAGAAACAGGCCTGATTTGATGTTGTTTTGTGTCTGTTTTGTGTGGTCTGCCAGAAGTCTGTCCCCTCACGGACGACTGCTGGCTTAGGCTATACTTTCATTTTTGTATTTGTTTATTCTATTTATTAAACTTGTTGAAAGTTCGCCGGTTCCTACCTCCTCCTTCCCATAACATCTGAAGCTCGTTACAAACACCAATCAACACCAACAATCACTTGTGTTCCGAAGCCGAACGAAGGTCTTACGGGGTTGGGACAGCATGGGGGTGAGTAATTAATTACTTAATTTTCATTTTTGGGTGAACTAACCCTTTAATAATCTAACCTGATAAACCTGATTTGTTTGTCACACACTTGTCCCTGCATTTTTTTGTGCTTGGCACTCTCTTCGTGTTTAACCAAGCTCTCGCGCTTAAAATGTTTTGATTCAGTTGCGAAACGCTGTGTTACCAGCAAACTCTGTCCCACAGGCTTTACAGTGAACGCAATGCATTTGAACCATCAGCATAGCAGAGCCACTCGAAATCTTTTAGCCACTCTCTCCGAAAGCTGTACGATTTCTTTTCAGCTGGTGGATCCACATTAACCACATCACCAACTCCAGGATTATTTGTGACTTTAGGTGAGGGCTTACAAAAGAAATCAGTCAGCGTTCGTTTCATCTTCTCTCTTATTCAGCCTTTTAAATTTGGCGCGGTAGTCAGCTTCCTTGTCACGTGACAACGGAGCGCAGTGAAAGGGAGTGGGAGTGATTGACAGCTAATATTAACGAATCTAAAATCTGCTTTAAAGTTAAGAACGTGAGGATGAAGTTTGATTGGTTATGCAACGTTGGATCGTATGATGGTCCGGCCACCCCGTATCAGCGCACAAGGTACACACTGTGCAGTTATTTGCGAACATTTTGTAGAGAAATGAAACAGGTCGCACCACAACCATTATTTGCACTCGCACAAATGCTCCCAAATATATTTTTAGGTCGTAGAGATTAAATTTCAGGAACGTATGCGACCAAAATGGTCGAAATTTCAGCTTGGGCCAGTCTTTTATTTGGGGTGGCACTTGATTGTCAAAAACTACTATTTTAAAACTCACGCACCGCGTCACTCAGAGTAGTGGTTTTCCCGTGGCTCGTCAGGCCATAAACCAGGGGTCGGCAAGTAGGGTTAGCATCGGGCCAAAACAGTTTTTTTACACTAGATGGCGGGATCATAATTAAAGATATTAATTGATGAAAAATGCAACTAGAATTGCCTGTGACTGTTACAGTGTCTTTTGTAACTGGTAGAGCTGTTCCTCTGTGTTAAATCCTGTAGTAGGACAGTCATTAACAAAAAGCCACATTTGTGTGGCGGTGTCCGGGTTTTACACTGGATAAACTAATAAAGCAGTAGTGACTAGGGATGAGTCACGATTTTCGAATATTCGATTTGTTAATTTAATTATAGAATATCGAATAGGTTGTGTGATTATTGTTTAAAAAAATCCCCATGTTTTCAGTGCTGATTCGATAGTGACGCCGTGTTCATGTAACCATAGGGTGACGCTGCCAATAATGCAAAAGCTGTCTCAAGGAACCGGCTAAAATTAATGATTATGAATATTTCAAATATGGCAAGGAGACATTTTAATTGTTTTTTAATAAATAAGTGTTTTCAGTGTCGGCTGAAATAGTGACTGCAGTAGTTAACTCGCCTATAGAGAGACATGCACATTTCTTACGGATTAGGCTACATAAGCAGAGAGTAGTCGGTTTCTAATTTCGTTTTCAATTGTTTCGTTTAAAATTAGACATTTTAAGCTTTCTATAAATATTTCTCGTGTCTGTGAGGCAGCTTAAACGCTGAGTTTCGGTTCATTTATGAGACGAGCTCCAGTTCACGAGCAATGCAATCTCGCCAGCGCCTCCGTGTCCTGATTATATTGTTTGCTTCTTATTTATTAAATCCAGGCAATTTGTTGATGAAACACTGATTAAAAATAAGATACAAATGATACAAAACGAAATTCACTTTTTAGAAAGGCTTTCTACAAAACAAAACTTAATGAAGTGGTCAAAATCATGTCTGACCCACATGTCTCTCCCGATATATTGCAACACATCCCGCCTTGCTAAAACACGCATGTGGGAGATGCGGAATGGATAACAATAATTCAAACAATAAAATAAGACTTGAATAAGCCCATTAATGGCATTTTTGAGTCATGCTCTTAACAAACTATGTTTTATTTCCTCTTTCCATATTGTGAATAATAAATGTGTAGGCTATCAATGGAAGTAGCACCAGACATGATAGCGGTGCGTACGTTCGAAAAAAAAGACCATTCGTCTAAAATGGATTTTACGCGTCGTTTACCTGTTAGTTACGGTGGTATCCAGTGGTTAGCTGCTAGTCTCCATTAAGCACTGTCAGAATGCACGTTATGCAGGCACGTAATGTCTTGGACTGTTGATGGGGGCGTGACCCAACATGTTGCTAATGTGGGGCTTGTAGCCTAACTGACAAATGACTTGATAAAAAAAATAATGCATACATTTTAGCTTCCTTTAGACCGTATCTGTTCAGGAGTTTTTTTTTTAATTACATTTATTTCCCCCCTCCTCAGACTGGGGGTGGGGCCGTGAGGTTTGGGGGGCCGGCAGGGGGGCCGATCCTTGATCAGTGGTGGCCGTCGCCCCCCCTGGACACCACGTAGCTCCGCTCCTGCTTGTATCTAGAGATTTTTTTTGCCAGGGTAGACGGCTATCTCTAATTGTTGTCTTGCTGTAAAATGGCAGTTCCTGCTGTGGGTAACCAGCAGTGATAGAGCAATATGGTCTAATTAACAGGCATGTTAGCTCTCTCTTGTGCCCGTTCCAAAATCTATCAACACCCTTGTCGATGTATACTGCACAATGCATATATTCTAGTGTTGAACATTTGTAGTGTATTTAGAGTAAATGTTGTGTTAAAATCATATAATTTTAGGTAAGATTTTTTTTATATTTTTGAAAAAAAAAAAAGTCTAGAATGCCTCACCTAGTCTGCATTTATTTGATCAAAAATATTGCAATTTAAAATAACTGTTTTCTATTTTAATATATTTTCAAATGTAATTTATTCCTGTGACGGCGTAGCTGAATTTTCAGCAGTCATTCATTACTCCAGTCATATGAATCACATGATCCTCGAGAAATCATTCTTATTATCATCCAATTTGAAAACAGTTGTGCTACTTAATCATTTTGTGGAAACCGTGAAACTTTTTATTGGGATTCTTGATGAATTGAAAGTTCAAAAGAGCAGCATTTATTTGACATAGATAAGGGTGTTTCCAAGATGGCCGCCAAGTAAACTGACTTGCCCTAATTGGACTTCAGGACATCTCAGTTGTTATGCATTGAACAACATCAACATATATTGCTTGGGAATCCACACAGGTAACAATTGATATCCCAATATGGGGAAAAACTATTTAAGATTCTATCCAAGCTGTGCATGTCCCAGTAAAATCCTTTAGGGCTCTTGATGTCTGAGACACTTTCTGTGATTTAACTTATTAGCTTCTGTGCTGCTTATTTACTGTATAAAGCCATAGGCTACCATAGAAGCAATATTTGGAATAATGGTTATATTTAATTATTTTTTTCTGGTATTGAGTAGGGGTGTGCATTGGCACTCCCCTTACAATTCGATTCGATTACGATTCACCAGGTAACGATTCGATTCAATTCGATTCTACGATGCATTGCGATGCATCACAATTCTACTGCACACAACAAGGCAAATTTTTCATCAGTCACGAGGCAATACATAGCAATATCAAATACATAGAAACATCTCCGAGTGTTGTTCTTTGCTCGGTTTTTAACAAAAAGGAAAGGTTCAAATCGCTTAAAACAGACGCGATAGCTGACTCGAACGAGTGATGTTCGATGACGGCATCCATCTTTGTAATGTAGGCTAAAATCTGCTTCAAAATCCCAGCGCTGTCGTCATCGTGTAAAGCCCGCCCCAACGTTTCTGATTGGTGCCTCGATTTCGACGGATTGGAAATGGGCTTGAATGAGCTCTTTGTCAGACTAACTTTCAGAGCAAATCTAAATTTGCCGGAAGTTGTCTGGGTTTTCCCAGGCTAAGCAATACAAGCAGTCAGATATCGAACAACAGATTTATTGGCTGCTATGTGTGTATTATAACTCTCCTGTATCTTTAACATAAATGCCATTAAATAAAATAAAATTAAAATCCAAGCTTTGGGTGCGTTTTTGATTACCCGTCTATGGGCCTGTTCACATATCGCGTCTTTTGCGCGCTCATGTTCGTTATTTCAAATGTAGGCGCGCAAAGTTGTGCGCGCTCATAATGGAAGCGAGGCGGTCGCGGTGCGACGTGCTCGTTTTTTCCAAGCGCGTCCGCGCCGCATCGAGATAAAAACATCTCAACTTTTCAGAATGCCACAAGCGCACCGTAGGTCACGTGACTAGAACGGTTTGCTGTAACGGAGAGCGCAGCTGATGGTTGCTTCGCAACGACAGACGCCTCCAGAGCGCAACCGCCCTAGCGCTTTGGAAAAAGGAGAACGCGGCGGGCCTAGCGTTTTAAGACGCTATATATGAATGGCGCCATATCGCGGTCATCTCCCTCCGCCTCAGCCATCTTTATTGTTGTTATTATGCCCCCGGAGGTAATTGAAACTTCAAAACTTTATTTTCCAAGGTCAGAAAATAAACAGTGACATAATCGATTATGGCACTTTGCCGCATCGATGCTGAATAGTACATTTCCCGCATTGCGATGCATCGCCGAATCGATTATTGTTGACACCACTAGTATTGAGGACGTGAAATTGATGTCCTGACTGAATGGGAGTGATACCTTATGGCTCAAACCATAAAACATTTTTCTCTTTAATGGCTCATTCAGGGTATGACAAGGTTTAGATTGACAGCTAAATTCTCCGGTGTAGCCAGAGGAGAGGCAAGGGCTCAGCTGGATTGTTTTCCGTGGCTAAGGTTCCAATTCCCAGCTCTCCGTTTGGCAGAAGGGATCCACTTTGCCGTCAGTAAACTGTGACCGTGTCTCAGGGCTCTGATCTTTTAATGCCTAGTCCCAAGAACTTTCATTTGGAGTCACTGATCCAAAACCAAAAGGGGGTTTTCACCGTGTTTATATAAATTGTAGCCCACAAACCAATAATTTGAGTTCCAGGTCTTGTCAGAGGCATCATCAGTCTTTTGCTTTCAGCTGTGTGGTAGTGCACTTGGGTCTTGCTTAGAGTTGTGAGTCATGAGTTACATTAACAGAAGGTGAATATTGTTCCTCTCAATATGGTTTATTGCCTCAATAAGTGTTGGGACTGAGCTGCACATTTTTTGCCAGATAATTGGAAGAATGAAGGAGTTTGCTGGTTAGTGCAAAGCTGTGGCTGCTCATCACGTCATATAGTGTAGATACTCATGGAAAGGAATAACGGGTAATATTATTGCTGTATTTAGATTGTTTGTTATAAATCAGATTTATTTAGTTAATTGTGCTTTGTAAGATATCTTTTTCCAGTCTCTCTCTCTTTCCCTTCAGTTGAAATAAGGCATGAAGCCCTTTAATGGGTTGCCACAAACTTTACCCATAAGGCTCTTCCTACTTTGTAAAAATATGTAAATTTTACCACTTTTTACAGCTCAAAAGCTTGTTAGAATGAGATGAATGAAAAAATCAATGCAATGCAAATTTTGAGCGGGGAAAAAAACGTTGAGGGGAAATTTTTATATCACAGCCGCATCTTTTTCTGACAATATGTTTATACAAATGTGTTAGTTCAGTGGCTCGTTCAGTGTTGCCTTTGAATAATTAAGTGGGCGGAATTAATTTCATGGATTAATGCGGTAGAAATTAATATAGCTTATATTTATGGTTGCAAATTTGTTAGAAATGTGGTTGCTTTTTAGATAACTGAATATGGCATGTCTAGATTGAATCTTGTTCCAAAGTTTCATGCGGACGCTAAACATGTCTTGAAGACTCCATGAAGAGGGGTGTATTTTTTGAATAGCCTACTATAACAGCTAAAAATGACACAAACATTCAGAAAATAATTTAAGATTGAAATCAGATTTTAAGACTCCTCAGTGTTATAAAACACGTGTGCTGCTGACAAACACGGTGTGGGAAGCGGAAATTAAGCTAATCTCTCAATGTTTATTTTGGCTCCAGAAAGGAAATTGTGTGGTGCAGCAAACAGGATTTGTCCTTCGTTTCCCATCATATCTCAGCAGAAGTGTGTCTTTTAAGCAGCCCTTGGATTACGTGGAGAACACCTTTACGATGCAACACCACCAACCCGTCCTGTTCAAACCTCTTTCTTTGAGCCAGTTAGGCAGGGGTCCAGTCGCCCTGACCACACGTGCCAGTTCCTTCTAACCTTTCCTCACTCACAGTTGTGCGCCACACAAACAACTCTCTTCACAGCAAGAGACTGAAGTGCACTCTATCAGTTTGTCAAGTGCACTTTATCAGTGTGTCGGCCCGAAAATCAAAGGCAGGTCATTTGTCCGCAGGCTGCACATGTTTACTTTGAGTTGTTGCTCTCACACCCACCCACACTAAATATAAACTGAAATTCAAGCAACCGATGTACTCACGGTTCAGTCGGAGAGGCGATTAGGCCTTGCTTCAGTGGTGGTCAAGTCAAGTCAAGTCATCTTCATTTATATAGCGCTTTTAACAATGGATTGTTTCAAAGCAGCTTTACAGAGATAAACATATAATTTAAGGTAACAGATTGTTTTGGCATTATAGCGGTTCTTGAATAATGTTATTTCCAGCTAAAGTTAATTTTGATTGATTTACCTCCGTCGAAATGATCAGACTTTTAAACGCGAACCTGTGATTAACGCTGACGGCGTTCACATGCTCATTCAGAATTGATTCTATAGTTATGTGCTTTTTAAAATATGTGTGCAGGTTTATAATTCATACAACCCAGCCTAAACAAACTACTTTTCTTGCCTATAAATTTTGATACAGATTTTTATTTTATTTTATCACTTCGGGGTACGCGAGCCGGAATTCACAACGCTTTATCTGTAGAGTGGGAAAGGGATCCTCCATAGGGAGAGGATAGTGGACACTTCAGCACTGCATTGTCATCGGGTCCAGGCGGATCTCCTTCGTCAGATCTGGACACGGCCTGGATCCGGCAGGCTGCGGGAAAACCTCGGGATAAACAAAGACACTAATATTAGCGTAGATGCCATTCTTCTTATGATGTAGCGAGTACATCAAGATTTAAGGGAAGTGTTCCCAGTTCCGGCTGACCTAATCTATGCAGCCTAACATTGAATTTATAGAAGTCTATAGTGTGTTATGTGTATGCTAGGTCAAAGAGATGTGTTTTTAGTCTAGCTTTGAACTGACAGAGTGTGACTGCTTCCCGGACAATGGTAGGAAGACTGTTCCAAAGTTTTGGTGCTAAATAGGAAAAGGATCTACCGCCTGCAGTCGATTTAGATATTCTAGGTATTATCAACTGGCCGGAATTTTGAGATCGCAATAGACGTGAAGGTCCAAAAGGTTATTTTGTCCAATAATTCGATTATGTGGTGGTGTTTGAAGAGGGAGGAAATAATCATCCTGAAGGGATATACTGGTAGAGATAAAAAAAATAAAAAAAACAGATAAATCCTTCAATGAATTTGACCATATTCTGTTTTTTGTTGCAATACTTTAGGCTTTATATATATATATATATATAATATGATGGTGTTTGATACCAGACAATCAGAAAGATTATAGAGATGAACCGATTACAATTTTCAAGGCCGATTTTTCATTGAGTTTGACCTGCCGATACAGATTTTAGCCGATTCCGATTTAATTTTTTCTAATCACTTTACAGCACACACAAATAATCATTTTTTAATAAAACACCATATACTTTTACCCAAACTGAATAATAAAAACAAGTTTAAATGGGTACATTTTCTTTGGGTAAGTGATCATTTTCTTTTCTGACAAAGCCTACTCCAGTTCTTGTTAAAACACACTAAACATGCAAATTATGTGCATTTTAGGCACTTTTTGTGTGAAATCATATTTATTTTGTCCATCAAAAATGTGCTTTCACTTTAATTGAGCTTGAGCAGCGCAGCAAAAATAGACTCGTCGCCGAAACCTCCGCTTCACTGCTGCTCACGCGATGCTCCTGCTCCTGGTGTGAATGCACTCATTGATTAACATCCACGCCGAAAAGCGCTGCACACTCTCCGCTCGCGGTCTGAAACGGCCGTAATTCACGAGATTTCCTACATGTGTGTTCCGTGTGCACGTGGGATGCTGATGTTGCGTGATGTTAATCATGCTGTGCCCGAGTGCATTTGACATTTGTCATGGCCGATCAGGTGAAAATCGGCGAGTTCCGGTGACCAGCTGATCAATCGGTGCATCTCTAAAAGATTAGCTTCAAAAGTTTGATGTTCAGATAGGCTATGCAACAAATTATTATAATCCTATTTCATAACAATACTTATAATAATATAAATATTTTTACGGTTTTCCCCCCGCTTTTTTTTCTTCCAACTTGCTGCGGCCCCCACTTTGAAAACCCGGTACTGGGTCTTCCCCGGGGTCTCCTCCCGGTGGGACCTGCCCGGAACACCTTCCTAGGAAGGCGTCCAGGAGGCATCCGGAACTCTACTCTGAGCTCCTCCCGAGTGACCGAGCTTTTCACCCTATCTCTAAGTGTTCGCCCAGCCACCCTGCGGAGAAAGCTCATTTCGGCCGCCTGTATCCGGGATCTTGTCCTTTCGGCCGCCTGTATCCAGGATCTTGTCCTTTCGGTCATGACCCACAGCTCATGACCATAGGTGAGAGTAGGAACGTAGATTGACCGGTAAATCGAGAGCTTCGCCTTGCGGCTCAGCTCTTTCTTCACCACGACAGACCGGTACATCGACCGCATTACTGCAGAAGCTGCACCGATCAGTCTGTCAATCTCCCGTGCCATCCTTCCCTCACTCGTGAACAAGACCCCAAGATACTTGAACTCCTATATATGATTTTTTTTTAAAGTAATTAATTAGCAGTTTGTTGTTGAAAACTCTACATTAATGTTAAGTATTAGGTTGATTGATGCTTCATGACTTTATAATCATATGAGAACTGATTTTACGCGCTTCAAATGCACGTCCTCCATATAAGATGGTACTTACACTACCATTCAAAAGTTTGGGGTCTGTGAGAACATTTTTGAAAAAGAAGTCTCTCTTGGTCACCGAGGCTGAATATATTTAATCAAAAATACATTAAAAACAGTAATATTATGAAATATTATGACTATTTAAAATAGCTGTTTTCTATTTTAATTCATTTAAAATGTAATTTATTCCTATGGTGGCAAAGCTGAATTTTTAGTAGCCATTCCTCCAGTATTTAATGCATTCCTGCTGAATAAAAGTATTCATTTCTTTCTTTCAATAATAATAAAAAAAATCTTGCTGCCCCCAAACTTTGAACAGTATAGTCGTGTATGTTTTGAGCTCTCACATTTAGTGGTAAAGCGGAGACATAGCATTTTTAATAATATTTGCCTACTGGGATTTGATTAGATCAGAGGAACATAACAGAAATAATTACTCCTAGGAACATCAGAGGAATTATTACACCTATTAGTATTATTATATACTTGTATATCAGTGGGGTCTCTGGGACACCAAACATAAAAACAGTAGGCTAAGTCATTCTCAATATGATTTTTCAAAGTCCTCCAGTCACTTTTATGAGACTACTGGATTACTGCTGCTTGCTGCTTCTTTCAGCTCGGCTATCCTCTGTATTTAAATCCCTCATATTTGGTATTAAATCTGAGTCAAGGTTGTTTTGTAAAAATGATTATTAGATGCCACAGCCAAATTTCTATATTCATTGTTTTCTCTGTATTTTAAAGTATGTGCCTATAGAAATGGGAGTAG
Source organism: Tiaroga cobitis (assembly GCA_030578255.1). NCBI lineage: Eukaryota > Metazoa > Chordata > Actinopteri > Cypriniformes > Leuciscidae > Tiaroga > Tiaroga cobitis. The sequence continues at coordinate 23,318,739 of CM060611.1, read as the reverse complement.
TCTTAAAGCTACACTGTGTAACTTTTTTAGTTTATTCTTAGTCAAAAACACTTAGTTCTTTCAAAAATATATGTGCTCATTAATGTATATTTACTTCGTTCAAGTAATAAAGTATTCTCGTGAGTGTATAATATGCCATTGAAAATACATACGGGTAAGGGGTTCTAATGTCGGTCGCCATGTTGCCCCTCCATCTTGAAAGTGCATTAGCCAAAGAGGGACATACCGTTAATTCAAGCTTCGCCTTTCGCGTTTTAACACTCGATGGCACCGTGTCGAATGTGAAGAGGGGGATTGCTTGAGACTGATATATAAAAACCTGAAAGCCTTTTTGAAAGTCTGTTGCTGATGGAGGATCACTCTTATTCTCGAGGATGCGTATCAGAGTCACCAAGGAAGCGAAAAAGAGTTAAAAGTTAAAAAATAAAAGTTACTCTACTAAGATTAGCTTGCATTCGTCTGGGAACCTGATAACTGATGTTAGCAATGAAATGGTAAAAAAAATACGAAAACATAAAACTATTATTCATTTTACATAGATGTCATAACCTATATGTTACCTGACAAATTGAATTACTGCAAATTATAATAGTTTTCTAAAATGACCTCATCACTTGAAGGAACACTCATGGACGAGGTCGAACTGGAAGCCATGTTAATCTTGGACTACATTGGCCACCGTAGGAGTTAAAACGAAATCGGAATTGAGAGGAACAGAAAGTAATATTCACTGGATGGTCATATACATTTTCACCGCTAGATGGGGGTAAAAATCACACAGTGTAGCTTTAAAAACTCTGCTCTCTAGTCATTCGAAAAAGTCCTCGCATACCTGTATATCTAGGAGTCAGAATTTCTTGTAGATATCATAGAGAGGTCATAGAGGGTGGGCTTCTTTGACTAAAGGCAGTTAGCAACTGCCCAGAAGCATCCTAGCAACAACTAAGGACACCCTACTGAAAAAGTCAGTCCAACTCCAATGTCATGCGGGTGAGTTTTGCACTACTCGCATGTACTTCACAATAATGTATAAATCAATCTAGATCATTTTTTCCTTTTAGCTTTTGGGTAAATATGCATCCTTTTCATGCAGAGAGAGCATCTGACTGCAACAGTTCGACTAGACTAATAGTGTCTCTGATGCTGTTATGAAAGATTGCTAAACTTGGCAGGCAGCTCGTTAATAGTCTCTGAAGTTGTGATATTTTTTGCCTCACCATCTGTGGTGTTTTCTTTTCTTTTCTCTCTTTTTCTTAAAGCTCTCCTTTCTGCCAATAATGTCGTTTAGCGCTCTGAAATTGATTTGTCCCAGGGACATTCAGTGGTTTAATACTGACTAAACAAGAAAAACTCAGTACCAGACCAGGACGTGACAAGATTTCACTCCCGGATCATTTTGCCATTGTCAAGCATTGGTGTCTCCATCTCTCATGCCATGCTTTAGATTGTATTTGTAACACAGTGAAATTTATGATATCCATTAAACACGCTCTATAACTCGGGTCATTTAGTCTATCTCCGGGTTTGGGATTGATTTGCGCCAGTCAACAGTCGGACACCAAAATGGCATTTAGAACTTTTTTTTCTGGGGCGACTAGCCACCTTCTCCTCCACCCAGGGTCCAGAATTAACACTTGCCAAACACTAAATACAAATTTCTAAATAAAAGATGCACGTCAGTTATCGATAATTTTAATAGGAAATGGAATATTGCAAGGTCTAAGTCAGCCTATTAAAATTATAATCTGCTCCTTGCTGGTTTAAAAGGTTCTATTTGTTAACATTAGTTAATGAATTAGGTATTGTGAACTAGAAATTAACCCATTAATTACCCATTAATATAAATGTATACAACTTGAAATGTATAATTGTGGAAAGAACATTTAACATATTAATAAATAGTTTAAAACTGTTGTTTATAAGTTAATGTATTAAGTATCATGAATGAACAAAATTCCTCATTTAACCACAAAAACAAATGTATGAGGAACAAAATGTATCCTAATGTATCATTGTTTTCGTCACAGTTTTACAGAGTGACAGTATATGATCTATAAATTGAAAAATATTTTTTTAGTGTAGAGGTTATGTGTGAGCAGGATCCATGGTCAAAATACCAACAAATCCTTTTGTCTTTAATATACAAGGGAAAAACTTAGTTCCAATAGTTCCACTGTTGTGGATAGAAATATAAATTGTTTATAAAAACTATGCAAAATACAGTTTCATGGACAGTAAGAATATTTATGGCCTACCATTGGCAAAATCATAATTTTCGACTCAATGAGTATTTGTTTTTGTGTTTTGTGCGCTGCGCGCCATTAGGATCTCTCCGTAGGGGGGACGTCAGTTGGAGGTTGGCCGCCCTCTCTGTGAGAAAATGCAACCGATGGCCTGCCGAGCACATGAAGCTTCTAGGCATGCCTTTTTCGGTTTTATTACCATCCTTCCCTTTTGTATGCGACTGCCACAAAACGCCAAACAAGCCCTACCCGAAGCATTTTGTTTTAGTCATTTTGTTGTTCAGCCCATATGTCATGATATCCATCTCTCCACAACATTTTCACATGCCTTTCTGCTGCTTTTTCCTCTCCCTCCCTCTTTCGCCCTATCTTTTTGCATCCTCCCCCCCTTATTCCTCACTTCTCTTGTCTCCACAAGCCTCTGTGGAAAGAGCAAGCACATGTGGGGGTGGGGAGGAATCACAGCTGAATTAGTTGGTTCTCTCCGATTGGTTGAGAGGCTGGGTATTGTAGGTAGGGTGGAGAGAGCGGGGCGGGCGACATTTGTTTATTACATATTTCCCCCCTTCTCTTATCTTGTGTTATCACGGCAACGGCTCCTCCTATACAAACATAAAATTGACAGTGGAGGGGAAGTATCGGGCTCACTGTATACAAGGGGAGGGTTGTGTGTGTGTTTGTATATATGCGTGCGTGTGTGTGTGCTGTCTGCCTGCCTGAGAAAGAGAGCCATTTAATTTGTGGAGTGAGCAGGGGTATGCGTCAGTTCGTCCACCGTATCCTAGACACTGCCGATGCCGCGTCCACAATCTGCTCGGAAAACGTCACGGTTTCATCAGGCAAGAGGGGTTGGCGTTCGGCGACGCCACCACCAGAAGAGAGAGACAGGCAGAGAACGAGAGAAAAGCAAGGCAGCATTGGTGCACTGATGCCTGTGCGCGTGTGTGTTTGAGTTGTCTGTGTGGGGCTGCCGGGGGTCCGCTGATCCTTAGTTACTCTGGCTTCTTGCTGCTGCTGTACGTCCTTCATCCTGTTTGCCTCTGACACCATGATTTTTTGTAATCACTTAGGTGAATACAAGAAGGACGAACTCTTGGAAGCTGCGAGGTGAGTACATGCCTTCTCAACCTTTCCTCATGTCATTTCCCACTCTCTCATGATTCCGTTCTCTTCCTCCCTCCCTTGCTGTTTCCATAGACACTGTTTTTCTTTTGTCTGTGCACATGGATATGAATTAAGGCATGTGTCGGAGAAGGTGCCGTCAGGACTGGGAATGTCTCACTCAATGGATGCATTTAATACGTACATGTGATGGCCTGGATGAGCCCACTTGCTACACAGAGGACAGCCCAAGAGTTTCCATTTAGCTGCATGCCATGGGCAGAATGCTTTACTCCATGTGGTGAATTCGGTTTTAATTGGTTTCCGAGTACTGCAGGTGAAACCAGAGGAGGAGGATGCGAAAGAGACACAACTTCACATCCTACCTGTTGTCTTGGGAAACTCCATCTCACCAAATACCTGATTGTCACTATAGGACACCTAGCAATGGAGAAACAAGACTGACTTTTGAAACGCGTGACATGTAGGCAATCCCAGCAGTCACCACCTTTTCGTTACAGAGAAAAGATGTTCCTTTTCCTACTCTGGTCTACATCTCCATTGGCCTTACCCCCCCTTTTATACCCCTGCCTTCAGGCATAGCCCACAGCATGGATACAAATCAGGACTCTTGTTGTTTTAATGATCAAGAGAGAAAGGAACTACAAAGGCCTTGTAATTCTCTCCAACATTAGGAAGAAAGATTGCTAGGAACACATGATCACAGGGGGCTTCATTGTTGTGGAATTAGGTTGATTCCAACCCATGTTGGTGGGGGGCTGTGCATTTAAATGAAGGAACTTATGTTGTCGTTCATTCAAGCCAGTTATCTGCAGTTACTGGCAGGAGGATCCCAGAGCAACTGGGGAGAAACAAACTCTGCTGTTTATGCGAGGTTCTGGCAAGGCTTGTCCTGTAGGAAAGTCTCGGACTCAGGTCTGCTATTGCCATAGAGTAGTTTTTGCATGCCTTCAAGATCCTGACAGTTTCCAAAGATGGAACACTTGACGTCGACATGTTCCAGCACAGGAGCACAACCACATTGTTTGGCAGCTAATATATCTCCTTGCGATTGTTCATCTTTTGATTAGAGTGGGATCAGGCCCATCTCTAGCCACAGATGGCACGAGGTTTTGGTCATAGCTGTGGCAGGCCTGCCAAGTTCAGCACTGTGTTGTAGCTCGTGGTGCTGGCGAACTATAAATATCGTTGGCAGGTGCTGATGATTTAAACATCTCCAGGCCACAAACTGGAGCTCCAGGTTACGGCTCACTCCAGTTACAGCAGGAACTTTATATAGGATATCTGCAAGTGCCACTGCTATTCATATGATACACTTAAATTGAAGGTACCCTGTCGATTTCTTCTTTATGTTCCATAAAGTAAATTACCAATAGATGCTGTTTGTCTTACATCCTCCTTTCTTGACTATGACTCTTATTCCCACATCTCTCCTTTTATCCTTTACTCCTTCACTCCTTATCTTCACTGTGAAATTTATTGTTAGCTTATTCTTTTTTACTGTTCCCCAATGTTCTTTAAAAACTGCTGCTTTGCTTCAGGAGCGGAAATGAAGAGAAGCTCATGGCCCTGCTTACGCCGTTAAACGTCAACTGCCACGCCAGCGATGGTCGTAAGGTAAGAACTTTCACTGCATCATTAACGTTTGACCACTGTTTGTGAATACTCCATAGAACTGTTAATATTCTCCTTCCGACAAACTTCAAGGTAGTCAAGGTAGATGCCATATTTCATTTTACATAAATGGAAACAAGCTGTTTTATTCCTATTGGAAATTATAGTTCCAACCGAAATGCAATTGTTTCAAGTCGACTGGTGAGAAATTTCCTTCAAATGAATATTTCATTAAATATGGTGTTTTCTATGACTAAGCTTGTCAAAATGTGGCATTTTTCACTTCACCTTGCATTCATTTATCATCAAATTAAAAGTAAAAGTGAATGCTGAGGGTTGGGCTTAAAACTGAAGCTAAGAAGCATCACTCTTATTTAATTGGTTCATAGTTAATCAAGTAGATAACTCAAGTAATTTATGTGGAACTGCCATTTAATTAGACTAGTTTTTGCTGCTGCTGTTGTTGTGCATGAGTGTTGCATTGGTTCCAAAATTAAACCAAACCCTCAGGTTTTACAAAGATATACTGCATTTACTTGCAAGAGTACTAGCCTGCAATTCACTCTATGTGTGTAACATGAGCTTTAAATTGAGTTTTTGGTTACACTTTATTTTACAGTGTCCTTGTTACATGTTTTACATGAAGTTTCCATAGTAATAACTATAAATTATGCATAATTACAAGCAATTAAAACCTAAACCAAACCCTCATCCTAACCCTTACCCTATAGTAAATACATGTAGTTAATTATTTTTACTCGGTGCTTAAATGTATTACTCTGAATAGCACGGATACCTTAAAATAGATATCTATTTTTTAGATATCTATTTTTTTTTGGTCTTATATATCTATTTAAACAATACTTGTATGAATTTCATCAGCAGCCCATGTTAGACTGTGTACAACGACTTCTCCATCAATATTTGTCACTGAGGACAAGATCGGAGCAGTGAAATGGTTGCAGAAGTGTCCTAATCTCTCAGTGAGATCAAGGGCTTGATTTAGAGGAATTACTCTCAGCCGCTTCTGCATGTAGTCCTCATGCATATTTATTGAATATTGACTGATTTCCCAAGCGTGCTACCCAAAATGTTTTTTTCCCTGCTTTGGTAAACATTTTGAGAAGAGTCTGGCTGCAGATATGCACTCTCAGCTCATATGCACTCTCTGTGACATCATTTCTGAAAACTGTTTAACAAAGATTTGATTTATTACATAATGATTCTCCTAATTCAACTCTTTGCTGTCTATTTTGAATGTGACAGTAATAATTTTAGATTGCTGATGCAGCTTATAAAAGCATTCTGGAGGATGGTGTGATGATTTTCCAGTTTGTTTTTCTCAGGGCTGGTCAGGATTAACCAATCATAGTTACTTGTGATTACAGGCTAAGACATTTTATTAAATAATTTGAAAGAAATTGCTTTATGGATTTCCTTTTGTATGTCAGGTAATAATCCTTTAAAGCATCAACATATGATTTGACCTTTTTAATGAAAAATGATTTATTTATTATACGTCTGTAATGCTTAAAAATAATACAATATAGTCTCAAGCATAATTCTAAATAGACCAACTACGGTTACATACATTATATATGACAGTATATGTTGGGTTTACTGACACGTATATATTGCATTTCATCACCACATACATTTTTTTTAGTGTATGAACATCTCATTTGAGAGATTACTTTTTCCCAGTTCCCCTGTAAAGAATGCAATTGATGTCCAGACATTTCCCGACTCGTGAACATTTTAATGCAGCGTAGCCATGCACATTTTAAAACGGATATCCCAGTGCTGCTTATTGGCGTTTATTTTGCAAAATTTATGTCACAACATAAATGTTCTCCTTTTGATCAGAACGTCGGCCATTTCACACTGCACTAAACATCCTCGATTTTTGGAAAACTCCTTAGATTGAAATTCATCCCTGAGCTTGTTTAACAAGGTTTGTATTCATCTTAAAACAGGTGAGTGGAGTAAAGGCTCACTGAGCATGTGCCTGAGATTGGCTTTTATCGACCCAAGGGCCCATATCTTGCCTCTCAGTGTTAGCAGACCTCTAACAAAGGCTGATGCTCATCCTCTTAGTTATTTGAGAGAGCGTTTCTATGCGAGATGCCGTCATTAGTAAAGGGATTATAGTATTTAGATGCATGCCATCTGATCTGTACCCTCTTGAATGAATCTCAAAGGATTCAACCCACTCAGAATAGATTGGCATGGCATTTCGTGTTTAATTGATTTTGGTTCATGATGTGTAAGAATTTTACAATCACCATGATAATGCTTATTCAAGCACAAAGAGCTGGTGTTTGCATTTTGCTCGGGATAATCTTTAGCTCTTTTGGTCTTAATGAAAAAATGCACTTTCTAGGTCCATCTGCTTTAGTTGGCTGTTTTGCTCTCCCATGCAGCTTTATGGGTGTATGAAGATTGGTCTAAGGTAATGTTAATAGCAGCTTCTGCCTGAATCGCAAAGATGCCACTCTCCTGCCTTTTGTTGCTTTCTTTGCCTCTGAATGCAACCCTTTGGTGCACTCGCTACTTTATTAGAAATAGAAAGACACCACAGGAAGAATAGAGCAAAGCAGGCTGTCAAAACTTAAATACTTTGTTTGATTTAATCAGAGGATACCTTCTTATGTAGATTCACAAACAGAGTTTTCCCTATTGTCTAGTTACCGCGTTTTATTCTTTATCTTCTCTGCTGTACAGTGAAGAGAGTCCTTGAGAGATTCTCCGAAGTGTGTTATTTAGAGCTCTGTCCCTTTAATTTCATAGCCAATTTCTTCCACCTGATACTCCAGTCTCAACCATGAAAAGTGATTTGACTTACAGCGACTGCCAGCACAGCCTTCCTCCACAAAACACCCCCATCCTGTAACTCAGTGCATATTTCGGCTGGACCTCCGCCAAACCCCCATATGGTTGAATTATGTATTCTGTGTTCAGACAGAAAAGCACTTCCTTGGTCTTCCGTCCACGCATCTCTGCGCCAAACAGTGTTTTGAGGTTATACTCCATATTCTGTAATAACTGTGGGTGTATCGATTTAGATTTCGCACGGTTTGGTTTGTATCACTGTTTTCGAACGGTAAATACTTCATATGTTTCAGCTAAGGGTTTAGCGGTTCAGGTTAATTTAAAGCTGTTCACCACAACTTCATATTTTAGCACACCCAATACTGACATTATTGTCCACATAGATTTTTTTCAAAGAGCTCCTTTTAGTTTACTTGTTTATATAGTAAAATGTTGACATCTCAGAAAGCAAAGGCGTTTTTCAGCAAATTTCTTTTTTTTTTTTTCATATTTATGCATGAATTTAACAGCATAAAACTGCAGTATTTCCCTACATAGTTTTTTTTTTTTTTTTTTTTCATATATCTGATTCTGGCTTGATTGTGTCGTCAACAAAATAATTCTGAATATTTCAGTTTCTTTTTCTCTAGGGCTTATGCTTATATTTATTGCCTTTTCTTCCTACTACCCAATGTATAAATGTTTACAGTGAACACAAGATTTAGTGAATGGCTTTGTACACCTCTCGTTTCCTAAAGTGTGGGATGTTTGTGTTGATAACGCCATCCTCAGGGCTACATTTTCGTTTTATAGAGCTTTTGTCACAGTTCAAGCTCAAGTTCAAGCTGCCCAACCAATCGAGCAGGTTGGATTAGTTTTTTTCTTTTACTGAGGATAGAATCATGGCCCTTGTGTTGTCTGTAAGTGAAAACGCCATATGCTGGTGAGGAAGGTCCACCAGCTCCACTGCAGCATATTGTCCGTTCTTACACTCCATGGTGCTTCACCACGGTTGTCGTTGTCATGCATAATGCTTTGATATTCTGACTGGAGCATGAGAATACAGTAGACATCCTTTCCACTGAGCTTTAATTGGCCAGTATATCTCCATTCGACATTATATCTTAATGTCGAATGGACAAATATGATTGCCAAATATGAGCAACATATTTGCCAAATATGAGCAACTTTGTATTGATGACAATTGTGTGACTCACTTTCACCCGCTCTCCATTACAAGTGAACCACTTTTCATTCGGTAATTATATTAGTGCTGGGCAAGTTAGCGCGTTATTATCGCGTTAACGCATTTATTAATTAATGCCGACAATTTTTTTTATCGCGCGTTAACGCAGTTTTTTTTATTATTATTATTTTGAAAGTCCGTTGCTCACTGGCTCTGATTACACATAGGCCTGCAGTCAAACCATGGATCACAGGAGGGGTGGGATGTTGGTCAGCCAGCAAATAACCCACCCAAACAAGCAGTAGAGGGGCTTTGGCAGGTTCTCTCAGGTGAACAGAAAGGGAGACAGCGCTCCGCGAGTGAATGACAGGCGCTCTATGGATAGTAACCATGGCAACGGCTTCTGTGCGCTACGCAGCTGTAGTCTTTTTAACTTAAAATTATACATAACTTTACCTGATAGGCCTGCGTTTAGTTTAGCGGGGATGCTCTGCCATGTGAATTCCCTCCTGTTGATGTCCTGATAACTATTTAGATTCTGTAAACTCACAAACAGCGAGCCGAGGATCAGTCTCTCTTCCAATGATTTGTGCTGCGCGTCGTGTACAAAAAGTTAGACAATTCAACTTCGGCAACGCGCGGGCGCGTGCGTGAGGTGAGCATGACCGCAACAGTTTCACAGGAACGCACCCGCTTGTCGCTGCACCTGTGCTCGACCACTTCACCCACTCTAGGCTGATTTATAATTCTGTGTCGGACCTACGCCGGAGCCTCTACGCTATAGACTACGCGTTGGTTTTCATTATATATCTGCGTCGTTGTCCGCGTTGACGCGCAATTACACATGCAGAGGGAGTGTGAAACCCGGGGAGCGGTTCTAGCAATCACAGCGCTTGCGGTACGCGTAGAATTGACGTTACATTTTTGAAGAGATGCACGGGTACGCGCGCTACACAGCTACGGCGTGAGTTCGACGCAGAAGTAGAAATTGGGCTTTACCTCTGTTTAATGTAATCTTACGTGGGAAACCATGGCATGCCATGACCAAACCTAAGCTGCTATCAGAGAAGTAACGTTGGTCGACTTAAATCTGTAGTAGTGATCATGACCCTTTTAGACTATTTCTGCTGCTCCCTGATACAAGATACCTGTTCAGAAAAAAAAGAAAACTGGACTCGTTTTAACAAGCTAGCTAAAAAGTAATGCCCTGGCAGTGGCAAATAGCTTTGTTTAAATATTTGATTTGATTACATTAATGTTTAAGTTGAGATTTACAAGAAATATTTTATTGATACTGTGTAAAGGGAATACTGCTGGTATAAAAGCACCTTATTTGTTTAAAGTTTTTGCAAACCACATGTTATTGCACTTTTGTAGCAGTACATTTAAATCAAAAGTGCGCAATACAGTACTTTAGAATTCATTATTCAATTTTGCGCGTAACAATGCGATTAATCGCGATTAATCGCAAGAAAATCATGCGATTAATCGCGATTAAATTTTTTAATCGTTGCCCAGCACTAAATTATATATTTGCCTCAGTTGCCACGCTCTCAGCCCTTGGTCATGTAACAGATGGCCTTTGGCCCTCAATTTATTGCTTGCGGTTTTCCACACACTTCACCTTTCTTGGGATTTTAGGTTATACAGGACATATCATTCATAAAATAATATTGATTTTGTTGTTGTGTTTTTCCCTTACCATGTTCCCAAGTAGAAAGCATATACATCTTGTATTGTATGGATAAAGGTTGCTAGGACAGCAACATTTCATTAGTCGATACAAATACATCTGATTTTCCCAAGATACCAATTTCGAGATGACAGCAATGTTCAATAGTGACTATTATAAAAATATGCACTGCTTTAGGAAGTTATTACAGTTAAATATAAAGTAAATTAAAATATTCCTCAAGTAAACATTGCTTCAAGTAAATATACAGCTCTCATTTTTTTTTGCATGTCTTTTTTTGCATTTCACTAAATTCAAATCATATTTTTAGCAATTAACTTTAGCAATTCTTTTCTTTTATTTATACATCTCTTAATTTAAATCTGCCAAGCATTTGACTATTCACTTGTTTTAAAATTCATATTGATACCAAACTTTTGACATCCCTAAGGCCGTGTGTCCACCAAAGTGTTTTTAGCCAGCTGAGAAAGCAAGGTGCTCTGCTGAAAACACAGACCTGCTTTTTGGGAAAAAGTGGACTCTGTGACCGTTTTTTAGCGGTGTTTTTGCACCCAGCACAAACGCAGCCATTCACCATCGTGAAAATAAGCCTGCATATACCTAACTAACTACCTAACTTAAATGGCTAACTAAATAAATAAATGTCCTAATCACTCATTCTCTCGCTGTATCACTCGTACTATTATCAACACAGCTCACAAACTCACTTTCTCAGCGACCTGGGGAGACGTCTCCCTCTTATGACGTCAAGCGATTCGTTTGGGGGGAGGAGCAGTTTTAAGTGAGTACTGAAAATAACGATCTTTTTCATCTTATATTCTGCCTTTAGGTATCGAAAATCATACAAAACAATACAACAACTTGTCAAACGTGTATTTCCCCTAAATATTTCGTGTTAATCATAATTACAAATTTAACCGGACATACGGACTTTAAAAGACCTACATCTTTCTCAGCATCCTGCAAATTACCTCACATTCATCTTTCTCATGTTAGTTTTTTTATGTTGACCAATTTTAGAAGCTTCAAAGTTGTACCAACAGTGATATATTGAAAGCTCGTCTCTGGTCCCATGCTGTGAAAATTAGGGCTTCCTGTTTTTTTTTTTTATTTAAAGGGCTGTCTCATGTGCTTTGATTTCTTTTGCACTGCTAAATATATGCAGTGCTATGTGTTAGCTGTGCAACATTGAATCAAGATCACTGCAAAATTGCAAATGTGAAAGCCAGCCTCATATCAGTGAGATTTAGTTGCAATCTGACTGGTCAGCTGTCCAGAGGGGATGTCAGTACATACACTGAAAAAAAATAGCCCTTGTAATTGATGATAAATTTACAGTAAAATTCAAGTAACAGCATGAACTTAGAGGCTTCTTCTGCCATTTATTAAATTTAAATAAACGGCAAGTAACAAATTTAATTAAACGTAAAATTTTGAAGTATAGGAAAACTGAAATGGTATTTTCTTGTAAAACATATTCCCATAAACTTTGAAAAATATATATATATTTTTTTTACAGTGAAGTCATTCTATTTTAAACCATTAATAAGAACTGTCATCCTCATAGGTTTAATGTTGTATCGTCTCTCTTCTGTATTTTTTGTTTAATCTTTGTTGGTTTGTTGAGTGTAATATAAACCATATAAAATAAGGCTTATTTTAAAAGCTGTACTCTTTATTTCTAATTTCTCTGACTTTTTTTTACCACTCATCTCTGCTTACTATGTGCAGATTTGTTCAGAGTATTCTATTTTCAGTTTTTCCACAATGTCTTGTTGCGTAGGAGGTAAAGGTCTTGACAGTTCTGTTCTTCAACTTATTGCAGATTAAATAGGTCTCTCAAAATCGTCAAGCGTGTAGTAAGATTTACTGCCTCAATCCACTGTGTCTTTTTCTCATTTGTTGTTTATTGTTTATTTAAATTAGAGCTTTCAACAGATTAAAATAATTAATTTTAATTAAAGTAATTAATCTTATTAATGTAATTGATTTAACATTTTTGGTGTTATTATATTAATCCACAGAAATGCTTGTGATAGACATATTCTATTAATCTCTGTGTGTAATATTATATATTGGTAATATATTTAAAGGCAAAAATTAAACATCATCTACAAACCTTAATGTGATGCAAAACCCATATTGTGTCTTTTATATCATCACTGTCAGGTGGAAACCTCATATCCTCATCATTTTTTTTTTTTTTAAATAATTAAACACAGTGGTGTTGTCAAAGTTGATACTTTGATTTTATATATGGTCATACACCCTGCATGTCTAATTCTATTAATGGAGTTACAAGGTTTTTGACTTGAGAATTTCAGAGATTTTCCGACATACATGTTTTGTCCATTGTTAGAATGGCTGCATCTGAAGCAGTAAGCACATTTTATTTACGTTTTATTCAACTTACACGTTACAAAGTTTATTGTAGCTCAGTTTTTTTTCTTCTTTAATTTGGCCATAATATCATGTAATTAAAGACAAAGTGCCATGCAAAGGCAATTTAAGACAGTACTGGCTATAACTTTACAACAAATGCACTCTTCTCAGCTCCGGAAATACATAAATCATTAGCCTTTATGTATATAGTGTTTCTTGAGTAAAAAAAAATGCTGTACTTATTCAAAGAACTAATTCTGCATTTACCCTTGGATTGCAAACAAGCAGATACAGTCAAAACTGGATGCGGCACTTCATTCACGATAGAGGCGGGATGGAGTTAAAGTTTTACTGACAGTTTGAAGGGTCCAGTGGAGATAAGAGATTCTGTCACAAGCTCTTTAGTACATTTCATTGGTTAAATATTAGCAAAACATTTATGGAAAAATACACAAATGACAGAGATACGAGGTTTTCCGCCTGACAGCAACGATATGGAAGTAAGTATTTTGCAGAATGTCCAAGCTGTTTTTTTTCTCCATACAATGAAAATGGAATGTAATTTTTTTTTTAAATAAAGCACCATAAATGTACTACAAAAATCAATTTAGTACTTAGTGCACTATATATTATGTCTTCCTTCATGTTCCTTTTCTGTACCACAGTCAGAGAAAATTATGTACTGTAGGTTTAAATGACAAAGGTGAGTAAATGTTGAGTATATTTAGGTGAAATATACCTTTGTTTTTCTTTGTGGCACTCTGGAGAAGTGCACTGCACTACAACAAATACTTGTACTAATATCTCCCTTTTTGTAAAATGTAGATTGATACACATTTTAAAATGTCTTTTTATGTTGGCATTTTCTTTTGGTATTTTCAGATATCTACATCTTGTAACACAGCATTTTATTCTCTTCTGTCATATTTTCTGGCTGGCCGTGTTGTCTCAGCATTTCATGGCAGCTGTGACCCTGGAGGAGCTCCTGCTCAGTGAAGCGTTTGCGTGTTAAATGTACCCCCTTGAACTGCTTTGTATTCAGGTTGGGCTTCTGCCTGCCTCTCTCTTGCCTGCATGTGAGAAGCCGGCACGTGGTTGGCACTCTTATATTGCAATTTACCACAACCTGTGAGGATTCAATGCCCTGCAGGGTCATGATGATTTGAGGGAAGAAAAGTGGCTGTCCTGCGATTTAAAGACTTGAGAATGGAAATAGTGATCACCAGTTTTAGTAATTTAGTAAAATTCAATTGAAACATTGGTGTCCTAAAGATCCATTGTACTTTACGCCCTGTATGCAGAAGAAAAATGACCTAGTAAGACTGCGGACAGCAGGTGCAAGAGTTAGTAGGTGATAGTTAACTAGATGTGCGATTACACGCTTGGCCTATTGAAACCAGGAGACAGTGTGAGCCATACTGATTTGTCCATCACACTTTGAGGCTCTCATCATTAGTCCTGAACCTCTCAATGCTGCAAGCATCTCTCTCTCACAGCGTGGCAGGGCCCAGAACAGTTCCCTGCTATATGTCAAGATCAGTCATCACTCTTTGACCAGGGCCACTGATGAAGAGGTCCGATCCCCATGGAACAGCTGCTCTCCTCAACCAAAGATGTAATTTGCAACCATTAGAAGTCACACCAGTAACAGGGACAGTGTGGGTTTCCCCCATAGGCGGCTGGTGGTGGCTCAGGCATGGAAGTACATCTCATTCCCCTTCAGGGACATGTATAATCTCCTTATCACCTCCAGAAGTTAGCGGTGCTATCGACCATCCAGGGTGACTGTAGGGCGCAGAGATGGTTGGTGTCTTGTGGCTTCTTTAAAGGGCTCATTTACTGGGCTGTGAAGGGGGTTAAGTCACTTAAGGCAACAGTGGTTTGGCCCGGGGAGACAGAAAGGGAGTGTCGGTGTGTGTGTGTGTAGTTGTAGCTGTCTGAACAATGGAAAAAGCAGAGTCATTTGTCTCCTGTCTGGAGAAGAGGTTGTCAGTGAAGACAGAGAACACTGCTCATCATGATACATTTAAGGGCACACTAAAAGCTGAGCTCCATCTTTGCTGAAAAAGCCCTCTTTGCTGTGGCACTTATTCATGACAAGGGCACTATGAGTGGACAGGCTTTTCATCAAAATGTGAGAGAACATTCACACATTTAGCAGAATGACTGCTCAAATAAAAATGGAAAAATCAAGACCCATGTGGCACATTTTAAAGTGAATTTTTGATCTAATTTGTTTAAACTGATTAAAGCTAGATTTTAAGAGATAGCAGTTTTGTTGAATTTTCCACACACTAAGTTGTCATTTTCACACTTGATACAGTCGATCATAATTTGATTGTCTCTCATTCTCATCTGCTTTCACACTTAGTTGTTGTTCAACAGTATGTTTTTGCCATCAATGTGAGTACCTCTGGAAGTGTGTAACGCTGCAAAAATAACAATTAGCTGTTCACTTCTCGATTCACACTGATTTTAGGAAGAGTGAAAGTACTTTTGATATTCCGCAAAGTATTTTATAGCTCTTCTTAGAATCCAGCTTTGTAAAAGAGGGTTGTTTGGAATGAAGTGTGAATCACTTCAGTTTCTGGTTAATGTGAACCCAAACAAGAAGTGAATTGCCGACTGTTGTGTTGTACAGTATAGTATATATAGTATAATTAATACAACATACCGCACAGACCAAGTTTGGGTCATTTTAAAGAGATAGTTCACCAAAATGAAAATCCTGTCATCAATTGGAACACAAAAGAAGATATTTTGAAATACTGTTTTTGTCCATACAATCAAAGTCAATGGGGTCATCATAACCATATTGGACCATCTTGACTTTCATTGTAAGGTCAAAAGACGACTATGAAAAGATTAAAATTTTTGGATAAACTACCCTTTTAGCAAAAGTACCAAGTGAGAAAACTACATAGACTATGAACAGAGTAGGTGGGATATTTATTTAGTAGAGTTTGTTGTATTTTGTTTTTTTACACTTGATACATTTAAGCCTGCAGTTAGAAGTTCTTGTCTCGATTTTCGTTCACCATAGCCACAAACCAAAGTGGTTAAAACTCCAGACTCCCTGTCTGAGCTAAATGGTCAGTTGAGTTTGGTTCCACACCAAATCTTATATGTGATGTCAGTTGGAAAAATGGTCTTGATTGGCTCCATTACCGGCTGCTTGCGTTCTTTTAATTTGCTTGTGTTCTCCTTTGACCTCTGAGAAATCAGTGTAAAATCAAACCAGAGATGAATGACTTGCCCTCACTCTTTTTCTTGAAGTGGAAAAGAATTTATCAGTGCCATGCTAGCTTTAGAGGATGACTCCGAACATGGACTGAAAGCTATGCTTGTGTGTGTGTGTTAGGGAATAGAAAGCGTACTCTAGAGAGTGTGCTTTGCCACGGTCCAGGTTTGAAAATGATGGAGCTCTCTGAAGTGCAGGACGTTATTAACACAGCACACTGGAGCACATTATCAAGATGCCTTCTACAGGGGCTCAGGGGAAAACAATCACTTACCGTACGCCTACCGCATATCCCATCAATCATGTCACAGTTGTTCCATGGTGAACAATTGACTTTTTCATTTTCTTTCCGCGTTTTACTCTTTCTCGCTGCTGCTTTTTCTCAGATTAGGTTTGAGCTGGGCTCAGTTTTATGTTAAATATACACTGTAGTCAGTTTCACTTAACCTGTCTGAACCTTTAACCACGTTACTAAACTTGAACAGTAAGCTTGTTTCTTTCCTTACTTGTGCTGTTGTTATTTTGCATTTATCTGATCTTCTTTCCCCAAATGACCCATATAATTCCAGAACATTTTCATTTTGAGGAATTGCTAACTTGCATTTAAAGGATAGTTCAACTGAAAATGTAAACTTTCATGCATTACTCACTCCCATGTCTTTCCAAACTATACTAATTGAAAATAAATCTCACATAAAAAATTTTAAAAATGGGGTCCAGTGTGGTTTTCGACCCTATGCATTGTGTGGACCAAAAATATCTTCATGTTCCACAGATGAACATCATTCTTAAAGGTTTGGAAAGACATGAGTAAATAGTGACAGAATTTTTTCTTCATTAACAAGCCAACCATATTTCATAATCAAATATCTTTTAGCTTTTGATGTCTTTTAGCTAAACGTCACTATAAATAGCTTTAAGAACGTATGAAGACATTCTCATCCATATCAGCACATTGGAAGCCATTGTTCCATTGAATGCCTTATTACTCTGGAAAGGATTGTGAAACAGAGCTGTTTATATTGTGTCATTTGCCTTAACATATTGCAGGCTTTAGCTTAAAGATTATGTGTACTGGAGGAGAATGATGTGGTAAAAGGCTTGGGAAGGAATTAGCACAGACAGATTTGCTTTGCACCAAGTCTCAGCGCTCTGGATCCAGAGATTGGAGAACAAATGTCTCTTATGCTCACCAAGGCTGCATTTATTGGATAAAAAAACCTTAACAGTAATATTGTGACAATTATTCAAATTTAAAAACAGCTATTTTCTATTTTAACATTTTGAACTCAATTTAAATTCGTGTGATTGCAAAGCTGAAATTTCAGCAGCCATTACTCCAGTGTCAGGTGATTCTTCAGAAACCATTGTAATATGTTTATTTGAGCTGAAGACACATTTCTACGGAGCCCCTAAAGGGACCTTGGCAAAAATAAAAAAATAAAGACTATCGCGTGCGCACGCATTACAAATTCCGGTGTGCGTTATAGCATCATTGATGGAAATGTGGAACTAGGAATGACATATACGGAGCTTATTTTTCATCAGTAATCGCAGATCGCAACATGGAAGAGGAATTTATTGAATTTTTGAGGTCACGGGATATTCCTACGGAGCCCACATTTCCATCAATGATGCTATAACGCACACCGGAATTTGTAATGCGTGCGCACGTGATAGTATCTCGTACGCACGCGAAACGTTTCTCGTGCGCACGAGATACTATCTCGTGCTCACGAGAAACTATCGCGTGCGCACGCTTTAAGTTTCGAGTGCGCACGCCATAGTCTTTATTTTTTTTATTTTTGCCAAGGTCCCTTTAGGGGCTCCGTACATTTCTTATAATTAACAATGTTTAAGTTTTTAGTTTTTTTTTTAAACTGCATTTTTTCCAGGATTCTTTGATGAATAGACCCCAAACCTTTGAACAGTAATGTACATATGCAAGCCAAAAAATAACAACAATTGTATTATAGTGTGTATGCAATATCCATACAGTAGATGTCTCAATAGTCTTTACTTTGCACTTCAGGTGAAGCTTGCTGTGCTTTGCCGTCTTTGATAAAGTATTAAGTTAAGGCAGCCTTGGTGCACAGGCTGAGATAAAAACAAGCGGTGTGCGATCTGTGCAGTGGTTGCTAGTGAGAATATATTTAGTCAGTTGCAACTTTTTTGTTTCATTTCCATATTTCTGAAGATTAACAAATATTTTGTCTATTCAAAAACGTCTGTTCCTGGCCCTCATTACACAATGATGCGCCCCCCATAGAAACGTAGGTGGATGGAAGAAACAGAGCGGCTGCATATGTGTAGCGCTTGTAGTGTTTCCCGTCTGCCTTCATCGCTTTACTGTCTCGTTCTCTCTCGCACACAGACTTTATTGCAGTTAATTATCGCACATGACTATTTGTCTCTGCTTTCCAGCAATAGCCTCCTGGGAAAACTTGAGCCCTTGACGGCACATGATTTGAAATAGCATCCCATTGGATGCACTGGTCATTAAAGCCTTCAGTGCTTTAATAGGGAGGGGGGGTGTGCTGGTGTTGTGATTAGGATGGAGGAACCAGGCGTCACCCCCCTTTGGGCCCTGAGCTTCTTTATTAAAGAACCTAGTTTGCAGTAAGAAGCCCCAATAAATTGTATTTTTCCCTTTTTGCAGACCGGGGAGAAGGGGTAATGCCTTATTGATCCTGTCAGCGTGTAGCTGGCATTAGTGTGCTCGGGAGCCCTTTCCTGCTGTTTGCTTCCAGCTAGTAAGACACCTCTCTCTGGACCTGGTGTTTACTTTAGACTTGCACAGGGTTGAAAGAGACCCTTTCCCTTTTCTCTACACTCTCATAAGTAAATCAGCACTAACGAAGTTGCACTAAAGGGTTACTTAGCCTAGCAACAAATTGTTTTCAGAGGCTCCATCCGTGTTGATTTCATGCTAGTAATAGCATGTACCGCAGTCATGGCAACAGCTATGGAGAAGCACTCACCGTTGGCATGGATACAGGTCACCAGTCCTCCATGGCAAGACAAGAGGAAGACTTGGACAGTGGGATATTTCTACTCTGAGGACAACAGGGGGGGTTGTTGTTTTCTAGACACTAAAATTAGTTCAAATGAATGCTCCTAATGTTTAAGGGATGTCTGATTTAGGGTAGACTGTGTTTTGCCTCATACTGTATAGTATCTTATACCAAAGCTGAATTTATTTGATTAAATTTAGTTCTAACAGTTATATTGTGAAATACTATCGCAATTAAAAAAAACAAGCATAAATCATAAATCACAAGCAAAATTGACTCTCAAATAAATTGACAAATCACATGTCAAAGCTGAAATTTTAGCATCATTACTCCTGTCAGTGTTACATGATCCTACAAAAATCATTCTAATATGATGATTTTGTGCTCAAGAAACATTTCTTATTATTATCGATGTTGAAAATTGAAAATGGAAAATAATTTGTGGATTTATTTTTTTTTTTTTTATGAAAAGAAAGTTCAAAAGAACAGCATTTATTTGAAATAGAAATATTTTATAACAGTGTAAAAGTTGTAATGCATCATTGCCAAATAAAAGTAATAGTTTCTTTAAATGTTAATTTATTTAATAATTTTTCTCAACCCAATTTTTTTAAATACAGTTTATTTATATAAGTGGGGACATGGCATTCAGAAGAAATTGTATTTTAGGTGCCTGCTTTGGTCATTGTTTAGATTTGTGCTCAGATTTTCTGATGTTGATTAAGACAGGACCAGCTACATATTTCATCTGTGAGAAGCATAGAACCATTTCACAATCTCTTTAATCCTTTCCAGAGATTTTAATTTTGTTTGCTTGTATTTTCTCACAAGTTCACACCGTTTCTCTCTTTTTCACAAATGCCTAATAGAAAAATTCACAATAGAAAAAAAATATACAAATGAAATAAACTAAGTTTTGCAGGTACAGAAATAAAACACTGTGTTGTCATTTCTGTATGAATTAAATATAAATGGATACATATTAAAGTGATTCAGTCAGTGAGTGATTTATTAACAAATAATATTAATAAAACAGACAGCAACAGAAGCTGTCTTCTTATTGGGCTGCTGTCTTTTTAAGAACAAATGCACGGATATAATATACTGTTACACATCCGATTTTCTCCTAACTGTTTTTGTTAGCGCAGGACACAACAGACTGTTTAGGTTGGGTTTTATTTGACCATTCAATCCAAAAAGCTGTGAAAATTTGGGATTGCATGCATCTGAGAGGCGGCATCTGTGCTGTGAGTCCGTCAGCACGAGCAGCGCACTAATAACACTAACGTCTCAAGTAGTACTGCGAAGTTTAAGAAATGTAACACTTCAGAAAATCGATTTTTGAAATTTGTGATTCGATTCGAAACGGTAGAATATAGAATCACGATATGTGAATCGAATGTGAATGTGAATCGATTTCCCCCACCCCTACCGAGGATGCTCAAAAGTTTAATTATTTGCCAATTCTTTATCCCTAAAACAAAGCAAAAGCACATTCTGATCATTTTATCCAGTGCCAGGATGTTGCGATTTGGAGTGTGTGGGGGTAGTATATTTCCAGCTGTACATCTTTAGGCAACACATTCATCTTAAGTGATTCAATAGGAACAGCTCTCGAGTGAGACGGCAATTCTGCTGGTGTGTCGGGCGCTTAAAGAAATTGATGGAGGATCTGTGCAAGAAGCAGATATAATAGCCTATGGTTAAGCTGCCATTACATTTTGTCTTTTACTTTGTTTTGCAGAGAGCACAAGAGAGCGTGTGTGTTTTTTGCAGGATGTGTCTTTCCTGTTAGCCCTGTTTGCTTTCTGGACAGATTGGCAGGAGGGGCTAAAGTGATTGAGTGTAGCCATGGCTACTGTATGAGTGTTTTGCCATGGTGATCCAGCCTCTTGAATGGTTCCTTATGCAAGATTCAGGTTGCTCAGAATATCCTCAAATTAATATTTCCCACCTGGTAAAATAACAAGGTGTTCCCCAAGGGTCAGTCTTTAGATTTACTGTTACTGTTGAAAATAATGAAATGTAAAATGACCACGAAAATGGATGCGCGTTCACATTTATCATTATTTAAAATGGGTCAAATGTGCATTTTAGTCATTAGGCAAATGCTGTCATTCATTATGACTTAAAAAAAATAGTTTTTTTGTTTACAGAAGTATTGCTATGGTTAACAGATGGCAAGAATACAATTCTTAATGGTTATTTGCTAGGAATAGAAGCACTCATAATAATACTTCTATTTGATGCTAATAAAGTTGAAGACAAAACTGTTTTACTCTTTTTATTTCTAATAAAAGCATGTTTTTTTTTCTTCTGTTTTGTTCAAGTGAACAATGACTTGCCCTCACTCTTTTTCTTCTGTTTTGGGTTTTTTGGACCAGTAATACAAATTCAATGAAAGATCTAAGCTCGTCAGCAGACCAGTGTTCTGCAATGGGACGAATCATATAAACTAGCAGCACAAGTGCGTTCTCGCGGTCATAGCCGCCTGGAATAATTTTTGGTTGAGTGCTATTGAATCAGTAACAGCTCTTCTGTCAAGGCAGCCCAAATTCCCTCGAAAAGTAAAAAGTCTGTCACAATGCAGTGCTGCCATTATGGTGCTGCGCTTTGTTACATTGAGCTTGTACCAATGTCCCAAGTAGAGTTACAGTGCAAAAGACAAGGAATTGTTACAGAATGTGCCAGAATTACATAATGCTATCATTGTCATCATTTGTTTTTGTTTGTTTTTGTTCTCTTTTGATTTTATTTGTCATTCTGGCAACATTGTCTATCAGTCGACATCTCAAAAAATGCTGGTAAGTTTATTTATTTTTTATAAAAGTACTGAGCCTGATTGCACTCATTTTATTCTCTGTTGGTTTTATTATTTTTTAAATTCTATTTATCTCTTTGATGGTCACATTGTGGCCATTTTGGTGCTTTATTGACACACTGCAGCTTTGTGAATGCAATGGAGTTGGGGTGAAGGTGTTAGAGGGAAAACACTGGTGTGAAATGTCTGTCTTAAAGAGGAGGCTTAGTGTACAATCGGCTCGATAATGAGCTTTAATATACCTCCTCTACCGCTATAGCTTTCCACTCCACCAATCACACTTTCACTAGTTTTTTTCCTTGTCTTTTACAACCTCCAACACCCTGGTGTGCATGCCTTTGAGAGTTTGTCACTGCGTATTGTTGTTATTATTTTGCAATTTAAGGGCACAATTCAAAGTCTTTCAATTTCATCTAGATTGATTTTTCATTGTTTCGTGCATTTTCAGTTGTATGGTGAATGATCCATGCTTACCGCAAGAGGCGGTGCGGGAACGAACACATGGAGCTTGCGCATTGTGCTTCGCTCGCATCAATACATTGCTGTGATGGTTTATGACTGTGTGCCTTGACGCATTTCATTGGAGACTTAAATGGGGATTTGATTTTGTTTGTGCCACCTGATCCTCATTTTGTTTGATTGTTTTCGATTTTCTTTTTGTTTTGTTCTTGAATGCCAAATGCATGAATTAGTTGACGCCTGAAAGTAAAAATGTTGATTATTAGCATCTCATTTTAACTAATGTTTAATTTTGTGCCATCAGGCTGCCTTTTAATTGAATTTAATTTAAAACCCTTTTAATAAATACAGATCGTAAAACAATCATCAGTAGTATACAGGTGATGTAAGTTTTTGCTACGATCACACTGTGCTGTGGGAACTGTTGTTATACCCTGCTGTGTGCTGTGGTACACGGAATATATGGTGTTGAATACCTTTATTATGTTAGCCTGTATTTTGATACTCAAAATCTATATCATTCTCAGTAGGACAGTACAGGGTTGGATTGTCCGGCGGGGTTACAAGCCACAGAGTTGCACTAAAGTGTGACAAAATTCAGTCATGAGCTCAGCTCTTTCAATAGGAGAGGAACCCAAGTATGGACTTATTTCCTAACATGTTAAACAAACCAAGACCTCCCTTTCAAAAAAAGGCTATGCTAATAAATTTTTTTAAAGAGGCATAAAGAATAGAAAGGTTTTTTTTTTTTTTTTTTACAGAGGGGCTCTTTGTCATCACTTTATTTGATTTGCATGCACTACTGTTCAAACATTTGAGGTCAGTAATGTGTGTGTATATATATATATTTAAATGTTTTCAACAGATGTCTCTTATGGTCATAAGCAAAACTGCTATAATTTTTCAAAATAGTAATTAAAAAAATCATTCTAATATAATGATTAAGAACTCGAGAAACATTTCTTATTATCATTGTTGAAAACAGTTGTGCTGCTTAATATTTTTGTGCAAACTTTGATATTTTTTTTTACGGGATTCTTTGTTGAATATAAAGTTCAAAAGAACAGTGTTTACTGTTTATTTGAAATCTTTTATAACATAAATGTCTTTACTGTCACTTTTCATCAGTTTAATGTGCCCTTGTTGAATGAAAGTATTTATTTCTTGAGAAAATCGTACTGACCCTAAACTTTTGAACGGTATATCTTACGGTATATCCATTTTCTCTTTTCTCTTCTGTAGTCCACTCCATTGCATCTGGCAGCCGGATACAACAGAGTTCGAATTGTTCAACTTCTCCTACAACATGGCGCTGATGTTCACGCTAAAGACAAAGGGTAGGTCTGCTTTTTTACTTTTAAATAAAGATTGTTTCCATTAACTATTTCCACTCTGGTAAAAGCTTTGGTTCATTAGTCGTCCTTTGTCCATATATTTCTTAAAGTAAAGGCCCATTTTGTGCATACATCTTTAAATCTTTTTTTTTTTCTGGTGTGTGTTTTTTTCTGTTCTTGCAATCCTCAGTGGTCTTGTTCCTCTGCACAACGCCTGTTCATATGGACACTATGAGGTTACAGAGCTACTGCTGAAGGTAAGGTCAAAAACCTGAGTGATGTATGTATGCATATATTGAGTGTGACCTGTATGGAAGACAAACAACACTGTTCCATTTGAGCAGCATGCACTGATGCACAATGCAATGAAGCAACATGTTAATCTGAGGGTTTGTCCTAACTAGTTGCAACTGTCAGTCACTTGGATTCTGTCTTGTCACAATGAATAGTCCCAGCCTCAGTATATCGTCCTTGTTCCAAAGTCCTGCTCCACATATATCTTAAACTAGTGCTGTCGCGATTTGTGTGTGTGTGTGTGTGTATATATGTATACACACACACACACACACACACACACACGCACACACACACACACACACACACACACACACACACACACACACACACACACTAGGGCTGTCACTTTACATTCGAAAATCGATTGCACAATCGATCGGACCAACCAACACAAGTTTCGAAAACGAAAATAGAGAATCGATTTTAGAGCTGCAACTAACGATTATTTTAATAATCGATTAATCTGTCGATTATTTTTCGATTAATCAATGGATCGGATAAAAAAAACTGAAAACAAAAAAAGCATTCATTTCCAACCCTTTGTTCAAAAGCAGAACTGACAGTGCAAATTCACAGTGCAAAAAATCTTTCAAAAAATCCGAAAGTGCACTTTCTATTTAATTTTAGTGATATTAAGTTATGTTTGTTTTTTAATTTTATCTGTATTTACCTGCTGCTGCTGCTACTTTGTCAACAGAAGCTTTTAGGTGCGCAAGAGATCTCTTCAGTCTATTCAGGTGTAATTGTACATCAAAGTAGGCCTACTGTATATGCCTACTTAAAATATTGTGTCCAATGTTTTAGGAGAATATTTGTTTATTCCTGATGATTCTTTTGCATGCTAGGCTTTGATTAGGTTGTGCTATTACAATATAAAGAGAATAGCCTACTAGTATACGTGTGTGATATATTCAGCCGTCAAGAAAGTTTCACTTCAACCAGGTAATCAAGGTTGGCAACCATGGCCATCAAATTTCTCATTGTTACCATATGCATTAACACCCTCAA
This sequence comes from Tiaroga cobitis, assembly GCA_030578255.1. Lineage (NCBI taxonomy): Eukaryota > Metazoa > Chordata > Actinopteri > Cypriniformes > Leuciscidae > Tiaroga > Tiaroga cobitis. The sequence goes on along the minus strand of CM060611.1, from coordinate 23,293,514 downwards.
AATGTATGATCACTTAAATAAGAGGAATTTAAACTATATGAAAATAACAATCGTGGCTTGCTGTCAGATGATACAGACCTCAAAGGGCATTTCATTACATATTTCACACAAAGAATATTTTTGTTGCCATTTTTTTAATCATGCTGATAATTTTATTTATTTCATTTAGTTAATATTATCTTCTAACATTTAAAATAGTAAATCTATTTGAACAATCATCAACAGGTTCAATTATGACTTATAAAATCAGTTAAATTAATTTAAATAAAAATAAAATCTTTGTCACTACAGCATATACACAAGTATCAAAGTGAAAGTCTTGGATGCAATTATGTTGTGACAGGAAATACCAGAATCCACAAAACATTAACTGCATATTATACATGTAATGCACAGTATTCTCATAATATACATACAAAATGCATAATTACAAAGATTTTTAGGGAAATAATCCGTCTCTGTGAGTCCATATAACACAAGTGGATTGTAACCCATGTATGACAGTTGGTCGGAAGTGATTTTTAATAGTTTAAACAGTTTACATTATTAGTATTTTTCTTATCCTATTGTTTCCCTTCAGAAGGCATTGATTTATCCACTGAGGTCGCATGGACATCACGGTCACTGTGTGTGGTTTTTAAAGCATCTTTAGGACTCGCAGAGATGGATTACTTTCCTTAAAATCTTCATTCGAATTTATCTGTAGAAAGAAAGAAAGTAAAATGCATGAGGGCAAGTAAAATAAGTGAGAATTTCATTTTTGGGTGAACTATCCCATTCATATGCTGTTGGTATGCTAATCCATGATCAGCAGAGACTAATAAGAATAAACTGCAACCTCTTGTACTGTGTTTGTTTTAAACTAGAGCTCCAAAGAAATTAAAATATTTGCTATTTTATAATATTAAAATAAAATACATCAGGTGTCTGAACATCAGGATCCCAGTCATTCAAAGGTGATATGTCTGAACAAAGTAACATTATTGTCTGATGGAGACTGTTGATCTCTGGTATTATCACTCCATCCTCTGTGTCAGCATCAGAATTTTGTTTATGGAAAAGTTGCTCAACTCCCTGGAAAATGAGGAAGGAAATGTATTATAATCTAACAATACAAACTGCTTTGAACTCCCACATGCAGTAACAAGTTGCAGACTTAAAATAATTATTTCAAACAAATTATATAAATGTTTTAAGGGATTTTACAGTACTAAATATTGACCTCCGAGTCATGCACCATTTATCATCTGTAATACTGTTGTGTAACCAGTAGATGGCTGTATAGCCCTATAAACATTTATCCATGGCTGTGTATTCCCTAGTTGCTGGATGTTTTCAGTCATAATTACTTGCATGTATTAGGTTTCGCATTATTATTACTCAAATATGGATACAAAAAAAGCATTTTGTTGCATTTTGCATGATCTAATCGAAGCAAATATGATCTAATCGAAGACTGTAACCGTATGTAACGTTAGATAAACAAGGCATGTAATGATTGGGCTAACTTACCAATTAAATCAAGACGACACTGCTGTATAATGTTATGGGCTCTCACTGAGCTCTAATATGCCTCTCCACCTGAAAAAGCAAGTACTGTATTATAATTAGTATTAGTTTAGTATAAAAAAAAAAAAAAATCAGACTTACCACGAGTAGGCTATCCAGTATTCTGATATCGACAATAACAAATTATATCATTTGTCTGTACTATTCCTTCTATAAGAAATCATCTCAACAATATAGTGTAACAGTAAATAAATACAGATATAAACTTAATATCACCTAAATGAAATACAAAGCTGCGCTTACAGACGCTCACATCCACACATGTAAACAACACTGACGTCTTCACTTCCAGCCAGGTCAAGAAGCTGTCAATCAAAAACTTAGTAGCCAATGAGAACACACTACTACTAGCCCCGCCCCCACGAGAGATTTGTGTCAGAACACCGAACGAAAACTCAGGGAGCGTAAATGAAAACTCTGGAAGCGCATTTGTAAGATTAGATCAGTAAAAGAAATATGAGGAATAGTTAGCAAAACATGCAGTGTATTAAAAACTAAGTCAAAAAAATTGCCTACGATTCATTCTTTTTCAGTTTCAAAGATATTTTATTCAGTTTCAATTTTATATTTTCATTAGTTTCTTGAAAAGTTACGTTCATTATTATTGGAACAAAAGTAATTCCATAAACATCCTTGAGCTGTTAAAGTAATAATAAAAAATTAAAAAAATAGACTAACACAAAAAAACATACACATGTATGCTTTACATATGCTATTTTAAAATAAAGTGCTCAAAAATATGTATATTTTTGTATAAAGGGACCTGAGGTGTCAGAACAATAAATAGTTTATAAAAAACAAAGAAAAATACAAATCAGAAAACTTAACAGGATTTGTTTGAACGTCAGAACTTGTTCTCTACACTCACAGACGCACATGCTCACAAACTCTCACGACTCACACTCACAGATGCAAACACTCACAAACTTGTGTTTTGTTTTTTTTGTCAAATATGTTATGATCTTTAACAAAATGTTTGACATTATTTGACAAACACATGCACACAAAAGACAAGTCTCGTGCAGTCGGATAATAGGTAATAATAATAGCAATAATAGTAATTATAACAGAAGATAATATCTGTAGTCTATCCTAATATTAATTATAAATACAATGTATATACAATATAAATACAATATAAAATAATATAAAAAAACAAATGCAATGGATTGACCACCTCATATGGTGTGTAAGGTAGGCCTATTTTGCAGCTCATCCTTTCCTAGGAAATAGTGAAGTTTCTAAGAGTCATTTAGAGTTAAGAATGAAAAATTCAGTGCTGCAAATATTGGGGGAGAAAAAAATTCCCTTGTAGTGGTACTTGAGACAAACAAGAAAGTGTTTTCATCTTCTATCTGATTCAAATCACAGTCTGCTAATTCAGTGGTAATAATTTAATTGTTGTTTTTATTTATATTATTGTCCATTTATCGAACTTCCATGCCTCTTATATAATAATTATATATTATGTACCAATTTACTAATGCTCGGACACACTCGGTCTCTCTCACGCACTGTCGCTCGCGCGCACACTCAGTCTCTCTCGCGTACGGTGTCCAGTCCGGCGCCTTATAGCTCTGCTCCGCGCTCAACTCAACATTTTTTTTTATACTCAAACATCTCTGTGACTTATTGATAGTCGCGCGATGCAGCGAATTGATTATGAAATTCGTTGCCAACTTTTTTTAATAATCGATTTTTATCGATTTAATCGATTCGTTCTTGCAGCCCTAATCGATTTTAAATGGCCTTCTCTCGGAGCGCATCCAGCTCGTCACGATACGCCCGCAGCGAACGCGCGTCACACAGCAACTGCAGGCTCTGACAAACACGCATAACAGCAAATTATACTTCTGTATAATGTCTCTTTTTACAACAAAAATGTGAATTCTGCCGGTATTCAGACAGTCTCATGCATACAGACACAGCTACGGCTACAATCGCCTACGTAGGTGAAATTTGTTTGACGTTTCTAATCGTAAACACAGCCATGTTGAAGCCTGCAGTGATGTTTTTCATTGATGTTATGGCAGTCCACTCCGCTTATTGTTTTTCGAGAATGTTGCACTCCTGTTTGTCATTGTGCACGAAACTTCACGCCAATAAATCATCAGAAATATTGCTGACCTGTGCGCGTCTCTCAAGCGCCCTCTTTACGTTCGTCCTAATGCCTGTTAGTTGTCTGTGGATTTGCCTATATTTGGCGTTGAAAATGGAAACTTCTTTAGATGGAAAATCGATTTTACAATCGAACAGGATTTGTTTCACAAAGTGACAGCCCTAACACACACACACACGCACATATATATATGTGGTTCGACTGGTCGAGACTGTTTTCCAAAGATGGCTCCTGCCTGTATACGCAAAGTTTACTGCCTTTATAAAATATCTTCTTATTAAACTGAAGATTAAACGGACCCTCATTATGTTACTGTGTTATTGTGGGGCTATTTCGAGCCTTGTTAGTGGTATTAAATAGCGATTTTTATTTTTCATTACTCAATGCCTTATATACTAGCGTTATAAGCTAAACAGTTTTAGAGATAAAACTCTTTATATTCGATTATCATGAAAACAAATCTCAGAGAACGGTTGACTAGGTACCAATGTGTTATTAGACCAAAGGTTCATTTTGTGCCGGAGTTGTCCTTTAACATTTTTCATCGAATATTTATATTTTATTTTATTCCAGCTTTATTTCAGTTAACAAAAACTTTTTAGATTTTTAGTTTTTGTTAAAGGGCCCCTATCATGGATTTTTGAAAATGACCTTTCATGTAGTGTGTAACATAGCTTTAAAGTCCCTGTAAAGGCAATTCTAAAAAAAAAAATTCTAAACCCATTATAAATGTTAGAAATGTATTGCTAAAACATATTACAAAGACTGTGAACTGTGAATTACTGAATTGTGAAGTTAGACCGCTAAACAGTTTTTCACCATTGCTATTTTACGGATTTTTTGGGCGGGGCTAAAACAGGGCTCGATGACGCACTGGAGCCCATGAGCTCGTGGACACGCCCCTACTTGATGACACACCGAGGCCACTGAGGCTGGCTGGCCCCTCCCCTAACAATAGAGCACATTCACATCAGTTCGCCGCTCAATCTCGAGTTACTGTCAGTACTAGTTACTACAGCCTACTACAGTTTACTAGCTAGCTATGCCTTCTACACGGAAATGCGTAGGCTACTACCTGGATGCGATCATGTACAAATCAGATCGGTGTCTTTTTTTAAATTTCCTAAAAACGATCACATCAAGAAGAGGTGGATTAATTTTGTGAAGAGCCAACCTTGATGGAGAGCTGAGGATCACCGCCAACACCCGCCTCTGTAGTGATTATTTTACACAGGATAGTTTTATAAACTGTCGTCTGAGACACCTGGGATTCACTGATAATCCGCTGTTACTGGTGAATGGAGCCGAAATCTCCTGCCTCGGCCTGCATCCTCCCGTCCCGAAAACAGTATCAGCTAATATCACTGTCGGCAGCTTTCCCGCGAGTGGGCGTGGTTTCAGCGCAGCCAGCGGACACGCCACCAGCGTTTGAGAGCAGAGAATAATGCTCACTTTTTCAAGATTTTGATAGCTTATTTGATGTACTTGCCGGCTTTTTTTATCATTCAAATTTTGCTGGGTGGCTAATAACACATTTTTCTGTGGTGTGACAAACTCAGAACATATACTTAATTTTGACTTTACAGGGACTTTAAGTGAATGAAAACATCCTGCAAAGTTTTAAATCTGAAAGTGCGCCGTATATAAAGTTATTGTCTTCCAAAAGTTAGAGTCGACTCTGAGTCAATGAAATGAAAAGTTTTTCAAACGAGTCATTAGCCGTTTCGTAGTGACGTCAATACGAAACATTAGCATATTGGCCGCGCCCAGTTATTGTGCGCGCCGCGCACTCGTAGGGAAACTTAAACATCAAATGGCAGCTGATTTCTTTACTGGACAGCATCATGTCGAGAAGACGGCGCTGTGCAGGTGTGGAGGTAAAGCCAGTTATTTTTCACTCCCCAAGGATGAGCATGTGAAGAATCAGTGGTTAAATTTCATCTTTACCATGATATCACAGCAGTACAATCCTAAACTATTGCTGTTCCTTTATTTTACTGACGACTGTTGAGTTCAATGCAGGATTCACAAACCGCTTGCTCTTGAAAGATGGTGTTCAAAATACTTAGTTTTGAGTTTTATATTGTGTCCTGCTAACTCACATTATCACTGTCTTACTGAAATACTTCTGCTGATCAGCTGTGGGCCACTATTATGGACTCCTCCTTGCAATGGTCGATGGAGGTTGAATAACTAGTTCTTCTAATATTTCATCATCGCACTCCCACTCGCATTAATATGGTAAAATCAACGTCATTGTTAATTACTGTGTTTAGTTTACGGTGTAGGAAGCCTCAGGTCACGCAGAGCTGGCGGTGTTATGCTATCGATGTTTTTGTTCTCGAGTGTTGCCAACTATTTTCAAAGGAAAGTAGCTAAGGCCTTCCCTAAAAGTCGCTAAATGTCGCTGGATGACGTCATACGTCACTTAGCATATTAATGACGCCATCGCGTCGTACTTGCGTTCTGTCAGCCTAGTGCGTTTTCTCTCTAAATTAATGCTCTGTCTATTTATTTAATATAATATAGCCGAATGTCAAATAAAACTGTTCTCGTTTCCTATTTGTTTGTTGTCAGACAATAGAACGAGTAGCTATAATATAGTGAATGATTACATTTTGTATAGGCCTATGGGGAACATTATCTGAATTGAGAGAGTTAGGGAACCGAATGAACTAAGCTCTGTGATAGTGAGTGTTACAAGTAATAAGCACAAGAAAAGAAATAAAATTAAAATGGTCAAACTAAATTCTTTAAATATAAAACAAAAGAAAAGCAGATATAAAGTCCGTGGAAAAACACTGCTCATTGCGTCTGTCAGCGACCGTGCGCTCCTCTCAGCCATTCACTGAACAGGGGAGACGCAGCTAGAGAGAGTGATGACAGGGAGAAAGCAAGACAGGACAGTAACGTTACTGGCAACATTTGGAGGTTACTGAGGTTTGTCCAAAAAGTCGCTAAAATTGTCGCTAGTCGCTTTTTTGAAAAAAAAAATGCCGCTAAAGGGGTCTGAAAAGTCGCTAAAAATAGAGACAAAGGCGCTAAGTTGGCAAAACTGTCACACGCTCAGGCTCTGTCTGGACGCGCTGTACGCTGTACAATCACAACAGACTGCGCTGTCTGGCCAATCAGAGCAGAGAAGCTCACAGAGAGGAGGGATTTAGAGAGATTGATTCATTTGACGAGCCGTTTGAGAGTCATTGAAAATGTGATGTGCGAATGTATATTGTGAGGAAATTAAACAGTTTTTTTTTACATTTGATGTGTGTAAACATATTGTAGGAGACTCTACAACAACATTAGGAAACTTTAAAATACCACGATAGGGGCACTTTAATGTTAATAACCCTGACTTGGTTTACTTTATCGTCCAGCCCAATAAGAAAGTGACATCTTCCATGAATCTCCTTCATTTTTGCATGTGCAGCTTCATTCTGCATGTGTTGTCAAAGTTCAGTTTGTTCAGTTTCTCTCCCTTGACTTGAGCCAGAATATTAACAGAGTATGGCCTTAAGTCCAGCTCCCTTTATTTACAAAGCTGTTATATGGAACACTATGCTCACGGTGTGTTGTCCCATGCTTGCTGTGTCAACAGAGCCCCGTGGAGCAGCCCATCTGTCTCTAGAACAATGTTTGGAGTTTGATACACAGCAAAGCAGAGTATTCTCAGTCTCTTGAGAGCTTATCACAATATCACTAGCTCCCCAGATCGCATTAAGCCCCCTCAATCATTATATTAGATTAAATGTACCTTACAATGATGAGAATACTATTAAGAATCATTTTATTTTACACCGATGCATTATTATGAATACCTGGCGTTATCTCAATGTTTCTGAGTTGCAGTTCAAGAAAAAAAAAAAAAAAACTCTCCAGCTCAAGAAGTGTTTTACAGGGGTGTATTCACCCAAAAATTATTTACTGACCCTCATGTCATAAAACACAAGAGGAGAAATTTTTCAGCAGAATGTTTTCCATACAATGAGAGTGGATTGTGACCAGGGACGGTCAAACTCCAAATATGACAAAAGCACCTTCAAAGTAGTCCATACAACTTGTGTGTTATATTCCAAGTCTTTTGAAGCCATCCAATATATTTTTTTATGAAAAGACAGAAATTTAAGTCCTTATTCACTGATAATCATCTCCACTGATCTCAAATCTCATTCATAGTCACCTCTTTTCAAATATGGCCAATCAAAGCGTGTCACACCTGATGTCATTGATTTTCATGTTTTAATGAGTTCCCCGAAGCCATTCACTTTCATTGTATGGCAAAGATCAGTCTGAACTTATCGTCTAACTTTTTATTTAGCATTTGATGGTAAAAAGACTTTTCTTTTTAGAAGATCTATGCCATAGTTTTGTACTGTCTACCCCCTGCCTTTGAGTGCAAGTTGATGTCTCCCTCCTGGAAAACTGCCATTTTCTAAAAATGTGTTCGATATTCTTTTCCCTCAGTGCTATTAACTTGGCTTCTGGGGCATAGAATGCTCCCTAATAGCTATAAATTCATAATCTATGCTAAAACTGCTGTAACTAGTCAAGTGGAACCGCATAATGTTCTCAATGTATTTGAAAATGAATTTGGGGCCTCTGAAATGGCGCCATCCTTTTAACGTGATCTCACCATGAATGTTTTTCTGTAGCATGGGGCGTGCGTCAACGCCATGGACCTCTGGCAGTTCACCCCTTTGCACGAGGCTGCCTCCAAGAATCGCGTGGAGGTTTGTTCCCTGTTGCTGAGTCACGGAGCCGACCCCACGCTGGTCAACTGCCATGGGAAGAGCGCGGTGGACATGGCCCCGACCCCTGAACTCAAAGAGAGGCTCACATGTGAGTTTACCTTTTATTTTAATTAAACTGACCCCAATCACTTTTAAGAGAATATTCTTTGGTTCCTCAAGGCTGCATTTACCATGACAAGAGAAATGCGACAATTTAAAATAACTTTTCAATTGTAATAAGTCTTCGCAGGTCGCATTTGCGCACGAAGGACCCTCACGAGACTGACTTCTGAGGCTGCATAACGGCTTAAATGATCTATAACAAAATGAAGGGAGTTTTGGTGATAACTAAGTGAATATTTAATAACTACAATACTAATTTCTCACTAGAAATGACATCAAAAGTGGAAAACGTTTGTCAAAAAAGTACTGTACATTTACACATAAACTGCTCACCCAACCGCAACTTTCAAACGCAATTAAATTTTTTTAGCTTAAGGTCGTGTGTCCACCAAAGCATTTTTAGCAAGCTGAAAACGCCTGGCTGCGGGCGCTTGAGAACTATTCGGTGGCACAGCATTTTTTTAATCTGTCGAGACTTCAAGAGATTTCCACAACGCACGCGCGAGAATTGCGATCTCCTTCAACTACTTCAGTTAAGTTCTCGCGCGTGCGCGTCGTGGAAATCTCTTGAAGTCTCGTTTCAGGCCTACAAGGAAGAAAAGGAATAGTCGAATAAAGTCGTTATTTTTGTTTGTTTTTTCGCACAAAAAGTATTCTCGTCGCTTGATAAACTTATAGTTGAGCCACTGTTGCGACATGGAATATTTAAACATTTTCTTTAATGACTTTCTGGACCGTCCGGTGTCATTCCCTTAGGGAGCCTATGTAGCAGTCATAAACCTCTCAGATTTAATCATAAATATCTTCATTTGTGTTCCGAAGACGAACGAAGGCCTTACGGGGTTGGTACAGCATGGGGGTGAGTAATTAATGACTTAATTTTCATTTTTGGGTGAACTAACCCTTTAACCAAATGGGAAAAATACTAGATTAAGTACTTGCTAAACTAAAACTAAAACTGAAATAAAAATAAATTTAAGCTAAATAGAAGAAAAAAATGACATAAGATTCAATTACATTTAAAAAAAAAAAAAAATACATGATTTGAGGCTGGACCATATTCTGAGTTTAAGGCTCGACAGGCTTTGATGCAACTTCTTTTGTTGTCATTATATTCACAGTATAGCAAATGTTGCCTTACAGCTAGAGCTGCACGATTATTCGTTAAAAGGTCACAATCTCGATTCAAACACCCACGCGATCTCAATCCTAAATGAGAACGGTTCGCCTGTGTCTATTAAACATTTGACAAAATCACACCAGAACATTCCGTATTAATCTGCGTTGGTGCCGCAGTTTACCCAGAGAGAGCAGTTGTCACATGTATGTATGAGGCAGCTTCACAAACATTGTTTTCAACATTGGGAAAGCGATCTCACGCTACATCCCGACTCGGATTTCTGGACACAGATCTGCAGAAATACCTTCATTATGACCACCAACACCAATCTACAACTAATACAATATAAAACTATTCACAGAACCCACATCACTCAGAGCAAACTATTCAAAATGGGATTTTCTGACACAGACATCTGCTTACAGTGCACCTCTGGGAGCACAGACACCTATTTTCACGCCATCTGGCTTTGCCATCCTGTTCACTCTCTCTGGACTACATTAACTAATACACTATCCTCGATCCTGGACTGCAGAGTCCCACTATCGGCTGCACTCTGTCTCCTAGGAGATACTTCAGATAGCTCTATCCCTTCCAAATACAAAACCCCAGTCCTTGTTTCTCTAGCAGTCGCTAAAAAAATCATCTTTCAAAACTGGAAATCGAAATCATCTTGCCATTTCACCCACTGGATTAATTTAATTACAGACTTTATTTTGACAGAAGAAACCATAGCTCATAAAAAGAACAATATATCTGCCTTTAAAGAAACCTGGAATCCCCTCATAAGTTTTTTTACAAATTTAACAGTTAATGTAAACCACGTGCTTTCCCTTTTACCCCCTCTCCACCCCTCCCCCTCAATTACTCCACCCTTACAATCTTTTCTACCCCCCCCCCCCCCAAATATATTAGCTTTGTCTGTTTGTCTGTCTATCTGTTTGTTTGTCCGTCTGGCCGTGTGTCTATCTGACCGTTTGTATGTGTACCTCCCTGTCTCTATATTATGACTCTACGTTATATATCCCTCTACGTTGACATTTTCTCTAAAACCATTATATGAATAAAAATAAAGTTGACCTCCGAAGACGGGGGTGGTGGTCGGGCAAAAAAAAAACAAAAAAAACAAACAAAAAAAAACATTGTTTTCAACCACACAGTATTGAAATTTCTGTGCTACAAATATTAAGTTCTGGGATAAAATAAAAATGTATACAGTAGTCAACATTTGAAGTGGATCAAAAAAGTTAATCAAAGTTGTCCTAATACAAGAATGGGTATTGTTCAAAATTCATGTAAAACTTTGATGAAAGGTTTTGATCCATTTCAAATGACTGTAGTTCAGATATAGACACTGATGTCTACGGTAGCGATGAAAATAAAGTAAATCACCTTTTGAAATAAACTTTTAATTGCGTTAAAAAACAATTATATGGATTACATCTTTACGCCATTAGGTGGCGACAAGTAACTGTTGTTATTGAATCATTAATTAAAGAGATTCATTCAAAAACGCTAATTCATCCAGTAATAAAACAAGTGAAGTATTTATGAGTGAGTCGTTGAATCATTCATTCAAACCGATTTTTAAATTCTTTCAAATGAATTAAACATTTTTAAATAGACGGAAGCAGTTAACATTTTGCCAGAACTTCTAGTATGCTATTTTGCTATTTGCTATATGCTATTTTGTTTAATTGTCTGTTCAGAATCGTGGAAGAATCGTGACACCTCTAGTTACAGTTTTACTTACAGTTCTACTTACAGCTTTTATAAAACAGCCGTGTTCCTTATTGCTTAAGCGTGAAGTGAAGACAACAGACCGTGATATTTCACCATTGCTCCGCATAAGTGGCATCAGATCCCACAAAACTCATCCCACTTGTTTCCCTTACAAGTTTAAGTGAGCTAGATGGAACTTGGCTCTGATTGTTCCTGCCACATTCTCGCTGGCATTGAGACAGACACTTCAAGGTTTTGAGAAAGACGCCTTTAAACCTACTATAGTCTCGTTCTGCATTATTCAAGTGCAGTAGAGGCTGAGTTCCAGTGTGCTGATGAGGTTGGCAGGCGACGTTCTTATTTATTTTCCCTGTGAATTTTCCATCTGTCTTCTCCCAGTGTGGGGTGGAGTGATGTACTTCTGACTGAAACTTTACACAATTTGCTGTGTAAAGATTTTCCTTTATGTGGAATTTTATGTTGAGTTTGAGCCTGTGCTGTGGGTATTTTAGGATGTTAAAAGATATAGTACAACTTGCCAAAATCTGTATCATGTCACATGTAATTGTTCAATCAGTGTTTCAACCGTGGAAAGGCGTCAATAAAACAGCTTGCAAACAATGTCATATAATGTCTCATTTACCCCAGAAAAGCCATTCAATGTTCAAAAACTCATTAGTCAGCTCGAAAATGAACTTAATGCATTACCATTCTGATACATCGACTTGTAAATGAGCCTGTTTGAGTGAGTTGAGGCGGAGCGTATTTGCATATTCATGTATCCCGCGTATACTAAATTAAGTTACAGTTCAAGCTATTTTAAGGCATGAATAAAAAAAATGTACTGGAAAATTGTTTAAATTTGCTATTTTGGAGATCAAAGATGAGTTTTAAGGAATAAAATTACTGACTGAAGGGGGACTTTAATATTATAATGATGTACCAACTTGAGTTCCCTGTATAGTTTGCAGCATTAGTTGAGAGATATTTTTTCTTTTTTCCTTTGAGGAAGTTAACCATGTACTGTACCTGATAGGCCCCAAATGAATAAATATTGAATTTTGAAGTGAATCGAATCGCAAGCTTGTTAATCGAAATCGAATCCAATTGTGAAATTTGTGTCAACGCCAATAAAGTGCCAATAAATGTTTTTTTTTTTCTTTCTTTTTTTTTACTAGAAAGCTAATTTTATTTTTTCCCTTTATTTTCTTGTTAGAGTGCACCAGAATACTTTGTTTACATGTTAAAATCACATATAGTGTACATAATAATGTTATAATCAGACCCGCAAACTCAGAAGAGGTGAAAAAGGTGATGTTTACAAACTATGAAAATGGATATTCATTTAAGATTAACTGTTGTAAATGATGACAAAGGTAATCTAAATCTTGCCGTTGCAATGTTTCGCTAAATATCAGCTCAGCTGTGATGCCCTGTGGCCGAATCCCAGCTGTGCTCGTAATCAGTAAAACAGCACTTTTGTAGGTGGAATAATGTTTTTGTAGTTTGCAGTTTGTTTGAATCGTGGAATAATTGTCTTTGCAGTTCTTATGAGCAGAAGCATAACAAATTGATTGCACAAAATGAATTCGATCAGGTCAAGATTCAGTCATACATTTTAGAAACCCTAACTCGTATTTTTACTGCCATAAACCCAGATTGCATTGTAGCTGTGAAGCTTCAATTACTTTTTTTTTTCACGCTTTGTCTTGATGAATTATGTCTACCACCGGCTTCTGTCAGAGCGTCTTGCATCATCTCTCTACATTTTCTCTTTTGCTCCGGTGCAGACGAGTTTAAGGGCCACTCTCTTCTTCAGGCGGCACGGGAAGCAGACATGGCCAAGGTGAAGAAGACCCTAGCTTTGGAGATCATCAACTTCAAGCACCCACAGACGCACGAGACGGCACTGGTGAGCCCTTCCTCACTCACTTTTGAATCTCTCCTGCTGAGAAATCAGGTTGAAAGCAGATGTTAAAGGGATAGTTCACCCCAAAAATGAAACTCCTGTCATCATTTACTCACCTTCATGTCTTTCCAAGTTTAAATTATTTGCTTTTTTGTTCCTTAAACCGCTAGAGTACCTATTCAGGCAGGATATTCACGGCTCTGCTTCATACAATAAAAGTGAATGGTTACCAAAATGGTGTCCAAGATAGCAAATAGCCCCATAAATGTTACCAAAAAGACTTCTGTGACACTTACAAGGGCTCTATTCTGTGTTTCAGCACTGTACGGTCGCTTCGCCTCACCCGAAACGAAAACAGGTCACTGAACTGCTGCTACGGAAAGGAGCCAATGTCAATGAGAAGAACAAAGAGTGAGTGAATGTGCCTGTCATGTGTTGAAGACTGCTAATGTCTGTCTGTCTCATGATCTTCTCTGTTTAGGGGCTTTCGCACCGGGTAGTTCTAGGTACTTAGTTCTAGGATCTAGCCACCAGGGCAGATCCGCTAGAGCCTGAGCACACAGCGCCTATTCTCCATTAGTTTATCATCTGTCACAGTCCTGTCTAATATGTTATTAGATAGAACTGTTATACAAAGAAAGTAGACGGCATATGAAAAAGTATTTGCGTTTTCTGTGTGGTTGATGCCTAATGCCTACATAATCATGTTTTGCTTGCTCCAAAGTTGCGTTAGATTTTCTCCTTAGTGTAAATGTTGAGGTCCATATATCTCTGTTTTCCATGTTCGTAGAGTTAGTTTGTGGAGTAAATATATAGGCTGTGTAGTGTTTACACGTCTTTTTTTTTTTTAAATAGTGTTTCGCGATTGTTCGGCCAGTCATCCGTACACTTACTGTACGTTCACATCGCCACCGACTTGAGCGTCAAAGAAGCTCTGGCCGCCCTGTCAAGGACGCTTGTCAAAAAGTACGGGGAAGCTTGTTGACGCTTTGAATGCTCTGACGTTGCAGGGAGAATAGAAGTGTCACAACAGAAAAAAACAAGCAAAACATTGAAGAAACCTTTTATAATGACAGCATTTTTATAACGGTTTTGGTCACATTTGGTCGGGAAAAAAAGAATAGTTAGCTATTATTATTATTATTTGCATTAGGCTATAAATGCAATTGGTCAAATCGGTGTTGCCCTCATGCGGTCCCTATTAGCAAACAACGACATGTCATAAATTATAGTTATAGGAAACCTGTAGGAAACCCAGCAACGGCGATTATTAGCTTCTCTTCCATTTTCTCGGAACTAATGTTTTGGTAGGAACGAAAGTTTACATTGTATGTTTCTCCGGAATCAGCCTGCGCGAAGTACATCTATATTCCGATTGGTTGCTGGCGTTTTGCCGCTGCTTGCCACTGAACCGCGTCATAGCTTATTACCATAAAGTTGAGCTTCTTTCAACTTTCTAATTGACGCTCAAAACGTGACGCCGATGGATTTGACGCTCCTTGCAGCTGAGAAAAGCCAGCTTCCATTGAAAATGAATGACTTCCGGCCGCTTTGGAAGCTCAAGTCGGCGGCGGTGTGAACGTACAGTTACATCACTGGTAGTTCCTAAAGCGCTGGTTTAGACCCTACTCTGAAGTAGGATCTAATTTAGTTTCCCCAAACGGAGCTCCTAGAACTAAAATCGTTTCTAGTTCCCGCGGTGCGAACACGCCAAAATGCGGGTACTTCCGCCAATAGTTCTAGGAACTATGAAAAGGTTCCTCTGGTGTGAAAGCCCCTTTTGTCTCCATTATCTTCTCCTCCTCTCCTGTGCAGCTTCATGACGCCTCTCCATGTGGCAGCAGAACGGGCGCACAACGACATCATGGAGGTCCTGCAGAAACACGGGGCGAAGGTACACAGCTGATCCTGCATCAGCAGCGCCACATCCCTACATGTGCTCTCGAGTGCCTACAGAGCTGCAACACACACATACAAACACACTTTTACACACCTGACACCTCACCATCCACCTCTCACAGTCTGCCTTAAAGGGACAGTTCACCAAAAAATTGCCCAGATTTATTCACCCTCATGTTGTTGCAAATCTGGCGCTCAGGTCAGAGAAAGGGAGGAAATTGGTCATTTATAACTATGACTGTTTTTGGTACAAGAACCCTTGACTGACATTGTTAGAGGACCTTATGGGGGAAAAACAGTATACCGGTAAACTTTTAGAATAAAGCCTCTACAGAGCCACAGCACCTTTTTTGTGTCTGTTCTCAGCCTGAGAAAAATCAGTTCAGTGGAGCAGCGTTTTTGTCACTTCCACCTTCGTGTGCAGTTGAGTCATCACGTTCTTGCTGCATGAGGAGAAGAATGAAGAATGAGCTTTGCTAGCACTGCACACTTTTTTTTTTTTTTTTTAGATTAATTTGTCTGCTTATCAGTGGATGAGATAATTGGCTTTGAGATGGAAGTGCTCATCATCAGTATGGAAGTGTTTATATGCTAACATCTTCCTAATTAACTGCCAAACATTCATCACTTTGTTTACAAAGAGACTTTAGCAGGTTGATCTATTTTTTAAATCTGATCACTAGTGTTGGAAATCAAGAACTAGTTTGTTTGTTTATTATCTTTAATATTGGAATCATTTATATTTTATGAAGTTATTTTCAGTAGTTTGTAACATTTGTATTCTTCCACCAATGCAGATAAAACTGCTTCAAAATCCATAAATTATGCAATTTACGCATCAGAGCAAATTGGCAAATGGTCTCCCATGATTTATAATACGCCACTTCTGTGCGTGGAGCGCCTTTTAAATTTTTTCCGTAGGCCTGGGACATTCACATTCCTCGCAGACAAACTAAATCCAAACTATGGGTTTAAAAGACAATACTGTTGCTTGATTAAATGAATTTGAAAACATGAAGTTATAAGCTCTCTAGAATTTTGTTGCCTAAAACAATTTTGTGTTTGACTTGTTGTTCTCTTGAAGTCTGAAATGAATGCTGAAGAGGCTGCTGAGAAAAGTAAATGTTTTCCAAATATACATTACCGTTAAAAAGATTGGGGTCAGAATGATAAAAAAAGCAGCAAGGATGCATTAAATTAATGAAAAGTGACAGTAGACATTTATGCCTCAAGTAAATGCTGTTCTTTTGAACTTTCTATTCATTAAAGAATCCTTAAAAAAAATGGCGTCAAGGTTTCCACGAAAATAGTAAGCAGCACAACTGTTTTCAACTAATAATAAGAAATGTTTCTTAAGCACCAAACCAGCATGTTAGAATGATTTCTGACGGGTCATGTGACACTGAAGTAATCAGCTTTGCCATCTCAAAGTTATTAATTTTAAAATTATTATTAAACAGTTATTTTAAAATGTAATACTATTTCCCAATGCTACCGTTTTTTCTGTATTTATCAAATGAATGCAGCTTCTGTGAGCAGCATAAGATACTTTTCTATGGTAGTACACATTCCATATAAATAAATTGCAATTTTTTGCTACAAAAAAAATGTATTACTCATACATTTTCTGAAATAATTAAAAATATATATAGATAAAATAATGGTAATAATAATAAGTAGAATCAGAACCAGAATTGCTTTATTCCCATCGCTACCATTTTGTTGGACGTAAAAACATGCTGCGTAGAACTTAAATCTCATAGTAAGTTATTCATCCTGTGTGTTTTAAACACGGTGGTGAGCCAGTTCTGCCATTGTAATTCTTTTTAAAAGTTCAATCTTGCACATGAAAAGTGCCAAACCTAAAAAGGTCAACGGCCTGCTGCGCCTGTCTCACTACTGGGCTGTGTCAGAGAAACTGGAGGACGTTTACGAGCTACATCATTCATGTCATTACCTCTCCAGAGCAGAGAGGGGTAAAAGACTTCCAAATCAATGGAGCTCTTTCAGAGAGCCAAATCAGATAAGCATCGACTAACTGATCAGGCATTCAGCTACTGCCTTGGCTGAGAGCATCAAGGCTGATCAGCTATTCTTCAGCGGAGAGACCAGGGGAGCCGATACTCCTGTAAATAATCTCATCCGCAGTCTGCCGTCTTTGTTCGAGCCGAGAGTGTGTCTAAAGGGGCTCCCCGCTCATCAAACCTGCGTGTCCTACTTTCACGCAAGGTTGTATTATCGGGAGGTCCTCTTCATTTGATGCTGTGTGGCTCTTTTATGCTGCCTGGAGCAACTTGATTTTCAAAGCCTCCCTTCCGCTCGCATCCCAGCTCTCTTGCATGATAAATAAACGGAGGCTGACCCGCCACAACCCGAATTCCATCATTCAATCACCAGTGTCCATCTGTTGGAATACGAGCCCTCGGAAAGGCATCCGATCGTTAACTGGTGTTGCGACCCAGCTCGCTGCCAAACTTCAGCGGCCAGACTTAAGTGACATTAATGGACTGGATAATTAGTCAGGCTGGAGGTTCAAAGACAAGAGGCTATTGAAGCAATTGTGTGTTTACAGACCATGTGTGAACCAGTAAACAGATGGTGCAGAAGCATTGTGTTTATAAGAAGAGCAGGAAGCATGAAGAATAAAGCTGTCTGAAGTACCCAGTTACTGAGAAAATCATCTGACGATGGAAGCTGCTTATTAGCTGAAGATCTATAATGATATTATGGCTTTGTTCAAACAGGCTGGAAAGTATGTTTTGGCATATACTGAAATCTGTTCAGTATCTGGACAGCCTAAATTTCACACACCTCCTTTGTAGACTACTATTCCACAGTTTGGGGAAAATTTCAATAAAATCTCTTTTCACCAAGGCTGCTTTTGTTTGATCAAGAATACTTTTTTCTTTTTTAACATATTTTATAATGCGTTTTATTCCTGTGATGGCAAAGCTGAATTTTCAGCATCATTACTTCAGAAATCATTCTAATATGTTGATTGCTGCTCAAGAAACATTCCTTATCGTTATCAATGTTAAAAACTGTAGTACTGCTTAATATTTTAGTGGAAAAGAACAGCATTTATTTGAAATATTCACATTTTTTTAAATTTAATGCATTTATGAATGCCAAATAATAGTATTAATGTGAAATCTTACTGACCCCAAATGTTTTAACGGTAGTGTATGTGGTATGGAACATTTGAAGTTTTTGTGTTTTTCATTCATATTGGATTTAACTAATATTTTGGTTACACTTCAAAATAAGGTAACTACATTAGTTAACATGAACTAACAATGAACAATATTTCTAAAGCATCTCAGTTAATGTGAATCTCATAATTTTCTTTTGCGTGATTAAAATCAAACGTTGTATCTGTTAACATTAGTTAATGAACCTGGACAAACATAAACAGACAATGAATAACAAAGCTTGTTAACAAAGATTAATAATTAGTACTGAATCAACTTGATTGCGCAAATTCATTGTTGGTTAATATTAGTTAATGCATTAACTAACCTTAACTAATGGAACCTCACTGTAAAGTTTTACCAATTTTTTTATGTATATATAATTTGCAACTCGATATGCAATGGTACAGTATGTATAGTAGTAATGCATTTTGCCGTGGAACATTTTCGTCCAAAAATGCAGTAAAATGCTTTTTTTGATGGAAAGAGCCAATTTTGGCAAAAAAATATTAACAGAAACCAGAACTTTTAACAGATGTAAATGAGATTTGAACTTATGTTTGATTTGAAATGTAGAGGAAGAAATGCAATGGTATATGAAGGGATGGAAGCAATTTTTTTTACATTTCAACACTGATGTAAGCATTCAAGCAGACCAATGATATTTCATTTTCTGTTTTATCTCAAAATTAGTCTTATGAATTACTATTGGTCAAACATTTATTTTATAAGCAAATAATTTGCAGTGTGAACAAAAAGCCAGTGTGTGTTTGATATAGAGGACTGCGTCATGTACGATTTGCACTTGTAGTAAAGCGGGATTTTGCTGAGAGTTAGAGTTTTAAAAAAATAAGTTTGAGACAGAATAATGAACTGTCATTGTGCCATATGCTAAACCGCACAGCGCACATGCACACAATTGTGCAGTAGGTCCCTTTATTTCTTCACTGTTCAGTGTTGATAGGCTTTGAAGGAGCGTAGAAGTTTCCCAGGGGCTTGTCTGATTAATTCATATTTGTGTTCATTTCAAAAGAGGCCAAGCTTGCTTACAGCTCATTCTTGCTCTGTGGGCTGCATTCAGATGTGCACTTCACTGATCAGGGAGATTCACTTACTTTTTGGTGTTTGTTTAAAGATGAATGCTGTTGACACTCTGGGTCAGACGGCGTTGCACCGGGCGGCTCTGGCTGGACACTTGCAGACTTGTAGGATGCTGTTGAGTTACGGAGCTGACCCCACCATCGTCTCTCTGCAGGGCTTTACAGCTGCACAGATGGGCAATGAAGCTGTACAGCAGATCCTCAACGGTACAGTCTGAATCTGGGGTTTGGGATTGTTTATTTGGGCTTTGATATTCTGTATCCTTATGCATTAACAGTTATGGAAATTCACGTTAATTTATGTTTGTGTCTGTTAGAAAACATTCCAGTGAGGAACTCAGATGTGGATTATAGACTCTTAGAAGCAGCAAAAGCAGGAGACTTGGACACTGTGAAGGTGAGAGATGCCTTAATTTGGTTTCAAATAGAAATAGGCCGGATAGTCGACTAGTTGTCTAAGAGTCAAGGGTTAAAAAGGGGTTTGGAGGTGGGGGATCCTTAAAATCTGGTTGTGATAACAAGATATAACATGAAACTTTATGGGATAGAACACTTTAGAAAGAGACATTTGAGCTGTCATTTTTTTCTTTTTTTAGTGACAAACTTTGATAATTTGTTTGAGATACTTTGTAATAACCTTTACAATGGTTTTCATTAGTATAGTCCTACAAAACAGCCCCAGGTTAGATGGGGATGAAAATACATCTGCAGTTATGGATATTGATTTTTTTTATAGACTTTTGTCTGGAATAAAACCCAGAATGGGTTTAGTTTCTTTACCCCAAACAATTAAACATTTCAAGGACACAGCTTGCAGCTCTTAAATGTATTTTGTTCTGTACTCATGACCTTGAACAGGGTAGATGTAAGAAGACCTCACCTTCGACCGTGTGTGTGTGTGTGTGGTTGAGAGAAAACGCTGAGCCAGCATACGCACAAACACAGTATCTTGTTACATACACTTCAGTCTACAGTTTTTTTTCTATACACTAATGTTGAAAGAAAACAATAATTTTATTCAGCAAGGATGCATTAAATATATATCATAATAATATTTCACTGTATTACTGTTTTTACAGTTTGTTCAAATAAATAAGAGACTTTTAAAATATATATATATATTTTTACCAATCCCAAACTTTTGAATGATGGTATGTATATTAATATATTACTAATATTGCCAAATTGTTATGAATGAAAATAAATGTTATTAAAATGATAAATAATTGTTGATGTAAGTACAATTTATATTCATCTTCAAAACTAATTTCAATAATTTAAGCATGAGTCTTTTGATCAAAAGCTTTCTAACCTCAAACTTTTGATTGGTAATGTAAGCCTGAAGATATTGATTTAGAAAGAGATGATAAAAATGATAAATGCCTTTGATGCAATCAGATCCTCATTATCTGAAAGCCTCATTATGTGTAAAGTAATTAGATCAGAGCACCAATTAGACTTTTGTCAGGCAATTAATCAGAATCTCTACTGACGCTTGCCATAATTCTGGCCTGCTACCCTATAAAAGCAGATCAAATGAAATTAATTCCTTGATGCGTTTAAGCGCTCATCGCTAAAGTAAAGTTCTGTATTTGCAATATAAAAATTTGCATTCAGTTTAATGCTGTTTGTTTCGTCTTGTATAGCAACTTTGCTCCCCTCAGAATGTGAACTGTCGAGACCTGGAGGGTCGTCACTCCACGCCGCTCCACTTTGCCGCTGGCTACAACCGCGTGGCCGTGGTCGAGTACCTTCTGCACCACGGCGCTGATGTCCACGCCAAAGACAAAGGGTGAGACTTCCTGCAGTTCTTCATCTGTAACTCTCCCTCCGTTGTGGAGTGAACTTCATTAACAGTCAGTGCATGAGTTAGCAGCACTAGGAGATAAGCTGTAATCTTCTTGTCCCTGTTATCTCTCAACTTCCCTGTCTGCTGGCAGAGGTTTGGTGCCGCTGCATAATGCCTGCTCGTACGGCCATTACGAAGTGGCAGAGCTGCTGGTCAGACACGGTGCGTCAGTCAACGTGGCAGACCTGTGGAAGTTCACCCCGCTGCACGAGGCCGCGGCCAAGGGCAAATACGAGATCTGCAAACTGCTTCTGAAGGTACTATCATCAATACTCCTGCTGGCTCAAGCAATGACCTCTTCACTTCACTTGGCATACTTGTTGATTCAAGTGATATCTCTTTCTCTAGATGTCTGACAGCCTGGAGTTGTTAATGGTTTTATCACTCTGTAAAGTTTTTTAATGCAGTGTGAACCGCTGCAGGGGCTTCAGAATTATTGGTGTTGACCAGACGTCGGTTTTAATGCTGTCTGCTTTTATCGCGTCTCGGGTTACTGTCGCAGAGAGGTTCAGCTTCAGAGCTGTAAGGAATATGCTCATTAGCCTTCAAACGAACGTGTCACTGTTTCCTAGAGTGGAACTGCTGAGGTTGAAGCTGCAGGAAAGAAATTCACATTTCACATTCACTGAATCTAAATCTCTAAGGGAACTTGTAAAATTAATTTAGAGGTGTATTTTGTATCTGCTATATATATGTTCAGTAAAAATCTCACGTCCTCTGAAAAAAAGATGTGGATTAAATGATTGAACTCTGAAAGATGAGGTTTTTAAACTGTGCTAAGTCAGCCTTTGGGCTTCTGTGTGTACTTGTACTCAATGTCCTTATCTCCTTCAGCATGGAGCAGACCCCACCAAGAAGAATCGGGATGGAAACACTCCATTGGACATGGTGAAGGAGGGAGACACGGATATCCAGGACTTGCTGAGAGGAGATGCTGCGCTTTTGGATGCCGCCAAGAAAGGCTGCCTGGCCCGGGTCCAGAAACTGTGTAGCTTGGAGAACATCAACTGCAGAGACACACAGGGACGCAACTCGACTCCGCTGCACCTGGCAGGTAATGAAAAATCATTCTGCTTCCTTCTGAGCCGTCGCTTTCAACACAGAAACGAGAACACCTTCTCTCTTTCAAATGGTACCACCATCCAGAGAATTGCGTCTCTACAAAAGCTTTGAAGCAGTGTGTGAGATATCATCCCACCCCAGAGGCGAGGCAAGGAAACCCAGAAGGAAAGAAAAGGGGGACACGTTTAATTAAATCTTGGCTCTCATCCCTTTCTGAGCACTGTGTAAGCCTGGCTTCCAGGCGGGGATTCAAAAGCTTCCTTGCCAAATATTAAATCTGTCTAAGACTTCCACACTGTTCGTACCGTTACCGACATTTACATGCACAACAATATTCTCTGTATGGCTTGTGTCCCTGATAAAGTCTTATTCAGAATAATCTCTTTATGTGAGCCTTCCTTATTTATACAGTGCGTGCAGAATTAGCCTTTCGCCGAGCCCCGCCCCCCTTAGTTACTGTTGCTACGTCCGACAAACAAATGGTCAAACACGACCAGCGCGACAGATTGCAATGACGGGAAGAGGTGTACCCGTGCGTGTCAGTGACCTTTTTTGGGCAATACCTCAGCGATATCCTCCAGATCGAGGCAAAAGGGGTTACAGTACGCAGTGGAGGGATATATTCAACATAATAAAATACGGAATGAAGGAGACACGACTACTATCGAGGCTAATGCTTACCGGTCTCAAGCGAAATCGGAGAAACCCCATGACCTGTACATCAAATGCAACCAGCACAGCCTTGAAGAAGATTTTATAAGCTGGTTCAGTGGCTAATTGTTTGGAGTTAGAAATATATAACTCGCGATGCATATTTAGTAATTTTGCCTCAGATACAGCATTATACATTCGCTTTAACAAGCAGGTTGTTCATTACCACGGAAACCGCTTGTGTGTCATGCTCAATGCGATTTTCGTGTTTAAAATGTAACTATACATAAGAGACGGAAAGATGCAGATAACCATACATTATTTAAGGTTATTTCTATTCGTTACGATATTGATATATGAACTGATGTTGTCAAGTAAGCTTCATGCTTTCCCCATTGCGAATGTGCACTCCTCTAAACTGTAGTCTACGGGTGCTACACTGCTAGTTGACTGCTGCTCATTTTCCCCCGAGGATATCATGTTAACAACAACCCTTAAGAAAACGTAATTCCTTTGTGGATCCTCTTGATCTGCTTTCTCCATGTTTCTTTGACTAATCTCAGTGTATCAGTCTCACACACGCTGCACGCGAGTTAACCATGTTCGACACATTTAACTGGGAGTGGGGCCGTCCACACGGTTTTATCCACTGTAGGCACCGCTCTCGTTGTGTTTTAGGCTTTGGAAACGGAAAGAACACAACTCCTCCAGACAATCTCTCGGGGTACCTAGATTTACAAACGCCGTGGGCGCACCGCTTCACCATCTTGCTTGGAGTCAATGTTTGACGGACCTGCTCACATAGTAACGGTTGCTATGATGTGTGATTGGACAATGGCCGTTTTGGGGGAGGGGCCGGCGAAAGGTCAATTATTAGGCATGTTGATTTTCTTGTCATATTTTTTTTTTCAGGCTTATTTTACCAATTCCAAACCACATTAATCTTAACTACTTTTAATTTTGTATTTTATAATTTATAAATGATTTATAATTGTTCATGAAGGCTGGAAATGAAAAACACCTTATATTCAGGTGTGCATAACTATTTAGCACGTATTTGTCTGACCCTGCTGAACCAATGAGCATTTCACTGTCCAATGGTCATGCCTTATCTGCAATTTCTAGTATTGCACCCTTCTCATGGGCATTTACATTTTTTGACAGTCTGAGTTAAATCTCTTTTTTTGCCTTATTTTATCTGTAAAAGAAAACGTGCCTAATAATTATGCACACCTGAATATAAGGCGTTTTTCATTTCCAGCCTTCTTGAACAATTATATATCACTTATAAATGATTAAATACAAAATTAATAGTAGTTATTAACAGTCGTGTGGTTTGGAATTGGTCAAATGTCCCTGTAAAAAAAAAAAATGACCAGAAAATGAATGTGCCTAATAAACTGCCTTCACTGTATGTATGTATGTGTGTGTGTATATATATATATATATACATATATATGAAGAGGTCTTTTCCAAAACGCGATAAACGCCATTTTTAAAAAAAATGAGTTTGTCATGTCATTTTGCTGTGCACTGAACCTATTCACTGCTCCATCAACATTTCATGCCAAATCGCTACATTTCCTTGTTTAAAATGTACTACAAGATGCAGTTTCTTTCCAAAACGCGATAAGCGCCAAACCTATTTTTAGCCTAAACGCGATAAATCCTCTCAACTAATCAGAATTCGGTGAACGTTCTACGCAATCCAACAGGGTGGCGCTCTGAACAGAGGTTTGTTTATGTTCATTTATTCCTCAAAATGAGTGAGTTTTCTAGTCGACTAGTAGTAGTTCATTTAAGTTTAATCACATATTTCTATTGATTTAATTATTTAAATATGGGAGAGAAACCATAATGACCATTTTTTTAATTGCCTATTCCGCATCTCACGCATAAAGCTTGCCACAAAGAACCGACAAAAGTAATGATTAGGCCTATGCATGAAACTTTTGAATTGTTTATTTTTTAATTAGTGTTTTCTGTCAGATATAGCTGAAAAGATAAAGTTGACTATGCTGACTCGCCATCTTCGCAGTAGTGAACGCGCCTATAGAGAGAAATGCAAACTTTGAATTAGCCTACATACGCAGAGAGTAGCCAATTTCTTTTCGTTTTTTATTGTTTTGTTTAAATGTAGACATTTCAAGCTTTTTATAGATATACTTCTCAGGATTGTGAGGCAAGTATCGCTGTGTTTCGGTTCATTTATGTGATGCTCTCCAGATCACGCGCGGGCGCTTCCGTGTCCTGATTATATGTCTGCTTATATTTGCTTATTTATTTATTATTAATCCAGTCAATTTGTTGATGAAACATTGATTAAAATGAAGATACAATTTATACAAAACGAAATTCACTTTAAAGCAAGGCTTTCTACTAAACAAAACTTAATAAGTGGTCAAAATCATGTCTGACCCATTCCAAATGTTTTCCGATATATTGGTCATCTTATGATCCTATCATACTCATCTCATGCGGTTCCCTTTTCATATAATCAACATAGATGAAAAAAAAAAAAATAACATTAGCCTATATTATTAAACATAAATATGAAACGTATGTTTAAGTTTTTTTTTAAACTTAGCCTATATGTAAGCGTCACGCCGCTCCGCTTTGTTCACATGCTGTGTAGCATATACAAGCGTGTGTGTGTGTGGTGGAGGGGTGCCCATCACTACTTTTGAATATCGTTATCATTATTAAATATTTTTAATAATTTGTTTTTTTTACGCATATGTAGTGGACAAATTGGTCCTACTTGTTACAGGTTTGACACTTTACTAAAAATGACTCTGAATGTATTACTAAATAACTTATTGAATAGCTATTGATATCATTACTATTTTCAGGTTCTGCACCAAATGACTTTTAGCCTAAATGTGTTACTAAATTTAATTTATAGTATGAGCCCCTGATTATATGTTACATGCTCTCGTTTTATTTTTTTTAAGACAAACCATACAGTTTTGGAAAAAAATGATGGATTTATAGCGTTTTGGAAAAAAAATAAATTAACTTTTAATTTATCATAAACAATATTGTTGTTTGATTTAATAATCATTGTTCAACATGTTCAGACTGAGCCAATAAAACATTTTAACAGGATAAATTGAATATTCACAAAATGTGTGGGTCTAGGTAAAAAATGTAATTTTCCTGAAAACTATTGAAATGGATTTATAGCGTTTTGGAAAAGACCTCTTCATATATATATATATATATATATATACATATATATATATATATATATATATATATATACACACACACACACACACACACACACACACACACACACACCTGAAATTATAATAATATACAATTGCAGCTGAATTTTTTACAAGCATGTGGCAATTCACGTATATATAATCAATTATACAATTATAATTCAGTTCATAACTAACAAAATAAGAATAATAAAAATAATAGTGGAAATGATCATGTGTGAGAAAACAATCCTGCTACACTTGTACAGACTAAAAAGCTTGACCCCAGATCTGAGTTCAGGGTAGGAGAGCACTTCTCAGGATCATCATTTGCACAAAACTACGGCCATGCCAGTGACTCATAGCAGGACTTACACTGTGTGCAGAACAGCACAGATCAGCAAATGTCACTGAACAGATGCAGTGAGCGCTCTGGTCAGTCCACGTATCTTGCTAGGGCAGGCCAGCAGCAGGTGGGTTACGGCCCTAACCATCAGGGAGAGATAAAGACACATGATTTTACTCTAGCTAGCACACATTCCCTATTTCCACGGGTGCAATGGTCTGTGACTAATGTGATGTTTGTGACCCTTACCTAGAGAACACGCCACTAGACTGCCGTTTGCCTGCGGGGAGAATCGTAAGATGCATCTAATCATTCTGGCTAGATGGGGCTCGTGCATGAAAATCCTGATGCTTTGTCTTGCAATTTTTTAACGATTGGCAAGTGAGTCATTTTACGGCTGTTTTAGGGGGCCTGAGATGAAAGCCAGGGGCTAAATATTTAGCAATGTCCACCCATCAATCAAATGTATTTGTTTTAATGTGGTTTTATTTGTAATTAATCTATTTTTTTGTGAGGGAATGACAATTTTATGGATAAATTTAATGTAAATTTTTTTTGTAGTATTACTGTAATACATAAAAAATAATATGCCATTTTATTTTTCCTTAAAAGTATGAAATATCTACGGAAATCCCCCCGTTCAGAAATGCAGCATGTTTTCGCTCACTAGCTCATTTTACTGATCCGGTCTACACTTTCTCTTAAATATGGAAAATGACTGCTGACTTTTCACGACTTCATAACAACATGCTGACACTGTATCCACACTAATTTTTTTACTCACAATAATCCTAATGTTTATCATGGTGTTAATGAGAATAAATCTGCATTATTGAAGATAAGAGGAAAAGAGAGCGGTACAGCCGAACAGATGACACATTCAAGGGGAGGAAGTGAGAAACTGCTAAAAATGCCTGTAGTTTTGCGAGAACTTGCAAGAAGCGTTTGATGAACACAGCACACGCGGTGGAGTGTGTATGTGTGAGTATGTCTCAAAGATGGGCTTGTGCATTATTAGAGAGCTACAGCCTGTAATGATGAGGGCTTTAATAAGTAACTGTCCTGTTGGCAGTCATGTATGTCTGGAGCGAGAGTGAGAGGGAAAGGAAAAAGGAAGACAGTTAAAGCTGAAAATAGTAGTGTCTGGTTCTTTTTGGTCAGCTTGTTCAATGCCAAAGGTTGACTGCCAGATTGAGTCTTCTAGCGTATCTGCAGCGACAGAAAACACTCTATCTTCCACTTTGCACCAACTAATAAATATAATTGCTATCAGAAGGAGTCATTGCATAAAGATTCCAATAACACTGCCTAAAGAGAGTTTAATTAGTTGAGTTTAATTGAGTTTTGAAGATAGGAATAGATGAAATTTCACTGAGATGGTGATGGTGGGAATTCCAATAGACCTACGTAGAGGCTGTGGCAATGAGATATCATCACCCAAGACAAACAATCTGAATTTGGGAACCATTAATAAATTGTCTAAAAGTCTGAGGAGGGGAACAACTATGATCTATGAATATGGGCTGGAATAGTGTTATTTATATACTATTGTAATATTTACTCATATTTTGAATTAGCTATTATTTTATATTTTAGTTTTAGTCATTTTGTTATGTGCTTTTGTCATTTTTATATTTTTAATATTTCTATTTTGGTTTATTGTAATTCAAATTTTAGTACTTCTATACTGTTATAATATTAATCATTTGAATTAGCTTCTATTTTTATATTTCCATTTTAGTTTTCGTAATTTTTTATTCAAGTTTTAGTCATTTTGTGCTTTTGTCATTTTTATTTCTTTTTATATTTCTATTTAGCTTTAGTTTGTCATTTTAGTACTTAAAATATTTCAGTTAGTTGCTAAGGCAACATTTCTAATTTTTTATTTTAGTTTTATTTCAATGAATGAAAAATGTTTTTAATATATTTAAGGTTAGTTTTCATCATCAATAACAACACTGGTATGTGAAGGTTTTAAAAACAATTACATTGTGATATGTGATAAACAGCCTAGTGAAGTTAAGTTTCTGAACTATTTGTACCACTGATGTGGTACACAAATGTGTTGATAATGCATTATAAACCTTTTTACCCACAGAGTAAAAATCTGGTTATTATGAAGCAACAAAAATTACTGGAGCAAACTACTAAACTATTTGTTTGAAAAAACATGCCTGGTGGGCTTAATGCACGTTCCACACGCAGTGACTTTCAATTTAGTAAATCTGACTGAAAACTGATGATTTAAGCAGTTTTTAGCTACAATTTGGGGTTTGGGTCCATGTAGATTAATGATCATTTAGATGTAAATGTGATCTTCATCCTCATGTAAATTTGATTTCACGGTGTTCGGGTTTGTTATAATTCTCAATGGCACACTCCTCTTAACCACTTTATTATTTATGGCCATTATTAAAGGACGTACTCAATATAAAACACAGTGGAAAACATTTTATTCAAGTCTCAAAGTTTAAAAACACTCTGAAACATACATGTGATATGGATTGGTGACTTGAGTTTGATGATAACAGATGGTTCATGGGTAGATGGATTTACATTTCTTTGCATCTTTTTCTCCGCAGCTGGCTATAACAATCTGGAGGTAGCGGAGTATTTACTTGAGCATGGGGCGGATGTCAACGCGCAGGACAAAGGTGGCCTTATCCCCCTCCACAACGCAGCCTCATACGGGGTGAGTGCAATTGCTGATTAAAAAGAGGAGTATTTTCAGTGAGACTGGGACTACATACAGCCATCTGTTAAGCCGAAACATGTCGTGCCTCCGGTCATGCCAGGTCTGGCAGGAAACTGTGCTGTGGGTACCTCAGATACACAAAAACAGATGTAGATGCTGAATAATCCATGTATGTGCTCCTGACAACTAAACACAAGGCCTTTTCCCCTCTCAGAACAAGTGCAAAGCCTCACCTGAACCCCTCTGTGCTCTGATACAGCACTTTGTTTTCACTTCCTGTGACTGAGAAAATCAGTGTGTGGCTGTATGCAAAAAGTGTTTGGACATCTGTGTTTGCTCTGCCAACAGAACCTTGGCTTATGCACTTTTAATGAGTCACTGCGGCTCCTGATTCTTTCAGGTGGTTTCAGTTGCATTTCCACTCGCGAACAACCCAGATGCCGAGATGATGCTATTTGCTAGCCTTAATCCGCACTGCACAGAACTCTTCTAATACGGGATTTCTGGAAATCAAATCAAGCGAACTCAGAGAAACTCATTTTAGGTGATGGCAGTTGGAGGTATTTATCAGCGTCTGCCCTGTGGAGGTATACAGGGATGTGATTAAACCATGCAGATGGATGGGAGCAGATTGCGGTTACATAAACATGCTGGATCAGAACTAGCCTGACTCCGGCCCTAGACAACACTCGTATACGCTGCTGTCCAAGAAACGACCTCTGTGACTAGAGCAGGGAGATTCTGATTGGCTGCAACCGGAGTAGCAGGTGGCCCAAGCTTTTCTGATTGGCTGGAGGAGTGCTGGCAGCCAGCCGATGCTGGCTGACCTTGAGTGCGCCTCCCTCTGTTCATATGCAGCCTGTTTGTGTAGAGGCTGTCAGCGCTCGGCAAACACAGGCAGCTGATCGCAGTTCCATACAGTCACTGCTGCTGATGGGAGGGCGGCTCAGGACAAGCTCAGCCACACACATTGCACACCACAACTCTTGAGTTGGCCAAAACCCAAGCTTGTTTTGTCATGTGCTTTCCATTGGTAGTGAGAGTGTTTCTCATATGCCATTTAAAGGGATAGTCCACCCAAAAATTACAATTATTTAGTCATCCTCCTCATGGTGTCAACCTCAGTGTTGTTATTGTTAACTACAACTAAAAGTATTTAAAAACAAAGGTTAATTGAAATATGTAAAGTAAAATATAAATATTAGATAATAAGTTAAAGCGGAAGTGCTAATATTACTAACTGAAATAAAACTAAAACTGGAATTAAACAAACTGAATTTAAAACATTTTTTTAAAATAAATTAAAACTTTTTAGAAATATAAAAAAAAAATCAAAAATTTATAAAAATGACAAAAGCGCATACAAATTACTAAAATAAAAACGAATTTTTTTTTTTTTTATAAAACCAATTCAAAATGTAACTCTAACAGTATTTAACTCTTTCCCCGCCATTGACTAGCCTGGCTAACGTCAGACCCAAGTCTCATTGAGATGTTCATCACATGTTCATTTTCTTGTATTTGAGGCATGGTTTACGAATCCCCAGAGCTGTTTATTGGGTGCTAAGAATGTCTATCAAATGCGCCTGTACGTAGCTCATAGCCGATCGTTTCAATTATACCAGATGACGTATGTAGAGCGACAGAAATTAGATGAGGAAGAAGACGATGGAGCAGAGATTTATGTGTACACGATGGCGTGTATCTAACGGCCGTTTCACACCGCATGCGTGAGCGGCGCTTATTTTTTCGCCGTACATGTTAATCAATGAGAGCATTCACACCGGGAGCAGGAGCAGCGCGTGAGCGTCAAGCAGGAGCGTCGCGTGAGCAGTAGGCTTGCCGCGATAGACGGTGTTGACGGTGTTACCGGTTTTAAGCCCCATCACCGGTGACATCACTTTCCCACCGTGACACCGCGATGTCTTGACTTTTTTAAAGTATTCGTTTTTGCTAAAATATTTATTTGAATTAATTAAAAATAATAATGATCAATTATTTAGTTCAGAAGAGAGCATATATTATAATTAAAAACTGAACTGCGCAGTGCGTGCCAAGAGCCAGTCACGTCACAGATCAGCAAGCATCAGGATTCCATTTAGCATGTGTGGAGATGAGAAGAGTCAAATTACACAAAAGCTTATTTTGAAAGTGAAAGTATAACGCGCACGCATTTAAAAGCCAGAGCCGCCAACTTTTGAGTTTAGCTTGGAGTGAGACTTTTCCGACGGGTGTGCTTGCACACGCAAGGTCTCTCGCTCGCTTTCCCTCTCTCCCGTACGCGCGCGCTACGCGGTTTGAAGCACAATCTCTGTCTCGCGTGCGCGCTCGCTCTAGATTCCAGGAGATTTTAACTATTTTGCGGCATAACTAGTCGATCACGAGTGGCTCAACAGGTAGATGTATAGATAAACTCATCTTCCAGGCATTTGACTGACCAGGTTGACACTTCATGCGTGAGAAATCGGGGGTGTGGTGTGAGATGCGTGAGAGTTGGCAGCTCTGTAAAAGCTATTTAACCCCCCCGCCCCGCCCCCCACGGTGACACCGGGATTACCGGTGTTGTCACACGTCGATTAACCGGTGGGAAATTTTCCTCACCGCCGCAACCCTAGTGAGCAGCAGTGAAGCGCGGGTTTCGGCGGCGAGATGTGCCGGTTATGCAAAAGCACACCTTTGATGGACACAAATAAATATGATTTCACACAAAAAGTGCCCAAAATGCACAGAATAAGTATAGTTGTCTTTGTAAAGAATTGCTTGCTTATGTAGCTTTGGAGCCGCTGCTGTGACACTGTACAAACGCTTCCAGTGTGAATACTCTCGGGCGTTTGCAGCTGCAGTGACGATGTAAGTTAGTTACGCTGACGCGCTGCTCAAGCTTGCGGTGTGAAACCTATGTGTGAAACGGCCGTAAGGCTGCATCGAAAGGTAACTTCGTGTCTGCTGCCATTTTGGATCCATAGATATAAACAAACTGCTTCGGTGTGTCGCATAGACGTCGTCATCGTCTTGCTGCTCTCTCCCCGTTCTGTGATTGGTTCCCTAGATGAGCCGAAAATTTGGTCCATAGTATCCAGACTGCCTAGCAGCGTGAATAAAATCGCGCTGCGTCAAGGTAGTATGGGGAAACCCAGGCTAGCCATTGACAGAATTTTCCGGGAATCCATGTTTTCATTGTTATACAGTAGTGAGCGCTATTACGCATCTTCTGAAAGAGTACAGAATCAAAAACACAGATGAAGAAACAGAAACCAGCGATAGATGCATTGCTTGGACACTTGTAAGCTAACGCGATCTTCAAACATTAAACAGCATATACAGTGCTTAGCATAAGTGAACACACCCATGCTAAAGTTGACTGAAAAGATGAATACAAAAATCATCTTTTGGAAATTGATCTTAATGCCTAAAAATAGCCCCACATCATCACATACCACACAACATTAATTTATTTACAATACATTATTCATTCACAAAGAAAATTGTCCTTAGTGTCCTTCAAGGTTGTATTTTTCCTATTTTTTTATTTAAGGCATTAAGATCAATTTCCAAAAGATGATTTTTGTATTCATATTTTTAGTCAACTTTAGCATGGGTGTGTTCACTTATACTTAGCACTGTAAATCAAAACTGCCTAATGTTACAGAATGAAATGTTGAGTCAGTGTGAGCTATAGGACTGTGAAGCTTTGGGAGTGTTGATGGACTCGATCTACTGGATCTGTGTTTTCTGTTTTGAAAATCCATCGTTCTGAATCCAATCTGGATGCAGTCTTTGACAAAAACGTGAATTTCTCAGCTTTTTGTTCAAAATGTTGCTTTTAAAAAAAATAAAACTTACCCACATTAAAGTGTTGATAAAAAAAAGAATGCATTTTTTATATATATTGTATGTTCAGATATTCATACAACAAAATATTCTTTGGGCCATGAAAGTGATAATTTCATGAAAATTATAAAAAATAAATGCTGGCACTGGGTGGGATCTTTAAAAACAAAAAATGCTGGTATGAAAAAGAGCTTTGCATGATAAATGTTATCCTCCAGTCAGCTATTAACCGCTACCACCTGATCACGAAATGATTTGAACGCGAAAATTGTATCAGTCTAATTCATGAACAAATCATTTTATAGTGATTTTATCGTCTGATTTATATATATATAAAAAAAAGGATTCTTTGATTTATTTTGAGTAAATCATACGATTGTTTTGAATTAATCGATTCACTCAAAAGAGTAATTTGATTCACAAATTAAACATACTGTAGCTACTTTTCTCATTCACTTGCCAAGTAGAGCTAGGGAGGTTGTCTATATTTTAAATCAATGACAGTTTACATTTTGGTTTGTTGTTTACACAAAGCTTTAGAAGAGTGGTATGGACCACTTTAAAAATAATATAATTTGGTGACAATCCAGTATATGAAGTATAAAACCAGGCAAACTTTTACACCAAAGCAGATCTTCTATAGAAAGGTCTACGCTTCATTTTTTTAAATGAACAAAAAGGCTTTAAAGATTGTATATTGTACATCAATTTTGTTAATAAGCGTCTGCCTTCCCTTCCAGCATGTGGATATCGCGGCCCTGCTGATCAAATTCAACACCTGTGTAAATGCCACTGATAAATGGGCCTTCACGCCCCTCCACGAGGCTGCACAGAAGGGCCGTACGCAGCTCTGCGCTCTTCTGCTGGCTCATGGGGCCGACCCCACCATGAAGAACCAGGAGGGACAGACGCCGCTGGACTTAGCGACGGTATGCCTTTTAGAAGATACCTTTCACATGGACATGAAAGCACATCTTTATATATTGCCATTCATTTAACAGAGCTACAGATTTGCATGTCAAGACATAGACCAGTTTAAACCCAACTTCTATAAAAGTTTCATGCTCTCTAGGACTATTTGTTCTGGCTGTGAGATCTCATATGGTTCAGGTGGCATAGACTAACGTGGGACATTTATCTTCTAAACACATAAGCTGAGGTGTTTAAACCCATATCCCCTGTGTTCAGGCTTGTGGGAAGCAAATGGTAAATCTACCGTAACCTTTACTAATTGGGCTCTTGTGGCTGTGCTCATGCCAGGTGCTAATGACACAGCTGTTCTCATCTTTTATTGTCCAATTCTAGACCAAGAAGCCAAACTAATGCTGTGTTACAACTACTGTCTAATTTATCCCCTTGTCCATGTGGCATGCTACTGTAACATGAATATTAGATGATTTTAGTTGTATTTAAAACTGATCACAATTTCTTATGAAAATTAGTGTTGACTTTTTTTCCCTCTGATCTCCAGGCTGATGATATCCGGGCGCTGCTGATTGATGCCATGCCCCCTGAAGCGCTACCTAGTTGTTTCAAGCCCCAGGCTACGGTGGTCAGTGCCTCTGTCATCTCTCCAGCATCCACACCTTCCTGCCTGTCCGCCGCCAGCAGCATAGACAATCTGGCCGGGCCCCTGGCAGAGCTGGCTGTACCTGGAGCCTCAGGCCCCGCTGATGGGGCTACTGGATCAGAGAGGAAGGAGGGAGAAAGTAAGTAGATCATGTGATGTAACTTTTTTTTATTTTAAGTAGGTCTGCAACTAATCCATTTTTGATAAAAAAATAAATCAAATAAAACATTTGTTGTTGGATATAAAATGTAAAATTACAGTTTTAAATGAACTGTTTTTGAGAAATGATGCTATATATAAGTTGAAATGCTAACAAAAGTAATAATATTTGATAACAACAATAACTGTAATGGGATTAAAAACCAAGAGTCTCTTAGTCTTACATTAAAAAAAAAAAAAAAAAAATATATATATATATATATATATAGTAAGATTATCTGGGCAGAACTTTCTACCTTTTAGCAGTTAAAACTTCAAATACCGCCAGTAGCTGTAAAGATTCTGTGATCACACAGAATATATATATATATATATAAATATTATATTTATAATGTATATATTAGGGCTGTCAATAGATCAATTTTATTTTACAATAAGGGCACTTATATGTACTTACCTAAGAAAGTACTGGTTAATATAAGGTAACTACATGGGTTAAGGTTAGGTTAAGGGATAGGTTCAGGGTTAGTACCTAGTAATAGTAGTATATTACCCAGTAATTGTAATAACTATAATTAGTACATAGTATGTACATGGGGAACAGGACTGTAAAATAAAGTGCAACCAAATTTTTTAATTGTGATTAATCGCATACGTATCGCTAAATTAACCATACATCATTTATCTTGTTTAATACGTTCATTTTGTCATCATTTGCTTTATCCAGCAAAGTAAACTATCAGATTGAAGGATGATTCTCACAAAACTGTAATAACCAAATGATATAAGCGTATCATTATCATTCACAAATATGTGCAAACCAAAGCAAAAAAAACATTACAAAACAAAACTTTTCAGAAAAGAATGTACGATGCATTTTCCTAATGGGCTTTCTCTCATCAATCTAAAAACAATTGACACATTGAGTTTATGAAAGTTATTTATATATATATATATATATATATATATATATATATATATATATATATATATATATATTAGTTGTTATATGTGTAATTGTTAGTTAACCCTAAACCTAAATGTAATTAAGCCCTACATGTTTGATTATAGTTCTATGAGATATGATGTTTTTGTTTTTCTCTCTAGTTACAATTCTGGATATGAACATCAATCAGTTCCTGAAGAGTGTGTGTTTGGAGCATTTGCGGGATATTTTTGAGCGGGAACAGGTAAGGTCACTTCCTAGGATCAAATCAATTTCAATCATCTCTATCTCATCAGTTCCACTCCACACATTGAATTGCCAGATGTCCCATGTAGAGAGGCTTGCTGTTGTTTCCTGAAGAGAACCCTAGGCCCTTCTCGTCAAAGTTATGTAAATGCAGTGACATCTGTGGCCTCGTAATTATCTCCTTTCAATATACTCTCTCTCAGCACCTTGGCTTTATAATTTCCAGTCATCTCCTCTTCAGCCGGAAGCTGTGAGATTACTAGCGTCTCCTGAACTTTATAGTTGTGAGAGAGATCCTGGGTGATGGGTCTGACCTCTACGCCTCTTCTTTTGATTAATACAGTTGTGCCGCTCCCTCACACTGAGCTCAGGACTGTTGTTCATCTGGCTTTTCTTCTTCTCGTCTTCGACTCAGTGAGGGTGAGCCGTGGGACGCGATTGGCACGCTGTGCCAGACCCGCCACTCATTTGCACATAGATGAACAGAAATGGTCTTGGCGGCCACCAGCTGGGAAGAGCGCTTGATGTGAGGGGCTGAAATCAGTTCTGATTGTGGCTTTAGTAAGACGCATTCATCTGTCTCACAGTGACTCAGTATACTCTCCATCTTCTTCTGCCTCGCTGTGCTTATGGGAGATGGAGCATGAAGAGGCAACAGTTTTGCAGAGACGGTGCGACAGACTTGAGTGCAAATGAGATTGAGGACACGCTCACAGATCTCATTCGCGCACCAATGCCGTCATTAGACGCATCTGATTTAAGCCTCGGCACAGTTTAGAGCTGTCTCCTCGCTTAAGAGCCGTCAGAAGGGCAGCATGCAAATATTTGTCATTTTTAGATGTCTTCTGTATGTCTGCTGCATTTCCACTTCCCTTTGAATAGAAATGCGTCATGCTGGTTTACCAGTTGACTAGTCCAACATTTGATAAATTAATTAGTGAGGTTGTCTAGTTCATTCTTATGTTCTAATGTTTTATAATGTTTTATATTTGACTTTTTAATTATTAGTTTGCATGGTAAAACCATTTTGGACAGCTGTGTCTTTAAATTCATACACCACTGCTAACGCCACACACATTCAAGTGGACATTTTGGTTGGGTTTTTTGAGAATCCCACCATGAACTTTGCTGTTCTTGCTTTACGCAAGAATTCGTCTAATGTAAACGCCACCTAATAAACTCATCCAATCAGGGACCGAAACAAAAGCAGGTTAAAAACCATAGAACTTTATCAGGGTAGACGCCATCTTGATTTTAACACGGATGAAAACAAGGCTGAGGGATAGAATTGCAGTCTTTACAATGGCACGCACTGAACTCGTTCCATTACATGTCTACTAACAACATCAAGGATAACTACGGTATAACTGCACGATAAAGTTCTTTTTAATATAAACGCTGGCTGCAGTTATTTTGTCTGCTGCTTTAAATGCTCAAACTCTGCAAAGTCAGGAAAATTTTGATTGGCTATCAATGTTTTTGTCGTTTATCAGCTGTTGTATGTAGTTGTGATGTGGACTTCCCTATTCTCATAGAATTAAAATGATAATTTAAACTTTCTAGTTATAGTTATTTTTATAGTTATCGTCCTTGATTAAGTCGGCTAGTCGGTTTTGCACTAGTCTGTAGTAAATCTGCTGCAGTTCTTTTTCAGCTTTGGCACAAATGAAAACTTTGCCAAAAGAATTAAAGAGAGAGATGGAATCTTTCCAGCTGTGGCCATCACACCGTCACTGCTATAATGGCCAGTCCTGCGAGTCCTATCGATTGAAGTGCACAGTGCTTCCTGAGAGAGAGAGAGCAGTTGGCAGCTCCTGGGCTAATGGCTTTTGACAGAGCTATCATAGATGTGATGCATTGCCAATAAGTGGGCCATTGGAATGGAGAGTGTGAGAGCTTGAGATTACATAGGCTGAGGCTGAGTCAAGGGTGATGAGGGGTCATTCGCTTCCATTCATACAATGCTGTTCAAAAGTTTATAAGTATGGTTTTTTGAAAGAAGTCTCTTATGCTCAAAATATATATCAGTTTGGCCATATTCATTGAAATCCGAAATAATTTCATATGCTTAGTCCAGTGTGATTAAACCGTAATGCTCTCTGTAGGACACGCTGGCTCAACGGCTCCCTGCCTCTGTCTAGCATGTGCAAATCGCTATCTGGGTGTTTGCTTTTGTCTGCTTGTTCCGTGTAGGAGGCATATTCAGCAATAATAATTTCTGTATGTTATGAGTCACATGCGATAATATCCATCCAAGCCTCCTGCCGCTCTAAGAGTTTATCATCTCAGTAGGAGGAAGTTTCACATACCAACACGCTGAGAAAATGAAAAATTGCACTGTTGGCTGTTTTTGATGCAGTCGAAATTGGACTTGAAATGAGACGCTTCATGCCATTTTTAATTGCAACTTCATGTGATTGGTTGTGCCTGCAGACTATTGTTCTAATTGGTGTTCACTTGTTGTTTTAGATTTCGCTCGATGTGCTGGCTGACATGGGGCACGAGGAGCTCAAGGAGATTGGGATCAACGCATACGGGCACAGACACAAACTCATCAAAGGCATTGAGAGGCTGCTGGGCGGTCAACAAGGTCAGTTCAGAAGCGTTTAGCTCCAGCTTCTCTCTTAAACACCATCTGTGCATGACTAAGCAAACCACGATGCACTGAGGTAACTTATAGTTTTATGTGTTGATGTGCTTCCTAACAGGTACCAACCCATACCTGACATTCCACTGTGCGAGTCAAGGCACGGTGCTGATCGACCTGGCACCTGATGACAAAGAGTTTCAGTCAGTGGAGGAGGAGGTGAGAGTGCACTCCAAATCAGCAGATCTAGGAGCCTTTTCCTTCCAAAAAATATCAAATTCCAGATATAAAATGGATAGTTCTTGTACT
Source organism: Tiaroga cobitis (assembly GCA_030578255.1). NCBI lineage: Eukaryota > Metazoa > Chordata > Actinopteri > Cypriniformes > Leuciscidae > Tiaroga > Tiaroga cobitis. The sequence goes on along the minus strand of CM060611.1, from coordinate 23,254,575 downwards.
AGATGCTGATATTTTTAGGCTTTATTTATGTTTGTGTATTTATTTTATTTTATTTATTCATTTATTTTGTGGTGATATGCATTTAGACATGCGTTAACAACCTTCAACAACTAAATTAATTAAACTAAAAATGTTCCTTTTTTATGAATATGGTGTTTGTTAGTGTACAACTTATTAATAGTCTTATATAACCTATTTGTGGTCTTATTTTATCAATTTTACTTTGCAATAAAAGTTATTACATATAGTCTTATATAACTTGCTTGAATTTTTTTATTATTTTAGTGTGCGACAAGTACATTTTTAAGTCATAACCGATTGTAATTTTATTTTATTTTTCTTTGGTGTGATAAAACTTAGTTTTATATAACTGATTTTATTTGTTTATTTTAGTGTATTTTATTTTATTAATTTTATAGTTATAGTGTATTAAATTACAAATTGTTTATAGTATAATAGAACTCATTTGTGGTCTTATGTTATTTTTTATTTTATTTTATTTTTTAGTGTGAGCTATTATTTTAATCTTAGATAATTTATTTAGTCTTAAGTTACAGAAATATCAGATCGACTACGATCTGCTAAATATTACAAATATGAACGGTTCTCCTGGAAAGGTGGGAGATTTCTGTCGTTCTGAACTGATCTTCTCACACATAACTTCATAGTTAGCTCTCATATATACCATTATTTAACATTTATTTTACCCTATTGAAGGGCTGCGTGGTCTTGAATGGTTGTTTTTATGTAACATAGCATGTACAGGGTACCCGCGGGTCTTAAAAGCCTTGAAAAAGTCTTGAATTTGATCATCTCAAATTAAGGCCTTAAAAGCCTTGAATTTAGTATACAAAGTCTTGGATTTCGTTACAAAGGTCTTATATTTTTTTTTTTTTGCCTTTGCTAGGATTAAGTTCATACCGTAACAAAATTATCTGTTACTAATGTAGGCTAATTCAAAATGTATGCAGCGTTGAGTGCACCTCGCGCTCCACGTCATAGCAGAAAAAGCGATCGCGTGCGCACCCGTTACTATGGTTACTAGCCAAGTGAGGTACAGAACAAGATAGTACCTAGCCTAGTTTAATCCGCTGTGGCCTTAAATGACAGAATTTAAACCCCAAATAAGAGCTTTTATGTTAAAAGAACATATTTTCTACCCGGTCTTTTCAATAGTATCTGGCAACCATGCGCGCGCACTCTCTCTACACTGCTGAAGAAGCACGGATGATCTGAAAACACAGACAAGCTGGAGTTCAGCGATCTTTATTTAAGATGTTCTACTTAAATTAAAGTGTCATTCAGTCAGTCTGTGTTCTGTCACGAGCCGCTTGCGCTGTTTGTGCGACTAAACCTGCGATCAAAATGCAGGCTGATATATCCACCAGTGTTCATACGAGCAAGAATGCAATGTTTCCCGAATATCCACACGATTTTAAATGTGACATTGATTTTATACAACAGTAAATAAGAAAAGAAAAAATGGTAACATTAAGTGATGTACTACATTTAAAACAGCATTGTCAGGCTTGCTCTATTTTGCAACGAAATATGTGGCTTTGAACGAATCGTGAGATTCAATGAATGAATGACTCAAAGACTCACTCATAAAGATAGTGAGTTACTGCCACCTACTGGCGATTTTTATGTGTTTTAACATTGCAATTTGAATGAAAAAATTAAATGGAAAAATGTATTAAAGGGGGCAAATCTTGTCCCTTAATGGAAAGGGTGTGACTGCAGTCTAAGTGGAAGAGAGGGCACCAGGGGGTACGGCACTCTAAAACATTGGAGAACCACAGAACTTAGGAAATGGGATCATTATCATTACAAGTGCTACTGCTAAAGAGTGCAATGTCAATAATTTCTCATAAGCTTAATTGAATTGGCCTAGAGAGAATAATTATTATGACATTTTCTGTCTAAAGACAGAATATATAATATATAAAATATATTATATAGTTATTCAGAATATATAAAATAACTATCAAAAGTAAAGTAACTGCAGTTTGACCAAAAGTTGACAAAAAATGCAAAGACTTTTCGTCAACTACAACTATAAAAAACAGGATGACTCAAATGTGATTAAGTCCAATAAGCATTTTCGTCTGAAGACTAAGACTAAATCAAAAATGGCTGCCAAAATTAACACTGGCCTACACACACGTGCGTGCTACAATGCTGTTGCGGATGTATTAAGTATGACTGAAAATTTAAGTAAAATGTTTTATTTAATTCAAGTAGCCTCCTTGTACATAATTATTTTCTAGGGTTTAAAATATATACAGATTTGACATTTTCCCCTCATACTTCTGTCGGAATGGGTAAAATAATTGAATTTCATTTGAAATGGTATTAAAAAGGTCTTAAAAAGCCTTGAATTTAAGTTGGAGGATCCTAGGGGTACCCTGATGTAACAAAGAATTATGTTTTTGTTTACAGCTGCAAAGTACGATCAGAGAGCACAGGGATGGTGGCAATGCGGGGGGTGTTTTCAGCAGGTACAACATCCTGAAGGTGAGTGTGCATATTTCTGTTTTCTTCTCTATTTATTCTAGACGCGTTTGATTAGTTAGTTTATGGTTCAAATGTTTGATGAACATCTAAGCAACGATGTCAACTTTGTACAATGTCTGTACAGATTCAGAAGGTGGTGAACAAGAAGCTGAGGGAGCGATACTCACACAGGCAGAAGGAGATCGCAGACGAGAACCACAACCACCACAACGAGCGCATGCTCTTTCACGGTACTGCTCCAGCTCACGGTCACAAGATGAATGACCTGTCATAAGTGCTGATTGGGAAAGTTCAAGCTACAAAAGAACCTTTTTCCCCCCATACGAGACTCAAAAGCTTCTTTCAAACAATGTTATCTCAGTGTTCCAATTTTTACATTCGAATAATCAACTTCCTTTTTCTTCAACTACAAGGGTCACCATTCATCAACGCCATCATCCATAAAGGGTTTGATGAGAGGCACGCCTACATAGGGGGGATGTTTGGGGCAGGGATCTACTTTGCCGAGAACTCCTCGAAAAGCAACCAGTATGTGTACGGCATCGGAGGAGGGACGGGCTGCCCCACACATAAAGACCGCTCCTGTTACGTCTGTCACAGGTACACACGCATCTGATTCTTCCCCTTTTTTGAGTCTGATGGTGATATCCATGGGTTTTTAAGGTTATCAGCTAACCTAGCTAGTTCTTTTTATCATTGCCATTTTTAAAAAAAAAATTTTTTTATTAATCTGTATATGTGATGGACATCGGTTATGTTAATTTTTGCTGGCTCCTTTGAAGGTAAAATAAGTAAAACGGCTCTATATTTAACAAAGCACTTACAAAAGACTTGAACTGGAAGCGATGCAATGTGTTTTACAGAATACGGAAGTTTGTTGCAAAAGATCCTAGATTAGCTCTCAATATGAATTGTTGCTTATCAATGATAAAACAGGAGTACTTACCCTAAATGACCAGCTGATGGTGCTGTCTTTCCTATAATCCAGTGCTTCTCAACAGGTTTAGTGTTTATTGTACAAAAGTGTAAAGAAAATCAGACACTGTAATTACAATTATGAACACTGATTAAAATTCTAATTACTAAAGTGAATTAATCTAAAACTGTCCATGGATGTAGGGTACTATGTAATAATTTATTTACACATAAGCTTTGATACATGTCTTATTCAATGTGCAGAAAGCTCAAAAGTTTCCAAAGTTTCTGTGCATATGTATATATGCACACAATATTTGGAAACCTTTGAGCTTTGGTATATATATTTTAAAATTATTATAGTATATTGTACATTATATTGTAGTGTATAAATATAAATCTCTATATATAACAAATTATATAATTATTTTTATTTTTTAAAATAATTTTATATTAGATTTTTTTTTTTCAAATGTTGTTTTTATTTTAAATTATTTAATTATTATAGGAGGAATTATACCGTAATAATTATAATTGATAAAATTATAATTATTTTTTAGATTATTATTATTTCATTAAAACATAATGTTATAGTTTTATTTATTGCAAAATTATTATTTCATTAAAACATAATGTTATAGTTTTATTTATCGCAAATATAATTGTGCTGTTTGCAGGCAGATGCTGTTTTGCCGGGTGACTTTGGGTAAATCCTTCTTGCAATTCAGTGCCATGAAGATGGCCCACGCTCCTCCAGGGCACCATTCCGTCATCGGCCGACCCAGCGTCAACGGGCTAGCCTACGCCGAATATGTCATCTACCGAGGAGAACAGGTGAGAGGGCTCAGATATTTAACAACTGAAAATACAAACGCACAACATTTAAAACAAATATTTAAGGTAGTAGATATTTAGTTTGTTTTCAATTTTTGTGTTTTTGCAGGCCTACCCAGAGTACCTCATCACATACCAGATCATCAAGCCAGACAGCACACCTCCTTCCCCAGCAGCGGCGGAGCAGAAGTCCTAGTCTACGCGGGTCCCAGATCAGCGGCCCTGCAAAATACTCAGACTGTTACCCAGACATTTCACACACATCCACAGACGCCTCCTCACGTTCACTCACCCGTAAGCCTCTGCACTGCCTCTTTAATTTGCAGTTATGCTCCATTTCTGTCCTCGTGAGTGTTTACAAGAAAGAGTTGCCTTGGCTGGCTGTGTCCCAGACCTCCTCTTCAGGTCACAGGTCAAGACATAGGCCACAGCGTTGCTTCAGGGCTCAGTGAAAGAACTGCTCCATGAAAGACAACAAGTGACCTCTTCCCTGTCATTTTACATGATCTAACACTGTTCAAGCATTAGCTTACTTTCTTTGAAACGGTTTTACTAGTACTGTGATTAATTACCCATTTTATTTTCATCAATATGCTTCACAATAACAGACCACGTCTCAAAGGGATCTGACATTTCAGCAATCCTCCTTTCCATTATTGAAGTTCACTAAAGACCCAGAAAATCTCGTTGTTGTGTTGTTGTTTTTTTCCTTTATGCGTTGTTGTTTTAAAAAAGCCTTAGAGGGGTTTTACAGCAAAAAGAATGTTGATGCAGAGACCAGAACTATTCAAAAAGCCTTTGACCACAAAATAGCAAAATATTTGTTGTTGTTGTTGTTTTGTTTTTTTTGGTACACATTTTTTACATATCTTTGCACAGGAACACTGGTCAGAATGTCCCATTCCATTGTCATAGCCTAATCCGAAAATTAATCTTTAAAAAAAATTGCACTTTTAAGCAGGACTTAAGTTATTCCAAATAAAAAAAAGACATAGGTTAAATAAAATTCCAGTAATGTACAGGTTGTGTAATGGACAATGCCTTTGTATAGCTTTTAATGTTGTTTACAGAGTGGGTTTTATTACTGTAGTACTGTAAAGGAAGTGGGAATTTTTGCTTTCAGATCTTTTCTTCAATATTTTCAGACGACCATGTGACTCCGCTTTGGAAGTCGTTACTTTTGCTTTTGGCTTGTTTTGGATCACAACCACGGGAATTCCTAAATCTTGTTCATTCCAGTCCTGTTTCTCTGGGGTCAGAGAAACGCACTCTTTTACGAGGGTGTCCGTAACATTTTAACTGTTACACACTACTGATATCAGCATTCATGTTACAGAATGAAATGAAGGACGTGGCTCTACCTCTAGAAGTCTCATGGTTTGGTTGCTTTGCTCAGGTGTAGTTTGTTGTTCTGTACATGTGTACCGGAGGACATCTGCCTTACTCTAGGACTCTCTGTGTTCAATGCAGAGAGAGAGATAGAGAGCAGACCTTTCTTCTCTTAGTAGTATGAGCACAGACATGGCCACTGCTCCCCTCAAGCCAATACGTGGGAGATTAACTCCTGAACTATTTCTCAATTCTCTGAGCTGTATTTTTACTTTATTTCCATTTTCCTGTGAAATTTTATCAGAAACGGCTTGTCTACCGTAAGCCATCTGCGGATTAATCAAACACGCAATCATGTAAAATGGTCTTAATAAAGTACATGTCATAAATACTGCCTGCTCTCTTTTTTTCACACTTTCTGAACCTTTATTCAGTTTCCTTATTCATTTATAGTATAGTAAATAAAATAATATTAGGTCATATTTTTATTATTAAATACTTTTTATTTTACAGTACAATTGGATTGGCGGGATGTAAAAAAACGTGCATCACAATAAGTTTAATTGTGATAGTCAAGAAATGTGTTTACTAAACAGAATTTCAACAAAGTTTAGTGACAACGGCTACTGTTTTTATTATAGCTTGACACAAATTTCATGATTTCAGTTCTTGTCATTTGATTCCGATCTTGATTCAATATTGACTAATTTGGAAATATTAGGTACAGTAGATACATGATAATTTTTCTCAAGGAAAAAAAAAATATCTCACCTAATGCTGTAAACATACAGAGAGCCATATCAGCTGCTATTAAAGGTTAAAATAACAAATTAACTATAATGCGGTTTTCATTCATAACAATTATTTAGTGACATTAGTAAAAATATAATAAATATGTAATATAATGCACATATTTAGCAAAATACTCCTCTCTATTGTCTAGGCAACTAACGTGCTATGGTCACTGAATGGCTTTCCTGAGGTATGCTAAATGTAACGTTATGAGACATAGCCTTATTGTTCTCCTGCTGTTTTATTGACCTCTTTCGGCAGTTGAAAAACACTGATTGATCGATATTATGAAGTAACTTTGTTTTAAACTTTGCTAATACAATGTTAAATCAGATAAATGTACAATAAAAATTTTAAATTTTTTACGTGAATAAATGCATAGCTCCGCATATTGTGCTTGGTATGGAAAAGGTCTGGTGGTAGTAGTCGGGGAGCCAGTCTCAAAAGCTCAATAAAATGGGTTGAACCTGACATGGTCTGCCATACTTTTTACTTAAAAATAAAGGGTGCATACACTAAAATGGCCACAATTATTTTTCGCGATATTCCCGGCAGAGCAGACCCTCCAATTTCGGGTCAAAGTTAACAGAAAAAAAAAACACAAATAAGAAGTATGGCAGACCATGCAACCCGGTATCACGCCAAAGCGTGTAATACACACGCTGGTCCACTATCGGATGCGTGTCAAGTGTCACGCTTTGCCTCCTCTAGGCGTGTACATGACACGCATGTGTGTAGTTAGCATATTTTTGCGAATAATTGTTTTGGAAAGAACTATTTCTCCTGCTAATCAAAACATAAAAGGCGAAACCAATCAATCACAGAAAGCGTTCGCTGTTGACGTTTCGTTCACAGCGTTTGTTCAAATATACCGTAGGTCTGAGTTTCCTAAAAGCATCATAAGCAATAAGCATACAATCTTAAGTCTCACGATGCGTTTGGGAAACGAATATCTGAACATGTGAGTATCAGATGATAGAGAAACCATCGGAAGTTATTTCACAATAAACAAATGTTAATGTCAGTAAGATTATTTTAAGGACATTACTAGTTTTATTTAGCAAGGATAAATAAATTGATACAAGTGACAGGAAAGGCTTTTACATACAAAAAAAATCTATTTCATGTAAATGCTGTTATTTTTTTTTAAATCATTAAATAATTCTGATGCTGAAAATTCAGCTTTTATCACAGGAATAAATCATATTTTACAATATTCAAATCGAAAAAAAATAGATCCTATTTTAAATTGTTTTTACTGTATTTTGGATCAAATACATGCAGCCTTGGTGAGCAGATGGGACTTATTTTAAAAACATTAAAAATCTTACCAACCCAAAACTTTGATCAGTACTGTACATGGGACATTTATTATAATTATGCTAGTTTGTGCAATCAGATTTATTTAAATTGATTGTTAAAATTTCAAATGGATTGTGTTATGATCTGTAATTGCGGTTAATAAATCTGTCAGAAGAAAATGTGCAAAAGTTTTACCTTTTGGTGTATAACAACACTGGCAGCCCTTTAAAAAAATAACACTGGTTTTACTACGGTAACCATATATACACGACTAATTACAGGCGCATCTGATAACGTGTATTCAGATTTAGCATATTAATGATGCATTCACCACCTCATATATCACGACACACTGCTTCTGTTCTGTTCATGAATGCAGTTTACATGCTGAATATGCATTGTGCGATAACAGAATCACAGTTATCTTCTTTATGTTGTTACAGTTCTGCATGTATAATATGACAGATCCAGGAAGCTTTGCTGCAAGAGAATTAACTGTGTTTTTGTTTTGTCCAACAGCTCCTGTTTTTTTACCCACCATCATTCCCTGTTACCTCCACCTGTACATCTTTAATATAAAACCAACGGCTCTTTTAAGAGCCACTCATATTCTCCTCTTTCTGCCTCTCTCTCACACACACTCTTTATTCTATTTCACTCTCTCACACACTCTCTATTCTATTTCACTCTCTCACACACACTCTCTCTCACACACTCGCTCTCTATTTTTCTCTCTCTCATTTTTTTTCTTCTAAAGATACGCTGTCTTTAAGTAAGTATTGTTACTCTATTCTTTATTTGTCTTTCACCTTACTATCTCTCTCACTGTCCAATTTTTTTTTTAATGTAGTTTTATATAGCCTTATACTCTGCCCTCAATTCTTTTTGTCTGACCGTGTTTTTATCTTCCTTTCCAGTATAGTATCTTTGAAATGGCTGCTCAGCAAGACAGAGGGAGAGCAGATGATGCTATTTTCCTTGCAGACATGTTCATTGCTCAAACCAAAGTGAGTATTCTTTTTGAGACAATGATCTTCCAGTATTGGTAATTGGTAATAATACTAAAGAGTGAGAATTAGAGTGCAAAATTTAAATGAACTGCTCAAGAGTTGGCTGTATTTCAGTGTTATCATACAATGCTCACCTTCTGTCATGAAAGGCAAAGAAAGCAAAGGACAAAGCAACATCTGCTAAAGGCAGTAAATTTAATGTACGATGGGTGGAGAGAGATGCTGAAGGACGTCCACTGCTAAAAAGAAGCAGAAGTGGAGAGACACGAAGACGTGCTTCAGACACGAAGACGTGCTTCAGCTACAGGTAGTCCATGTCATCCAAGATTATTTGTGATTACCCACCCAATCTTTCTTATCTAAGTACACTATGCCCATTTTATACAGAATTCAGCTTGCTATTTGTTAGGTAACATAAATATGGTTTTGTGTCACTTTTGAAACATAGACCACCAAACTGTGGGGCTTCCAGTGCACAGCTTTTTACTTTATTTTTTCCATGGTAAAACTTAAAAGGATTTCTGTTTCCGGTTTTTAATAATTTTCCTTTGAATACTGTATGTTAAACTGTGCAACACAACATGGTGGTGGATGTGTTACTTATGTTATTGACTTCACTGTAATGCTAAGCAATTCCAAAGAAATTAAGTGGAAGTGAAGCAATCGGTGTCAAGTTCAAGATTATGTCCAGATAAGGAAAAAAAAACTTTTAGCGACTAAAGGAATTGTCAGACATGTCAATTAGCCTATTATAGCCTTAAGTCACTAATGAACACCGTATTATATGCTTGTAAGACATGAAAATTATCTCGTTCCTTTCTATCTATCTTTTCAGTTGTTTCCATTGTTGGCAGTGAGGGCACTACTCCTTTTGAGTCATCTGAGGAGGTTCCCACAGTTACCCAATCAAACAGCTCTCAACACTCATTTGGTAAGATGACACTTGACCTTACTGTAATTAAGCAATTTAGCAATATGCGTGAAAGGAATGATTATTTTCTTATTTCTGTCTTTTAGACAGTGAGATGCAGAAACTGCAGGACATTCTGACCTCAGAAGATGTTCAAGGCACCAGCAAGTGTCCTTCAACATCCACATCATGGTGCTTGCGTCAATCTGTAGCCCAGGATGAGTGGCGGAAAGCGAGGTCCCATCACATCAACTGCTTGCTGTCCTGCAATATGGCTCCAGAAAAGAACTGCAGCCACTGCACATCTCCTGCCGTCATTCGCTGCAGAGACCGTATGCCCCAAGAGTGGCTGTGTATGGATTGTGACATAGAAATACACAAAAAACTCACCCTCCATAACAGGGAGTCCTGCATTGAGGGAATTTACAAGCCCATTGAGCCAACAGTGTGCTGTGTAAAAAAAGATGGCAAATATACACTGGTCAATCAAGGTAGTGTTCTGAACCTTTTTGGTAAAGTGATTAAAGTTTTATTTTATTTGATTTTTTTACTTGTATTATCTTAATTATAATTATACATATTTGTAATGCTTTTTCACTAATTATTTCACTTCTCTTTTCAGTATGTTTATTGCCTACAGTGAGACCTGTCCAATTATGTACTTGCGACCCTTCAAACGTCGCAGAATCAGCTGGCAGAGCAATCATTTTGGTTTGCATAAATGGTGTGAATTGATTTATATTTTTTTATTTATTCCTGTCCCTTTGTGTGTTACAATGTTCTACTTTTTTATTTTAGGTCGGTATGATTTGCACTTGCCAAACTTGCGGTGCAGATTATGTCTGGCTCATTGGACACCTGACATGAGTGACCTAATAAGCAGTGGGTATTGGCCAGCATCTGTGAATGCTGACACGCTGTTTTCCATAGATGTCTTCAGCTCATTTGAAGAAATGAAAACTGTTGCACCAGGTTTATCGCGACAAGGTTTTTTGCAGATGTTGGAGAGGAGGACCTGTCTCTTTGGAAGGGTAAGATCAGTGTAGATCAGTTGCCTCAAGTAGAGATGAGAGAATATTTGTGTAGCTATTTAATTTTACTCTTTACTAATTGAATGTACAGGCTGGGAAAATACATGGAGACGTATTCCAAAGAAGCTTCATGGAATACACATTCTGCCAGTACCAGTGTGAAAAAATGGCCAGAGTAGAGCACTTCACCTGCCCTGCATGTACACCCAACATGCTTGCTCTTTGTGCAGATGGCAACAGAAAAGTGTACAGATTTCGGCAGTCAAAAGGGTTAGTTGTTTTACACTTGTAGTTGTTTTACTTAATGTAAAATTAGCAGAACATATAATGTCTGACACTGAACATATATTTTATTTTTATTCTATCTAGGTCAGAGGAACCCTATTTTGATGGTACCTTCATTGCCAAGGACACTGATGTACACCATTTTGTTGATGAGATCAGAAGTAAAATATGTAGTTTTTTGCACCTTTGATTTATATCCAAAATTTGCAATGTATGATTGTTGTTTTATTAACTAGATAATGTATCCCTAGTTAGTATAAGCTTTGAGCATGGTGCACTCTTTCAAGCAATCTTGTGTTGAGGTTTAAATTAGATATGGTAGGTGTGGTGGCATCCAAAGTGGCTAGTTTAGTCATTCATTATGTAATAGCAGATCTGAGATAGTGAATATGCATGCAGTTTGTCACCCTGCCTTTCAACTAGTTTGTGTAACTATAGAGAAAGTCGAAGATGCATTTTCTGAAGCTCCTCTTTATTAGTAGTTTGAAAGTAAACCTTTATTGTCACCGATCATTACAAAGATGCCAGTTGGTGTGATGTAACCTGACTCATCCTGATGGATGAACTAGTTAGAAAAAATAGCAACTTTCAGTTTTAACCAGAATTATTGTGTCATGCAGACTGCCGGCAAAGGGATCTGTGGAGCCAGTCAGTGGTCTGCTGCACGTGAAACGGCCAGAAGAGCAAGCAAACTGGATGAAGAGGGCCTTGAGGTGGTTGTTTGCAGACACGGAGTGCTACTCAAGGCTCTTAACATGCACAGGGGGGAAATATTTGCTTATCCGCTGTACCTGCAGAAGGAGCTACAAGCAACCACAAGCGGACAGTTCTATTGCACGGATATTGCTTGCAAGTATTGGCCTTATCTTGAGAAGTTGGCAGTCTCCATGTTGGAACTCAGACCTTTACTGCAGATGAGACCATTCCTTTCTGTCATGCATGCCAAGGCTCATTCAACCAAGTGTGAGGTACTGCATATTCTTTATCATACCATTTCAAATATTTTTTATTATTACTTATATAATACACTCTATATGACTAATTTAAGTGCCATGCTGATTTGTAAGATAATCTGGAGTGGCAAAAATCAGGAAGGTGCTGGCACAACTGCAGGGGAGGAGGTCGAAATGGTAAACAGCTACCTGTCTCGTTTTGCCCTCACAACCAAGTACATGACAAAATCTGGTAATTATTGCTCATTTATATTATTTTTAGGAAACCTGTCTTTTATTTTATTTATTTATTTATTTATTTATTTATTTTTTTATTCTAACCGTCTAATACTTTGTACTGAGATTACAAATACTATATAATATAGCAAATATACAGCTGTAAATGTTCTAATATACAGTACATTAATAAAACTGCATTACATCTCTCTTAAATTAAAAATCAATTGTCAATGCGTGGATGAACTGGAAATACCATGAATGGGACTTTCCTCCATCACATCATTTTGATGTTTAAAGCCAGGAACGACATGCTAACAGTCCATGCTATTGGGTGGAACCGACGGAAGTGGGAAGGCCTTCATCTTGCACTATCCAGCAGATACATCAAGGTATTATGTTGTGTACAAAGCTTTTCATGATTTTCCTCACTTTTTAAGATTGCAAAGTCAAAAATCCTTCTTTTTTTTTACACCAGACTTTCAAAAAGGTTGAGGCTGAGTCTCAGAAACTGCAGGATTTGAGCAGTGAGCTAGGGTGTCCTGAGAACACCGTGCATCAGTGGGTACATGATGTCAGACAATGGGCTAATGATGGTACAGTATTTTGTGGACATTCTTCTAAGTAGTTTACTAATACTGCAATTGTATAAGTGAGAATCTTTGACAATCATAAGGATTAAGTAAGGGGGTGTTGTCCTGTTTTTGTTTGCTATAAACTTGTGGGCTTGTAAACTCCTTTGACACTGTTAACAGTGATTTGGTGCTCTAAATAAACTTGAACTTGCAAGACATCCTAATAATTTGCTTGTATTATTGTTGTTGCTTTAAGATTCTGTAGGTATCAGATGTGATGACCAACATAACCTTCAGAAATCAATTGAACAAATGTTTCTTGGTGTTCATCAAAAAAAAGCCAGCCTTTATAATCACACTGGTATGTTGAAAACTCATCTAATATTTGTCTTTTTTTATTACTTTCAGATGTCTTATCTGTATTGTTTTGGTATTATAGTGTTTTTAGGTCCTTCACTCACATCATGAAATAAATGTTTTTCTCCAAAGCACGTTGGCCACAATTATTGGCACCCCTAGAAATTGTTACGAGTAAAATCTCTGAAGTATATTGCAATTCATATTTAAAAAAAATTAGCACACCAGGGTGCTAGTCACTATAGTGAACATGAAATTGTCTAGCTATGACTTCTTGTTCCACAGGAGTATAAATAGGAGGAAACACATAGGCCACATCCCCCTAATCATCCATCGCAATGAGTAAAACAAAAGAATATAGTTCTGATGTGCAGCAAAAGATTGTTGAGCATGTGGAAATGTCCCCACAACAACAGACCTGCGTGCAACAAGTCAGTCAGCATAGAAAATCAAAGAAGGAGAAGAAAACTTCAAGAGTCTTTCCCGTGAACCTCGCATACTTTTGAGAATTCTACGTTTAGCTGATCTTAAAAAATGCTCATTGTCACTCATGTAAACACAACAGTTTTTCTTCCGCAATCACACGTCTGCGCCTTGTTTCCCGGCGGAGCGAAAATAAACGCGACACTCGCGCCCCCTTAAAGCCTCGCTCACACTACAGGAGTTTTAAAATCCTTACCGATTTTGAAATCTGGTTGCAGCTCACACTTAAGGAGAATCTTTGCAGATTTTCTTACCTCAAATCTTAAACATACTCACACTACAAGATTTGAAAATCGTGGCGCATCACACACTACACAATGTTATTAAGATTCGTGCCAGAGAAAGCGCCTCACGTGATCTCACGCAACAGATCGGAAGCGGAAAGGTGGATGTAAACAAAATATCTGTCCTTCATATCAAGTCATATTCGTGAAAAGGTTGTCGTGTGACCAAGGAAAGCGAAATCTTTAAAAAAAAACATCCTTTTAATACGGATATTTCAAATATCCGTATTAAAAGGATGTTTTTTTTTAAAAGATTTCGCTTTCCTTGGTCACACGACATATTTCTAATGAATGGCGTCAGCTCTGTTCAATACAATGATCAGCAGCGTTGCTCAATGCCCATTGCTGCTCAGCTGAGCATTGTAAAGTGGAGCTCAAAGTTAAAATTAAAATAATTAACAGCTTGTTTCATTTAACCTATCTTTGAATGAATATAACTTTATAATTAATATAAATATTTTATAATGAAAATATTTTTGTGTAGGCCTAGGCCTAATTCTGTGAATTACACTGTGCAAACCAAAGTAATAGCCTACAGTAGCTACTACCCACCGGATGAAGAAAGGGCTCTCAGTCTCCACAGAACATAAAATATTCATATTATTTTATTTTTCGTGTTGGCATTTGAGGAAAAAACAATGTTACGGACATGACCGCTCTAAGCGACTTTAAAATATGCTTTAAAACTTTCACAAAGACATCAAACAGAAAGCACAAAACCTTTCTTTAAATCGAATTTCGTTTTGTATTAATTGTATCTTAATTTTAAACAATGTTTCATCAACCAATTGCCTGGATTTTTATAAATAAGAAGTAAATATAGCAGACGATAGATAATCACGAAACGGAGGCGTCGGCGATACTTCATAAATGAACCGAAACTCAGTGTATAAGATAGACTTGCCTCACAGACATGTCTACTTTTAAACAGAACAATTCAAAACGAAAGAAAACAGACAACAGACTGCTCTCTGCTTATGTAATCCGTATGAAATGTGCATTTCTCTCTGGCGCGTTCACTACTGAAGATCGCGTGCATCCTGCGGAAGACGGAAGAGTTGCAGATGGTTCAGGGTCTATATCGAAAAATCTATATTTTTGACAACACTAGATTGTAGGCTACTTAGTTTATTATTTCAGATGCCTTTATTATGCATTTAGTATTTTATTATTATTTATTATACTGTATTGTGCTTATTTATTTAGCAATAAATGGATAAATGGAGATAATGCGCGCATCGCGCTGATGAGTCACTCAAAATTACCTCAATGGAAATTCCTTCACCATGACAGCCCTACTTATTGGCTATTGTGACAGTACTGATGTAATCACAATCTTGCTCTTCCCGATAAATATCAAACATGTTTGATATGATCGGGGCGAGCCCGATTTGTGTAAGAGCAGATCGGGAGGTGCAAGATTCGATCTGTGAATGCCTCACATGTGCCGAACATCGGAACCGATCGAGGTCCTCGACAAGATTTTTTCTCCGATTCTCGGGAGGGGAAAATCGGGCATAAATCGGCCTAAAACTCCTGAGCCAGGCTTAAGTGTACCTGAGGCTGAGACTAGACCTAGGGTTGCCAACTTTCACTCGGGGTCTGGACTGTGGAGTGTATTTGACGATCACACTCTTACGTGACCATAGAGCGTATGTACGAAAAGTGCTCGTTTTGGCCAAAAAAAAAAAAAAAAAAACCGGGGTGACGCCCTGATTTACCTGCGGTTGCGGTCACACTACCGACACCTTGTCTCTTCTCTTTCTGCCAATTTACCCCGTGTCCCACCACTTCGATCCGGAGGCGTCATGCTAAAGCATTTGCAGGGGCAGCATTTGCACTTTGTCGCTCTATTGCTTGTGCAGCTTCTCGGAGTGCCATAGAGAGAAACAACACAACTTAAGCCCCGCCTTGATGCAGTGATTGACAGGGCAGGAGGGGGCGTGATCGGCTCGGAATGCATTTTCAATGTGCACATTGAATTTTGCTACATTCATTGCGGGACATTTCATGAAAATGCAATCGCAAGTGTCTTGACTGTGAGTGTAAATGCAATTAAGAAAAATAACATTTGAATGATCATTTTGCCACAGTTTTTGCTTGAACATGCTACACATATCTAAGAATTTCTGTAATGCATTTTCATTTTGCAACTTATAAAGCGTTTCAATAATGCATAGGCTATTAAAACTAGTGTATGAAATGGCAAATGTAAATTATGTAATTTCATTTTCATTTTGCACCAAACGTTGCTAGAATGGTCATGTACAATGTAAATTTAAATACAGAATGCAATGCCATTTTACATTTTGCATTGTCATTTTGCATTTTACATTTCAAATTGAATATTGCTACCCATATGCTTCCATACAAATCATAACGACATGAGATTATTTGCATGTCTACGGCACCGCAACTTTTGCTCGTATTTTAACACAAAAGAGTGTGTTTTTAATGTATATGAATAAAATGTAACGTTACACAAACTACCGTAAAACTTCAAATAGTAGCCCGGGCTTTTATTTTCCCAAACCGTCGAATTGCACCGGCTTGTATTTGAGACAGGCGTCTATATGAGTCAGGCCTTTATAATTTAGTGTTGAGATGTTGGTCATTGAGTGTATGTCTCTAATCTATAAAAATCTCCAAATGCTCCACGTTAAACTGCGGTCTTCCAACCTTTTACTGTCGCGTCGTCAATTGATTTTGATTAATATGCGCGAGGGAGAGAGAGCAAGACAGCGCTCGTGTTGTTTGAAGATGTGAGAGTGCGCGCGCGCGGCCGGGGCGCGCTCTCTCTCTCTCTCTCTCTCTCTCTCTCTCTCTCTCTCTGCTCGTAACGCGCCCTGTCAAGCGCAGCAGTCATTCTATTCTACATCACTCATCGATCAAAAAAAGCTTTGGAGGGACAAAAAATTGCTTTGGCGGCCGCGAAAAAGCGGACGATCTGACGGTTTTAGAGGATTAAATACAACCCGAAACTAAAAAACAGACCCGGCCTCTATTTGAGACCGGCCTTTATTTACCCAAACCTGCAGCCACACCAGGCGTGTAAAAGAGACAGGCGTCTATTTGGGACTCGGCTATTATTTGAAGTTTTACGGTAAATAAAAATGACCAGCGTCTATCTCCTGTTCTCTGCTGTTAGCGAGCAGCTGCTCTCTCCCCGGGTCGCAGTGCTTGTTTTCAACAGAAACACTCTGACAGCCTGCTCTCATTGTCTGTTGAGAATTTATTTTGAAGAACCATATTTCATTTGTAAGGGTTAATACGTTAATATTCATGTTAAGACAGTTAATGTGATAAATAATTAGTTCAAAACATGGATTCAAGTTCTCCGTCGCTACCACGGATTTCCGTCATTCAAACTTCACAGAGGCAATTTATGAGATCAATTTATCGGAGAACAAAAAAGTGTTGGCTGATTTTTATTGACAGATTGTCATACTCTACAGCCAATGGTAGCGTTAACAGCGTGTGCACGCCTGACCAATGACAGTGTAGTGACCTGACCACCATACATTGTAATTAAATGTTTGATTTGAAGGGATAATTACACTGGTTAATTTCTAAGAAAATTGATGCTTGACGTTGTATTAGAAAGGACAGTAATTGTAATACAGTTCATTTAAATGTTTTGAAAGGGAAATGTATAAAGACGAATGTTACATGTATGTTTAAAAGAGAAATATATTACAATTTTAAAATGGTGTTAAAAAGATAGTGATTGGAAAGCTGTTTAAAAATATAATCAATTCCTTATAAAAGTCAGTTATTTCATTTGTGTTATTTAACATACAGATTGTGAATTCATGATGAATAATTGTTTTGTTTGCACTAAAATATCACTTGCATTCATGTTGAAAATTATTAAGTTCATGATACTTGGAAATGTGTTTTAATGTGGCCTAAAAGCTTCTTCACCTTACTTAAATCATTATGTTGGATCAACTTAAATACTTGCATTGATGTTGAAAATTATTAAGTTCATGTTACTTATAAACTTGTTTTATTGTGGCCTAAAAGATTCTTCACCTTACTTAAAACATTATGTTGGATCAACTTAAATACTTGCATTCATGTTACTTAGAAATGCGTTTTATTGTGGCCTAAAACATCGCTTTGAATTAATATAATTCTGCCTGCAGTCTTAACGTAAAAATTCTAGTGGAAACGGTTAACATATTTTTTTTTTGTTGACCCAATGTTTTATTTTTTAGAGTGTGCTGAGTCCCCACAGAAAGCACCTGTGGCCAATGGGTTTCCACAGGGACCACCTGTGCCCAAGTCTCAAGATTGGCGAAAACTAAATTTCTCTGAGCCTCTTAAGCAGGAACGACTGCAGCAGCAGAAGCCTCAAAATCCTTCTCTTTAGGGAACACTGCCTGACAACATATCAAAGGGACCAAGGCTAAAGATCCCTGAGCCTATGAGAGGGGAGCTGCTGCAGCAGAGGCCTCAAGCTTCTTCTCCTCAAGGAGCACCCATTCCTGACAAGACTTCAAAGAGGGAAAAACTAGAGGTCCCTGAGCCACTGAGACGAGAGCTACTGCAGCGGACCCATTATAATACATTTTGATCAACATGACATAAGCAATTGATAATGTAGGAAACACCAGAGACTTGTACGTAATCATTTGCATGGATGTACCAAAGCACATGCAACTTGTTCAAAGAAATGAGAAACTGCTTTTTTATGTGCATTGTATTTGCTTTAATGTATAGAAGTGTACACAAGGGTCCCCAAAAAGGTTATGAATGAATGTCATTGTTTTAGTTCCTAGCCTATATCAAAAGATAGATAGATTGATAGATAGATATTCCTTCAGAAAACACAAATGAAATAGTTATAATCAATATGGTAGTCTACTACGTTAGACTGAACACAGCAAGATCAAATTTACTCCCAAAAATATTCTGTATACTGACTCTCAACTTATCAGCCCGGCCCCCCGGGCTCAACTTATCAGCCCGACCCCCCCGGGGGGTCCCTCAGATATTTTTATTTTAGTAAAAAATAATAATAGCAAATCTGATTAAATGCATGTAATGGATACGGTAAATTTCGTGAACTGATTATTTACAAAAAAAAATTAAAAGTTGGCTAGTTGCCATGTCTCTTTAAAATGTAAACGCCCCGCCCCACATCTAAAGAGTGCTGTGCGCATGACATCGTTGACTGACAGGACTGTTTGATTGGCGCCGCTCCTTTGAAGCTAATTTTAACTTTTAAAAAATGGAGAAAAATAAACCTCCACTCGAGGTCGGGAAGAGAAAGCTTCTTACCGACGTTTTTGAGGGGTAATTGTCTCTCTCTATATATCTTTCTAGTTTATCTACCCACAGCATATCGGGGCTTTTGTATTCCTTGCGTAAATTGGAAACATTTAGGCTTAACAGGTTTTGTTGTAAATTCACTACCCGAACAAACATGCAATATTTTCAATCTATTTTACTCGTAATGCATTTTATTTTCACAGATATGTTATCAAAGCCCTTCAAATTAGAAACTTTAAGTTCTCTTGAAAAAGCCTAACTAGAAATTTTGAAGTAACTTAGTTTTAAAAGCTTGAAGTTTGAAGGTTTTCAATTGGAAAGTTTTAGTTTAGTAAGACAGACTTTGTCTAGTAAGAAAATGTAATTTTGCCAAAAAAACAACTTTAATTTTAAGTAAATGATATTTTTAAATCAGCTTCAGTGTGATATTTAACCATATTATCATGCTTAACACTGATAATTTGAATAATTGTAATGCGATGATCAGATCAGAGAATAGATCTAAATCAGAGAATATCAAATGTTTGGGCTGTTGGATTATTTATTTTTAACAGTGGATTCGGGGGACTTAAAGTGCACCAGATTAATGAATTTATCTTTAAAATGTACAAAATTTTCTCACGGGGGGGGGCATGCCCTTACGAAAATTAACCATGGTTTTTATGTAGTAACCATGGTTTTTCTGTAGTAACCATGGTTTAACTATGGTTTTTGTAGTAAAACAATAGTAACTACAAAATGAACCATAGTTTAACTATGTAACCATAGTAACCATAAAATGAACCATGGTTTTTGTAGTAAAACCATAGTAACTACAAAATGAACCATAGTTTAACTATGGTTTTTGCAGTAAAACCATAGTAACCATAAAATGAACCATGGTTTTTGTAGTAAAACCATAGTAACCATAAAATGAAGTATATATTGTGACACTGGACCTCAATTTGTCTACTAATGAGTTTATCTGGTCATCTATGAATATTTTTCATACACCCACTATTTATCATTAAATATAATTTTTTAGCCTACTGAATTCTCAGCACTTGACATGTTTGTCCCCTTATAAGTGTGAAAACACTTATAACACAGAAAAAAAAAGAAAAAAAAAAACTGCAACAGAAAAATGGATCTATCCGGAGGTTGCTCGTATAAGGAATGGGAGAAAAAATACTATATATAATAAAAATAAAAGCAAAAGCAAAGTGATGGTATAAAAAATATAGAAGTGAATGGGTCATAGAACTACACAATGAGTTTTAAAATCATGATTTAAAATGTTATAATTCTAGATGTTTATTTAAATGCTGCGTGTCTTTGAAGTGTTCTGTTTTTAATGCGCGTGCGCGTAAACATTCGAGTCGCATTCAACGACAGGAGTGTGCGCGCGATCAGATGGAATTGGAAACGAGGAAACGTCATCAACTGACACACAGCAAAACTAACGTCTCTCGTTGTTTTCGCTGCTTTCAGGTAAGTTTAGTTGACAAAATCACACTAATAATAGATATAAACGTTCCTGACACCCTACTTACGTGTAATTAATACGCTCTGTTGAATATTTACTTTACAGAAATGGTTTTGTGTCTTCGAAAAAGTCCGTTAGCATCTCAACTGTTTTCAGAAGAGGTAAGTTAACGTTACCCTGGAGCTCTTGTTTTACATAAGTTTGGGGTTTTAACCAAATCTTTGTGTTGATAACAGTTTTTGATAGTTTTGTTTTGCTGGTAATTTGTCAATGGGTGATTGGAAGTAAGCTATTTAGCCTAAAATAATTCACTGTAACGGTTACTGTTAATCAGTGACGTCACTTACAAATACTGATCATTTAAAAAAAAAAAAGGGATTTCAGGAGGGACAGAAAAAAACCTCTGCAACAAAGGGGAAATTATTGTTTAATCATGATAATAATTCCAGATGATTTATTTCACAATATATATTACCTTAAGATGTGTGTATATATATATATATATATATATATATATATATATATATATATATTCTTTCTCTTTTCTGCATTTCATCTCTGCTCTAGCTTGCTTCCTTGTAATAAACCCTATGTTCTATTGTAAATCCTATGTTACATTGTTGGCTCTGTGACACATTGCATGTTATGTTCTAGAAGATCATCATCATGCTGATGGCCTGCTGCACCCCCTGTCCAAGAAAATCTTCACAGCTATGAACTCGACTAGTAAGTAAAACTTTAAACATACAGTGCACTACTGTTCAAAAGTTGGGGGTCTGTAGGATTTATGCTTTTGAATGAAGTCTCACACTTTACTTTTTTTTTCTCAGTGAGACTGTCCTTGAGAAGCCTGTAGGCTAAATAATCAGCTAAATAATCGGCGGCAAATGTTATAATGGTCATAGTTATAATAATTAATTTAACCATTATCATAACAGGATATCATGGTCATTGGTATATTTTATTTTATTTCTCTAGGTGTTTTTAATTATTTTGGCCAATGAGACAGACAACATACTGTCCAACTCAATGGTATTTATTTATTTTTATGTATTTTTTACTGATAAATACTGAAATTCTTTAATTCAGGGGATCTTAAATTCAGGGAATCTTAAAGTTATGGCTATGCTCTTGTCACCAGATGAGATATAGTCGTTTGGCCCTGTGATTCTTCAGGACAAGATCTTGATGCCATCCACACTCAGTACATGACGAAGGTGAGTTTCACAATAGCTGCCACTATCACAAACCAAGAGACAGAACACAACAGGCCTTCATCCATATGAACTCACCCATATGTAGGGATGGGTACCGAAACCCGGTGTTAAACATTAAACGGGCCCTGGGGTTCTGTTGTCAAGTCGCGTTCACGAGTCCGCAGTGACGCTGTTGACGTAAGATGCTGCTGACGTGTGTCTGGTGACTGGTGCGGCCGTGTATTCGGGTTCAAATAAATATGGCTGGGCAAAAAAATGCAAGTCTTCCTCTGTGTGGAAATCCTTAGACATGTTTGCGAAGATTGTTTTGTTTACAGCGTGCGTTTCCCTCAGACTGTAAATGAAGCTCGGACGCACCAGACACACGTCAGCAGCGTCTTACGTCAGCAGCGTCACTGAACGCGGATCCACAACAGAACCGGAAGACAATACAATGCTGAATAAAGTCGTAGTTTTTGTTATTTTTGAACCAAAATGTATTTTCGATGCTTCAAAACATTCTAACTAACCCACTGATGTCACATGGACTACTTTGATGATGTCTTTATTTCCTTTCTGGACAAGGACAGTATACCGTACATACATTTACAGTGGAGGGACAGAAAGCTCTCGGACTAAATCTAAAATATCTTAAACTGTTCTGAAGATTACGAGCCAATGAACCACTTTTAGTGCTGTTTAGCACCATTTTTTTTTTAGTATGTATAAGTAAAGGAGAAAAACTCAGCTGATCATATAATGTACATTATTTCTGCTTGGCTTTTGGAGCCCTAATACTGTATGAGTTATTTATGAAAACACTGGCTGAATGGACATTATTACACTTGGACATTATTACATGGCTACTAGATAGTGCAACTGACCAATAGCAGTTGAGTATTCCAGCTTGTGTGTTAATGTGGTGTGTATTCTTCTCATTTTAGCTCCTGCGTCCATTTGGGCTGAAGGTCGAGACAGAACCAAACCAAAGCTGGACTGTAACCTACTGGCCGACAGACTTCATACTGACACCTACTGGCATGGATGCTGCATCACATGTTTTTGATCAAAAACTTTTTCACCTAGAATTTAAAGTGTTGAGTATTCATCTGGCCTTCATCGGCCTCCATGAAGGAGACCCCATGTCTTCATCTCTTGTGAGTGGATATCATTTAAAACATTCTTAAAAGAACTGCTAATTTCTTCTGAATTTATTTTGTAGTATATGTAAGAATTTTCCATTAAAAGAAAATAAACTTTTAGTAATGTTTTTAAGTAATGAAGTAATTAATTGTTAAGTAATGTTGTTGTAATCCTGTTAATGTATGTACAGTATAAATTGCAAACATGCTTGTGTTGGGCATGTGTTTACAGGTTATAGACATTTTAGAGGAGGTAGATGCTGTGTATTTAAAGTTGCCCTAAGTCATGTTTATTTGTACAATATGTCATTTTTGTATATAAACCATTATTACACTGGAACAAATTACTATTTTTTTTATTTGTAAATTAGCAACTTCATTTTGTAATCATTGCACAGCAACAAACTAAAAAGTTGTTAAAAAAAATTTTGATAAAGTTATCAATATTTTTTTTTTACAACTTTTTAGTTTGTTTTGTCACATGTGAGAACAAATGCAAGTTTATATTTTCTTTCAGATTATGTAATTTCTGTAATAAAGTCTGTATCATATGGTAACTTCTTTCTGTTGTTATTTTGTAGATGTTTGTTGTAACTAAGTGGCTTAAATGTAATTCAAGATAATTTAGTAAAACAATGGCTACACCGTGGCAATACAACCAATTTATTGTACATGATCCATGGTTTTTAAAACCATGGTTTGCTCCAAAAACCATGGTTACTACAGTCATGGTTACTATGGTTTTACTGTAGTATTACTACAATATATAACTAGTAAAACCATGGTATCAAAGCCATAGTTTTTAAAAATACCAGTTACTACAGTCATGGTTACTATGGTTTTACTGTAGTAAAACCATGGTATCAAAACCATGGTTTCTACAGTTTTACAGTCATAGTTAACTACAGTTTTACTATAGTAAAACCATGGTTAATTTTCGTAAGGGTGCCCCCGGAACCCCCTAGAGGTCCCGAGATCCACCTACAAAAGTACTGTGCCACAGCAGACTATATGATGGTCCACGAAAAACACACATTTTATTATCTTATTAAAATACACGATCACGATTTTACCACCTCCGCCTCATTTTAAGCCAGGAAAAACCCTGCATGTGCAATATAAAGAATTGGACAACTTTCTTTCTGTTTTATTGCTTTAAAAATAAATAGCATATTAAGCTAATTAAGCAAAAACCTCAACAAAAGTCTGAAGAAAAAAAACTGGTATTACACTTGACATTCTGTCCCCCTCACTTTTGAAATGGTGGCTACGCCCCTGCCTGGAAATATCAGGTAATTTTAAAATGGAAATTATTAACGTAGCACGTTCTAGTTATATGCTCATATTCAATCCAAATAGCTTTTGTGTAGAGTACGAGTAGCACATGGTGTTCCATTTTTTGAGTGAATTATTCAGTCATGTTGTTTTTTTCCATTAATCATTCGAACGTCTTCATAAAATTGTCTGAATAATTCATTAGTGAATCGGTCTTAATTAAAAATCACAATTCAGTCATAAATGACTGGAAAGGTCATGAAATTAATGTGGAGATTCATTGGTCAAACGCTAGCAACCCTGTTCTACTGTTTCCCAGAGTAGGCTAGGCTACGGTTAACATCATTTTAAATCTTTACGATTGCTTACTAAAAATGTTGATAATTGTGATGCTTTAAATGTGACCAAAAATAGTTGTGTCCATGTTTGTGTGATTTGTTGCTATGGTAGCCTACATTTCAGCGTCTACCTACTCACATAATGAAATATTATCAGAGACACACTGAAGCAAATTTGCAATTACAAAATTATTTTTTACTTTAATCGTTTTACAGTTTATCTACAGTGTGTCTGATGGTTAAGTGGGAAAATGTAATCAAGGAACACACCAGTGTTTTGTTTTTCAGCGAACTTCTCGTTAAATAACTGGGAAGAATTGTTTGAGTCAGAATTGACAATGACGTGAATGCAGTTAACAGAACACACGTTAGAGGGCGCTGTGGCTCTTCAAAAATAACTTCTATTGAACCTATTCAAAATCCTACCCTCATTTATCAGATAAAAGCTAAATCACTTCTCCTGCGTAATAGCGCGCTCTATTCTTTTATATCTTTTCTTAGTCCATGTAAGAAATAATGAGATGGCTCATGTTCTATTCATTTTACAAAATTATTGCAATATTACTTACAGGCCTACTGCTATAGAGCAAAATATGAACCTGTAGATCTGTAGATTTTGTTCTTCTATACAATTAAATCACGCCACACTTTCATTAGAGAACACAGTTTATATTTAACAATGACAATTGTGAGATAAATAAAATGTACATATAATACAACAGAACATGGTAGAGTTAAAAAAAAATCCTAACCCTCTGAATGATTATTGCCATGAGCCGTCAGACAATAACATTTCACAAGCACAGTAAAAATTATTGCATTGATCTCATCAGTGATTGACAGACAAACAGACTATGTAATATGCCAACAAAAAAAAACGCTCCTTGGTTATAACGTCAATTCTGGCGAGGTACTAAACAACCCTCAAATAAATTTTCCATCACTTAAAAGTGCTATAAAAGGTGCCCACAATCTCATAAAAAAAGAAGTAGGTCCCCAACACACATATACATACCATCTGCTATATGGACTCTTCGAGTTTCCCTCACAGAGCTTCTCAAAGGGGAATAATAAAAAGCAAATTGACTCATAGGAAAGTGGTTTCCCAATAATCCCATTCCCAATTTCCAGTGTAAAAAGGTTCAGTGTACAACCCAGCATCATCCTACACCATTCCTAGTCTATTAATGAGAACATTCCATGCGGAAGAATGACACAGTCATTGTTGGTAAGGCATACAGCAGAAATAATTCGTAAGATCTCCTTGGTACAAATTGGCAAATAAAATCAGACGTTTAAAATTGCTATCAAACAATACAACAAAGCAAAACAGAACAATACAGTGCTTTGGTGGCAACTGGGAGGAAGGAGAATCAGGTTATTGCTCTGATCTGTGACAGGAACTGGATCTGTATTGCAGATTGAAATGCTTTGAATGTCTCGCGATCAGTCAGAAGGAAAGGTGAGTAAAAGTGTTTGTGTACCTTCTCTGTACAAGGCACTGACAAATGCTAAACAAACTTGATGAAAGACAATTCCAGCCAAAGGTCATGCCACGGCGGTCTCTATTAAAGGAATTCAGGAAGGCCGGTGAAAGAGGAAGTGATAAATGGGAAGTCCAGATGCGACGTGAACAACCTGTCAGGGTCGATGGACCTCCTGCAAATGAAAAGTCTTTGGAAGTGAACCACAGGAAGTGAAGGAGATGAACCGTCCCCACAGGATATTACGACTTATTCTTCTGATATTAATGCGCAGTAAAGACCGGAGGGTGAGTTTGATGATGGCCGGTTACCAGTGAAGCCGTCAAAAATAAGTGATGCACGTCAGAGGAATTCGCTCCTCCCGGTGTGCGCGTGTTCCGAGTCCTGCGGTATATCAGCAGCTTGGTGATGTTGTGATGGGACTCTGTAGGTACGTGAGGCTGTTGGGCTGGCTGTGCGTCACCACTGACACGGGGAAGCTGAAGATGAAGGGTGACGTGGGGGTGGAGGAAGACTTGGGGCCTAGAGTGGCGGAAGGGCTGGCGGCCTCTACAGAACAGGAAGTGGCCAGGACCTGCGACTCAAACTGCAGGAGCTGACCCATGAAGCTAAAGTTCGGGGAGATGATACTGCGGCGCTGTTTCACGAACTCGAAGGCCTCTTCCAGACGCACCCGCTTCTTCTTCATCAGGTACGCCAGGCAGATAGTGGCCGACCGCGAGATGCCGGCCTGACAGTGCACCAGAACACGGCCGTTGGAATCTTTGACAGAGTCTGAGGAAAGAGCAGAGAGTTTTGTTAAGCACAGATAAAGCTCAGATGAGTCATCTTACCGCATAAGCAGTGAAGCTGAAGCCCGCAACTTTTTGAAACATCATTGAAAGCAATGAGGCATATTAGTTCGAAAGCATTCGAGTTCATTCAGCAAACAATTAGTCAGACTGATTCGAAAAAGAACCTGACTTTGTGAATCTTTTAGAACTAGCTATTCATTAAATAAACCGACGCAGACAACTTAAGGTTTTGTGAATCAAATTATACGGGTTACTTTTGGTTTTGCATGCAGCCCTCGAATGGAACTCGATACAAAATATTTTTCTTGCCAACATTTTATGTCTCATTACATTCAGTTCAGGCTGCAATCTCACAACCACTACTTGGATAAACTATTTGAAATTTGTGCTTGAAACTGAAACATGTCTGGAGATTAAACAGTGAAAACTAGACTGGTCAACCAAATTATTATTATTACACTGTAGTAACTTACAGTGAGAATGTAAAGTGTTTTTCAATCAACACTGGATTTAATTATCTCCTGTTCATCACTAGAATCAAAAAGCCTATCCAATCAAACAAGAGGGTTTCTGATTGACATGTAAAACAACCAATCAATAAAATATAAAGATTAGTAATTTATGAAAAGATACAAATAAAATAAATGAACAATTAAATCTAAAATAAACCATAGCTAAAATGAAATCATAAAATCAAGAAAATACAATATTTTCAAACCTATAATATCCCTGTTACTAGTTAAACATTTTGATATACACAATGATCCGTGTGTATTATTGCCACTCAAAACACCCAATAAGGACAAATGCATTTCTAGAAATACATGTATAACTGGTTATTACACGTTTACCCAAAGCTGATAGTCACAGTTGGACAACAAACACTCAACACCCTGGCAAAATGGTCTGGGGTGTAATTCACGCTCATAAACACAGACACCTCCTGCTATAACTAAGCTGCTAATTAACAAAAAAATTACGTACATGGAACAAAGAGAAAATAACCTCGATATGAAGACATTAGTCAGATGTCTTTCTTTGTGTGCACTTGACTGTCTGCATATATGCCTTTGCACAGCCATACACACCCAGATCTGAGGTAACTCCAGTATCAAGGCACCCCTGAATGGAGGATGAGTCAGACTCTAGTCCCTAAGCTCTGCACTCTGACGCATACATACAAGCACACACACACACACACCTAGGACGGTGCGATCAAATGCGGCAAGCCTTCTTGTGGGCCTAGCTTTAGTGCAGAGGATGCTGAGCTGAAATTGGATATACAGGATCCCCCCCAACCTCCCTCAGTTGCGGAAACCCTTTTATAAGGAAGACCCACCCATACCGCAGAATTCCTCCCGTATTTTGCACCCTTGGGCCTTTCATTTTCATCATTGCGTTTATCTATATATCAAAACACATTCAAACATATTCTTAAAGCTATATGCATAAATGACCAAGCTGAGCTATTGCAATGGGTGCTAGCCTAAAAAGGAGGGTGTAATTGTTGCAAAAGCTCTGCAATGCAGATCAACGTTTTAATTGCTGATTAAATGCATGTAATTTGCAGTTAAAAGGACCTATAACGACCAAGACTAATTTACGAACCAACGGTTACACCTACCCTAACCATCCAAACCCCAACTTACATACATACATGCATACATAAAATAATTTAAAAATATATATATTATATATATATATATATATATATATATATATATATATATATATATATATATATATAATTTTTTATTGCAAATAAAAAATAAATAATCATACCTATAAATTCAATGGCTTCAATGAACCAAGAGCTGATGTCCTCCTTATGGTTGTCTTCCACCGGGATACACTTGTACTGGTAATCCCCTTCAAAATGGTTTGGGCAGTTTGAAGATACATTCAATAGAGCAGAAATGCTCATACGATCTAGCATGTCCTTTTTAGACGCATGGAGAGCACTGCCAAGAAATAAAAAGGGGAGGATTTCCACAGGCCCACCCTGTAATAAAAATGGGACAAAAACTTAATT
Organism: Tiaroga cobitis; assembly: GCA_030578255.1. NCBI lineage: Eukaryota > Metazoa > Chordata > Actinopteri > Cypriniformes > Leuciscidae > Tiaroga > Tiaroga cobitis. Next base: position 23,225,779 of record CM060611.1, on the reverse strand, counting down.
AATAATATTACATATTTCATATATTTTAATAATAATAATTAACGCATTTATTAATCAAATTCTAAATGGTTTTATTAATTTGTTCTTATATTCATAAAATTACAGGCCCTTCTCAATAAATGATGAAAAGCATTTATAACAGATTACAACATCATGCCACTTAGGCCTACACCTCTATCTGCTATAAAAATGTCACTCTAAAAATGTCCAGTTTATTTATTCGGGAAATGCGTATTGATTTGGCCCGCTGTTATGTCATTGATGGCCTGCTTAACAAGCTGTAGAGACAGGAAGTGATCGATGTGGGAATCAACACTAGAGCGTAGCCTATACTGGAGTGTCTGACACAGTACACCCCCGTTACAGAGGAAGGCCGGACGAACGCACTCAAAAGTACTGCTATATCAGCCGGAAAGAGCAGCGGATGACAGCAGTCAACAGGACGTTTAATGTTACACAATGCTGCCCATTAGCTGACCTCAAAGTATCCAGCGCTGCTAATGTAGTTACCTGGTCATGCTGGGGAGTTGCGCAGAAGGTGCAGCTGGTCTCCACAGTGGACTGAAGGCTGGATACGGGCAGGGTTTTGGTTTTCAAACAGTAATCGGGATACTGTGTGGAAAATCTGTCGTAGCCTCCTATAAAGTGAAGAAGAAAAAAAAACACGTTAATGCATTTGTCCAAACTGTATCCAGCTTAAATATCTAATATGAACTGCTGGCCGTTTAAAGGGGTTTTAGGACTAGCCATACCAGCTTGAATCATCTAAACCGAATTTTATTTGCCCTTGTATTTGAATGGGATATTTGTTTTATTGTTTTGAGGTCAGACAGAGGTTGCACTTACACATAAGATACCACCTTAACACAATTTTCACATTTCAAGAATACAAAGATAATGCAGTAAATGACTGATCACTTGTAACATTTATTTACCATGATAATCTAAAAAAAAAAAAACTCAGATATGACATTTTAATTTAGGCCCTCTATTTTCAGGCAAGCCCTATAACATTTTGAATAAAAATAGACAGCCTTAAATTATTATCAAGCCTCGCAATTTAACACACTAAAAAGGGCATACATTTTTAAAATGCAGGAATCTTAAAAAAAAAGAAAAAAAAAGTGAGGCATATTTAATAGTTGAGTTGTGTCTATGAACAGGTTCTGAACAATCTCTGTTACCTTAAATTATATGTTTATCTCTGTAAAGCTGCTTTGAAACAATCCATTGTTAAAAGCGCTATATAAATGAAGATGACTTGACTTGAACAGGTGGAAATTGTTGTCAAACTCTTTTCAGAATGTGGGAGCTGGTTTCTAAACGGTCAAACAGCTCAAGGTGGTCAAGTTGGAACATGTTAGCTGGTCAACCAGCAAATGACCAGCCTGGACCAGCTTAGTACCGTGTTCCAAAAACAGCTATAGGCTACTATCTTAAGCTGGATTTTCCAGCAGGGAATACATTACATCATTATCTTAAGAGCAGACATGATGCTTAGATTTAACCACAGTCAAAATATCTGTACAACAGATATTTCAGAGCATGCAGCTTTATTTCAGATAATACAGTTGCATAAATAAACACAATAATAACACAATAATTTTTTTTCCCGTCTAGTGTAGATTTGATTTACCTTTTAGCAGATAGACTTCTGTCCTATATGTATCCCTACACAAAGCGTTATGTACGAGGGTGATTGTGCTGTCTTCTCTCATAGTGTTTGTATCGGAGGTCCGCTCATCGTACAAGACCACGGCGGAGTACAGCCCTGATTTTAGACGGGCTCTCGCTTCGTCGTCACCGGACAGAATCTGGTCCAAACTAACGGAGCCTTTCGCTCGCCTCCGAACGATCGTGTTACAGCGAATATTTACGGCACCGCGAAGGTGACCTGCGCTGAACGCTAGGAACGATCTGCAGTCCAAAAGAAGACATTTCGCACTGTCGTCCTTCATCAACCTCTTCAAAACGCTGCAATCCATTTCACTAAGTTCGTCCATTGTGACCATTTTCCTCCTCCGATGGGGACTGGTCACGGTCAAATTGTGATTTAATGAAAATAATACGTCAAATCCAGCGTTGCCAGTGCGCAGTGTAATGTTGTGTTACCCTCCTGAGAGCTTTACTACCAGAGGCAGTTCTCTTTCCGTTTTATGAATGGGCTTCAGACGATCGCTCCATAAAAGGATCGCGACGTCACAATGGATATGACGTCTGCTACGAGCTCCATTCACAGGCGGTCTTCATTCATGAGAGTCAGCGACGATCGATGGTGACCGCCGCCACCTTCTAAACCAGAATTCAGCCATCGAAGGCTTTGCTGAAATTAAATTTGAAGAATGTCTAAATTAAACAATACGTGAAAAGAGGATCCATTAACATGGATGATACACACACGGCAAAACGACGACCAAATAAAGCGCTTGCAAACAGGAATTCACTGTACACAATTTTATTGGAACAAGAATATAAAAATATCATATAAAATCTGTTAATTAGTTAACTGTAAAATATTTAAATTATATATATATATATATATATATATATATATATATTATTGGACATGTAATGTATTGTTTTCTGTAAGCATTTAGACGACGCACATGTGAATTGTTATAATTTAAGGGAAAATAGTGTATTAAATTTTTTAATACTTTTTTTTAGGCTTTTTTAAAAAGTTAAAAGTGCAATTATTAAAAAATGGGTCTTCCCATAATTCTCTTCGCGAACCATCTCATTTGTTTACATATTGAAAACGGTGCGGTAGGCAGTTAGTTGTTGTAGGCTACTAGGCTATAAGTGTTTTAGGTTTTATTTTATGTCGTGTAAAACAAATCCACATATCCCTTTTTACCCACAACCTAGTTTTGTGTTACAGGCTACTGTGAATACGGTTTGTTTGTCGAATAGCTTAGATTAGACTATTTTTTTTATTTTTTTTACACACATCGTGTGGTTTCAATCGTTGTTAAGTATGCGTTTAAAAAAACGGCAAGACTTTGAGTACCTTGATATTTCAATTATTTTATAGCCTAAATAAATCAATGTAGGCCTACTATTAGTAACTGTAATCTGATCACCGTCCTGTAATTCATATTATTCACGATAATGTTCTGGCAAGAATATATTTTCTGGTCTTGCTATGTGTAAAGAGTTAATTATTGCTGATTAATTATCATTTCCCTACAGGGGGTTTAAGGAACTCTGATTTGATGGAGGCATGTAAGTGAGTTCTTTATTGACTCATGGGATTAAGAAAGCTCCTAGTTAATTAGTTAACATGGTTATCAGTAAAGATAAGCCTTCAAATGCTGAGCTTCCTCTGGTGGGGTTTACTTATTTCAGATGTCATCTGTAAAATGAAATAAACATTTGTTACACAAACAAAAAACACAACACTTGATATTATTTTATTTGAAAGAAAATTCTGCCCTAATGGAGCTTATTTTGTATTAGTTTTATGTTTAAAACACATTATTTCTAAAGTTTTCTTAATGAATTCAAAGTCACATTCCCAACAACCAATTAACACAACTTATTTTTTTTTTAATTGCTTCCATCACTATGTGGGGATTTGAAGGAATTGTTTTGCATTTTAAAACATGCTGTGTTTTTCAGTTCCTCCGGATCTCGAATATAAAATATTTGCATGATTTAACATAAGCTTGATCATGAGACGCCTGTATTTGCATAGTGCTTTGCCATCATTGCTTCAGTTGAGCATAGAAGGTTCTCTATCCAATAGATGTGTTAACGTTATCATGACACATCCTCCCTTCCCCCCCTCTGCTCCAGCAAAGCTGTGAACGTGCATGGCTTTGCATTCATTTGTGACGGAAAACAATTCATTAACACTTTCTAAATCAAATTGTGAAGTGTTAATGAATTTTTACTGCTAAGTGATTTTAGTCTAGACTGTTTATTAATATGCCATTTATTTATAAAAAGTGTGAAATCTTATATTTTCTTGCTGTGTCCATTTCATCAGTTCTATACAGTTCAAATGTGTAGATATCTTCTTAAGGCAGTTGTTTTGTTTGGATAATATATAGACCATCTAGACCACCTTATAAGCAAGGTCATATTATTCAGAGAGTAATTTGCACAGTACAAAAGGGTCTTTATTTTTGTCACGACAACTCTCTGAGTGTTTGGCATGGTAATGTATAACATTGTTGATATGTTTGGTCTTTGCAGAATAGATCTGCTGCTGTTGGTTATTCCTGCTGCAGAGCGAGTACAGGACTTGCTACTGGCAAGATGACGCTGCTGTGAGCAAGTAAGACATGCTTCTTCTGCACAATATAGCATACATGAATTACCCGTAGCAGATCTATACAGGTGGAGCTGGGGAAGGTGGAGGGTTTCTGAAGTGCGCTGCACTGCTATTGCCAATGCTCACCAAGTATTTAAAGTTTGAGCTCAATGGCTGCTGATACAGCAGAAACCAAACAGCTGTGCCCTAGGGAATGTCGTGATTGCATGCTTGAGTTAAGGACCTATCAGCCTTCACATCTAGATGACAGAACTTTGTATAAATGAAATTTAGCAATGGGGTCCATCATATTTGGGGGTCTGTGATATCAAAAGGTTTGAAAACCCCTTGTTTTAGGCAATGTATAGAGGTTTGAATGTCTCAGAGTGGAAAGAAGTTGGTGACGATTCTTGGAGAAGCCATGTGGCCTGTCGCCATGGCAGCACTGCACGTGTGTAGTGCTCTGCGTTCTCACGGGGACCATGGGTAAATCATAGCTGTCATAGCAACGAAGCGATGGCACATGAAGAAACTGCAAAAGGATGATGTGGTGACTCTGCGCAGACGAGGGGAGGAGCAGCCACTTTGAGCCGAGCGCTTGACGTCAAACTCACCACCACATCTGTGATGTGTGTTTATGTGTGATGATTGATAGCGGGTTGGGAGTGAGGCTGATTTCATGCATGTTCTTATAGTATGGAGAGAAGGATGTTATAATCTGAGCATTATAGCTATGCTTTTTCACATGTAGCCTACCATTTGTACTCATGTGGCAAACAGGAAGTGGTTTAGTCCTGGGGTATGGAACATGAGTCATTGGATACAACACGGTTGACCTCATTATACTGGTCCCACCCAAGAGGCATGTGCTCTCTCTCTTCAAATCATTCATTAAACATACATAGCCCTGCGTATTCAACCCATTTATCAATTTCCTGTGTGTACATGGGAAGATGCTCCCTTGAGAATGTCCTGTCAGTTCACAGACTGTCACTGTGCCTGACTCTGCACGGGTTTTCTTTGTATGCATAGTTCGGTTCATGGTTTTCAAGGATTTGACTGGTCTAGATCATGTGACAGATGATTTTAGGCCAAAATAGTTTGAAATGAACAACAATTAATTCAGGAAGAGGATTATTTTGTCATTTTAAAAGTTAATAGGTTTATAAGTTAATTTTGCTATCCAATATGATTATACACTCTTAGAGAAAACGGTTTTATATAGAACCTTAAAGGGTTCTGTCATAATTAATAATTCATTTTTATTTTTTATTCAATTTTATGAATAAAACATACTTTAACCCTAGAAAAATAAATAAATTAACCCATTATTCTCATCATTTCTCATTATATAGAATGTTTTGGCATAAAGGGTTCTTTAAAACTGAGTTAAGAACCCTAGGTTTCTATATAGAACTTTTTCTTTTTTAGGAGTTTTATTTTCATAATTTCCCTGGCCATACAGATACATTTATTTTATCTCTATCATCCATAGCTGAAATTTCAGCCATGACTAATTCAATAGTGATATATAATGACGGTTAGATGCACTATAAAGGAAGGAGCATTACAGAGCAAAAGAGCATGCTTTGTCATTGTTTTTATAATGTTGTCATTGTTGCCAACTGGGTTATTCATTAGAAAATATTCATACCCAGCAAGCCCACTAACTTCATTCCTTCATTCCTCATGCTCATTCCTGATTTCATGATGATTAGCTCTTTAACCATCTTTTGTGCAATACTTGAGTGTCAACAACATGAACGTCCAGGCCTGAACGTTCTCCTGCATTGTTCAGCAAATGTGTCATCACCACCCCATTGCTATCCTAGAACATGATTCATCCAATCATGAAACAGAAAGTTATGACAAACGAGTCAAGTGTAAAACCGCAGTAAAATATGTAATCGCATAAAGGGATAGTTCACTCAGAACCGAAAATTTTGTCATCATTCACTCACCGTTACATCGTTCCAAACCTGTATGACTTTTCTGTGGAACACAAAAAAAGTTAATCTGAAAAATATCCCAGTGCTTTGTTTGTTTGTTTGTTTTGTCTGTGCAAAGTCAATTTTGTTTTAAAATATCTTTTGTTTTCAAGTGTAGCATGGGGGTAAGTAAATGATTCTGAAGAATTCTCAGTTCTGAGTGAACTATTTATTTAAAGGTGTGCCGGAAAAATGCTATTTTAATGTAATTTGATGTCTCCGGCTCAGGATGTGATCAACTGTGGCTGTTCATAAATAAAAAGTCAAAAACAAAGGCAGCTGAGCAAACTCATGTTTTGATGAGTTTTAACGGCCTCATGACTGGGCGGAAATGCAAAGCCACAAGTAATGTGAGTTATGGACATGGGGTAGTGATACTGATGTTTGGCCAATTAGTCACTGTGCTCAGAGGAAACAGCTCATCTTGTTCCCTATATGATATCTGCAAGTTAAACAGGTTTTATCTTGACCTTTAGCATTAGGAGGTCTGAGAAACATTTTTGTTTAAGGTACGGTTCACCCAAAAATGAAAATGTTGTCATCATTTACTCACTCTCAAGTTGTTCCAAACCTGTGCGAGTTTCTTTGTTCTTTTGAACAAAATAGAAGATATTTTGAAGAATGTTGGTAACCAGACAGACGACAGTAACTTGACGTCCACAGTAGGAGAAAATACTATGGAGGTCAATGGCTACCTTCAACTGATTATTATGACAGAATTTGTATTTTTGGGTGAACTGTCCCTTTAATATTAGTTGCACTGAACAATTGGTTCATTATGAAAGCAATGAAGTCTATATAAGAAATACTAACCTCTCGAAAAGCCATATTTGTGTCTCAATTGGGTCATAGTGTCCAAATTTTGCACTATTAGCATCAGCTGATTGCCATTGGCCAGTCAAACAGATAGCCCCGCCCTAAACTGACACCATTGGTTGAGCCAGTGTTGCTGTGTCAGGCTGGTCAGAATGTGAGTCTCTTTTAAGGTCCTTTCACACTGGACGCGATTTTGACGCACGAATAATTCGCGCGATAGTTTTATTTTTTGATCCACTGTTTGTGTAACGCGTGCTTCCACACCGAACTCGAATGTGCTGCGGCGAATAAACGACTTTTATTTTTTTCGCTTCGATGTCGATTTTTTTTACTTTTGCGGCGACAGAAAAAGCTTCAGCCAATCACATACAAGGAAACAAAGGTGAAGCTTGTTGACACTTTGGTTGCTCTGACGTAGCAGCATTATGTGCGAGAGAAGAGAAGTGTCACGACATGAAATGTAAACTAAAAACAAGCAATACATTTAAACTAGAAACCTTTTATAATGACAGCATTTTTATATTGCCTATTCCGCATCTCAACGCACGCATACCCTATCATTTATGACATGACGTTGTTTCTTACCAGCAAAAGAACGAGGCATGGGATAAAATAGTTGGGATAGTTGGTGTCTCCGGCGAGTTCATGAAGTGCTTGCTGATGATTTATAATATTTTTGACTAGGAGGGAAATAATTGATTTAGAATATTTTCAACATTCATGATTGTGTGTTTCATATTATTTTTGCATGCATGTAGGCCACACACCAGACCATGTGCGTAAATAAAGCGGAGCGGTGTAACGCTTAAATAGGCCTATAAGTTAAAAAAACTCAAACATACGTTTCATTTATATACGTTTAAATAATATAATGCTATTTTTTTATTTCATCTATGTTGATAGCTATATGAAAAGGGAACCGCATGAGATGAGTGAGGATCATAAGATGCCCAATATATCGAAAACATTTGGAATGGGTCAGACATAATTTTGGCCACTTATTAAGTATTGTTTTGTAGAAAGCCTTTCTTTAAAGTGAATTTCGTTTTGTATAAATTGTATTTTAATTTTAATCAATGTTTCATCAACAAATTGCCTGGATTAATAGGAATAAGAAGCAAATATAGTAGACAATATAATTAGGACACGGAGGCGCCGGCGCGTGAACTGGAGCGCGTCTCATACCGAAAACTGACAGAAAACACTAGTTTATTAATAAACAATTCAAATGTTTAATGCATAATCCTTAGTCTACTTTGGACGGTTCTTTGTGGCAAAGTTTTAGCTACTTTACAAGATTAGCGTTCTTTAAGATTGGGTGCACACAAAACCTTCTTTTCTGTCTTTTAAAGAAAACGAAAAGCTCGTCTTCACTGGATGATGATGATGATGATGATGATGAAGTGTCCATGTTTTCTCAGCTGTCGGCGCGAAAGTTTTGGAATGTTGAAGCTCTGTTCGAACGTCGCAAATTCGCGTCGCGGCTGATGTGAATGGTTCTCTTACGAGAGTATCTCTCGTACTGCGTAATATCTTACGCTATGGGGAAAACCTCTTTTCCACGAGATAATGAAGCCAAAAATTATCCTTAATTTTGAATTAATGTAAAACGCTGTGCAGCAGCATGCAGACATAGGCAGGACAGCTCGCGCGCCTATTGGCTGCCCTGCGGCAACAGCAGCAGCCTATCGAGAGAGGCGCTGCGTGACACATATCCAATGGGGGCATTTCGCGCCCATTTCGTCACGTCCCGCCAGAAAAGGCGTGGTCTCGCCCTATAAATATAGCTCGATAAGGCTGGTACACTGATTTTCATCTCTTCAGCGAAGCACACGCATCGCTGGATCCGGAGTGAGAAGCCGCGCCGTCGACGCAAGTCTTTCAGCGGGACGAGCTCCTGGAGTCGCTGGCCTCGCCGCCTTCAACTGCCGTACCTGCTGCGCTTTCCGGGGTTCTAAGTATCCTTTTATCCTTACTCTGCTGAGAGTGTTAGCTTGCTTACGTGACACGACTTACACCTCTCATCACAAAAGAGCTGCGTCTTTTTAAAGATACCATCCTGTGGCTCGTGCCGCGCCCCACTCAGCAACGGGGACCGTCATGTCATCTGCGTGTCCTGCCTGGGTGAGGATCACGCGGCTATCGCGCTCGCTGACGGCGGATGCCCTCATTGCGAGCTTCTGCCTATGGTGACTCTGAGGCACCGGGAAGAGACCCACCGAGGCACTGGGAAGAGAGCCGGCATTGAGTCTGAGCTGATGCGTCTGCTCTCTCAAGCCGTGGAAAACATCGGCCTCGACTGGGAGGCGCCCGCGCAACCGCCGCGCAACACCGAGCCTTCTCCAGCCCGTGTTAGCTCGCCGGTTCGCCCGCCAGCTTCACCAGCTTCACTCGAGTCGCTCGCTGACGGACAACGGCCGGCGCGCGCCGCCGCTTCCGCCATTAATGACGACGAGATAGCTGCATCTGTTGAGAAGGCCAGCTTCAAAACCGCGGCTAGCTTTCTTTACGTTATAAGAAAGCTACCCCGCCCCCGCCCCCCGTGGGCATGCGTCACCGGTGAAATGAGGAAAGAGTGTGTTTTTAGTCCCGCCGAGGCCGGACTAATCTCCATTTCTCAAACATTTCTCAGCTCTTCTTAGTTTGAGCGGCTGAAAATGTCAATATTGCAGCAATGAGCCTGTTGTATAACACGCACGCCTGCAAACAAACGCCAACACACACAAACTGTGATGACGCTCTCCTGCTCAAGCTATTTTAAGCTTTTGTCGTTTCCCCCTGTGGCTCAGCGGCGAAACCCAAAGCCTTCGCACGGGAGACTCGTGTTCGATCCCATGTCTCGTAGCAGATAAAAATTTAGTCTCGCCGCGGCCAGACTTGCACCGAAACTTTTCGCTCGTTCAGTTCCAAGAAAATGCGACTTCCAGTGTATTTTGCAGTAAACAAGCCGGTACCATGGCCCGCTTTCCTGCACAAAAATGCCGTTTCCACGGCGACCCAGAAAAATCATATAAGCAGTGTATTTTCTGGTATTCCGGCCACAGCCGATGGTGTTATGAGTGTAATAAAAATGCCCACAGCCCAGTGTTCATTTCTACACACAAACGCAGCCCACCACAGTGCAGGGGACGCACAAATGAGATCGACTCATGTCATTGTGCATTAAATGTAGTGAATGTGCGCACAACCCAGTGCCCACAAACACTACACCTCGTTTTCTGTAAAACGAAACCAACACACATACAGTCAGCTAAAACCCACGGTGTTTAAGTCTCGCCACGGGCAGACTCCACCAAAACTTCTCGCTCGTTCAGTTCCAAACAATGTGACTGTTCCAGTGTATTTCGCAGTAAACAAGCCGGCACCACAGCCCGCTTGCCTGCACACAAATGCCATTTGTACAGCGACCTAGATAAATCCCAAAAGCGTGTATTTTCTGGTATTCCGGCCACGGCCGATGGTGTTATGAGTGTTGTAAGAATGCCCACGTCTCAGTGCCCATTCCCACACACAGACACAGCCCGCCACAGTTCAGGGCTAGCACAAATAAAATCGACTTATGGCTATTGTGCAAAAATGTAGTGAACGTGCCCACGACACAGTGCCCACAAACACTACACGATGCGTCCCTCGTTTTCTGTAAAAACGGAACCGACAAACATTCAGTCAGCACAAGCCGACGGTGTTCTCAGTGCAGTGAATGTGCCCGCCGTCCCGCGCCCACATTCCTTTACAGACACGCTCAACCCCACTGGGTTTGTCCCGCTCGCTCTCTCTCCACAACATGTCATAGAGAATTTGAGCGAGACCAGGCTGCCCGCCTAAATCTCAGCACACCGAAGCTCTGCAGCCGCCGCTATGCCGCGGCCAGAGCCCGGATTTCATTCTACCCCTAGCTATTCACGCAGATGCGTGGGCAAAGCATCTCGGGGTATCAGAATGGGTGTTGAACACTATAAAAAGAGGCTATTCGCTACAGTTCGCTCGACGTCCCTGCCGTTACACGGCGCGAGTCGAAACCACGGTAAACAGTGAAGTATCACATCTACTTCGAGCCGAAATAGCGAAACTGCTGAGCAAAGGGGCCATAGAACCTTTATCTCAGGCTCAGAGCGAAGGGATATACAGCAGATATTTTCTGGTACCGAAAAAAGACGGGGGTCTCAGACCCATTCTAGATCTGCGAAAGCTGAACAGAGTACTTATGAAGCGCCAGTTCAGAATGCTGACAACCAGGAAAATCCTCGCGCAAGTGCGCCAGGGAGACAATAGATTATGTCTTATGTCAATAGATCTGAAAGACGCCTATTTCCAAATACAAATAGCGTCACGTCACAGGCGATTCTTGAGATTCGCCTTCGAGGGCCAGGCATATCAATACACAGTCCTACCGTTCGGCCTATCCCTAGCACCCCGTACATTTACGAAGTGCATGGACGCGGCCCTCGCACCCCTGAGACTTCAGGGCATGCGAGTTTTGAACTACTTGGACGATTGGCTGATTCTAGCTCGATCACATTCAGAGCTCACAGAACACAGAACCACATTACTCGAGCATCTCGAGAATCTGGGTCTCACAGTCAATTGGGCGAAGAGTTCGCTGTTCCCCAGCCAGAAAATCTCTTTTCTGGGAACAGTACTGGAATCGCTGTCTATGACAGCACGTCTGTCGCCAGAGTGAGAACTGGACATTCAGCGCGCCGCGAAATCCTTTCGCCGCGGCTCTATAGTCCCGCTCAAAGATTTCAGAAAATGCTGGGCCTCATGGCCTCGGCATCTTCAGTACTACAGCTGGGCCTGCTTCGCATGCGCCCACTGCAGTTATGGCTGAAAGTGCGAGTTCCACCCCGGGCATGGACCTCTGGTCTGTTTCGCCTCAGGGTCGACATGAAATGCGTTTCGGCTCTGGAACCTTGGAAAATAGCTGACTGGTATCAGTCAGGCGTGGGTCTGGGGACTCCCTCGAGTGTGACGGTGGTGTCCACGGACGCCTCCACCTCGGGATGGGGAGCGCTGCTCGAGGGCAGACCGTTCTTCAGCCAGTGGTCAGAACGGGAAAAGCTCCTACGCAAATGCTGGCAGTCGACAACGCGCTATGGCGTTTTTGTCCCCAGATAAAAGGCCACCACGTCTTAGTCCGGTCGGACAACATGTCAGTGGTGGCATACATAAATCACCAGGGTGGCGTCAGGTCCCGAAACCTTACAGGCTGACGGAACGCCTCCTGGTCTGGGCTCAGCACAACCTGCTTTCACTGAAAGCAGCGCATGTGCCTGGTCGCCTGAATCTGGGACCAGACCGTCTGTCCAGAAACAATGTCCCAGCAGGGGAATGGTCGCTGCACCTGCAGACGATCCAACTGCGGTGGGAGACATTCGGCAGAGCGCAGGTGGACCTGTTCGCGCCCCAAGAAAACGCTCACTGTCCTAACCTTTTTCTCCAAGAGCAGGGATGCGCTGGCTCACGTATGGCCCCGCTGCCCCCTCTATGCTTTCCCCCCGTCTCGCTCCAGCCTCAAGTGCTGGAACGAGTCAGGGAAAACGGATGCCCAGTGCTACTCGTGGCTCCGCTCTGGAAAAACCAGAATTGGTTCCCAGTCCTAATGCGGCGGACCAGCACTGCCCCGTGGCCAATACCGGTGAGGAGAGACCTCCTCTCTCAGGCAAAGGGCTCGATTTGGCATCCTCGCCCGGAATTATGGTCCCTACATGCATGGGCCATCAACGGGTACCCGCTAACCTCCCAGAGGGAGTGTTAAATACAATCACGCAGGCTAGAGCCCCGTCTACTAGACGGCTCTATTCCTCAAAGTGGTCAGTGTTCTCTGCCTGGTGTCAAGCTCAGGGCTTTTCACCCGCAGACTGTGGGGTTACGGAAGTGCTCTCCTTCCTTCAGGAGCTGCTGGATAAGGGCAGAACCCCATCCACGCTCAAAGTATACGTGGCGGCCATAGCGGCGTTTGCAAAACCGACGTCTGGCCAGTCACTGGGGAAAACGACCTGGTCGTGCGATTCCTCAGGGGAGCTCGGAGGCTGAATCCTCCCAGACCCCCCTCAGTCCCTGTGTGGGACCTTTCTACGGTTTTGGAAGCCATGAAAGATGCCCCATTCGAGCCAATCCATTTGTCAGACATGAAACATCTGTCTCTCAAAACGGTATTCCTTATGGCTCTCGCTTCAGTGAAGCGCGTAAGGGACTTGCAAGCGCTTTCGGTAAGCGCGTCATGCATGGAGTTTGGGCCTAATGACTCAAAAGTCATACTCAAACCAAGGCACAGGTACGTGCCCAAATCCCTCAACACACCGTTCAGGGCCCAGGTTATTTCCCTGTGCACTCTCTCGGTTCATAACGAGGAGGAGGATGTGTCCCGCTCGTCTGCCTTCAGACAGACCGAGCAGCTCTTCGTTTTGTTTGGCGGACGATCCAAGGGACTGGCCGCATCAAAACAGAGCCTATCCAGATGGATAGTCGATGCCATAGCACTGGCTTACACTTCTAAGGGCCTGCAGTGTCCTTTGGCTGTCAGAGCGCACTCCACGAGAGGCGTGGCCTCGTCGTGGGCGTGGTATAAGGGGGTTACCTTGCAAGATATCTGTACGGCCGCGGGCTGGGCTTCGCCGTCTACATTTATAAGGTTTTATAACCTAGAGGTTCCCGCCTTACAAGCCAAGCTTCTGTCGGTATAGAATTCAGTACTGTCTGCCCCGCTGTGCCGGCCCAGATGCTGAGTTTTGCTTGTGCATCGCTCACTGGGCGATAACACGGCTCCATGGGTGTTGAATAACCTGTACTATTACCCAGTTCAGGCTGAACACGTTCACCCTGTCTGTGTGAAACACTATTAACATAACTAGCTCCTATAGGATGCTATTTCATGGGGAATGATGCTTGCAGCCTCTCTTCTCCGACTCTCTGTGAGTCTATGGTGATTATGCACTACATGAGCCCCGGGCTACTGCCCTTGGGACTTTGGTATCGGATCCCAGTACGCACGGCGTTTTGCATTGTGTTCCCCATAGCGTAAGATATTACGCAGTATGAGAGATACTCTCGTAAGAGAACGTACTCGGTTACTAACGTAACCTCGGTTCTCTCTAGAGAGGGAACGAGTACTGCGTATCTTGCCGTGCATACAACAGCGCTGGTTCGCTTCGGCGATGAAAACCAGTGTACCAGGCTTATCGAGCTATATTTATAGGGCGAGACCACGCCTTTTCTGGCGGGACGTGACGAAATGGGCGAGAGAGGCCCGAAATGCGCCTCTCTCGATAGGCTGCTGCTGTTGCTGCAGGGCAGCCAATAGGCGCGCGAGCTGTCCTGCCTATGTTTGCATGCTGCTGCACAGCGTTTTACATTAATTCAAAATTAAGGATAATTTTTGGCTTCAATATCTCGTGGAAAAGAGGTTTTCCCCATAGCGTAAGATATTACGCAGTACTCGTTCCCTCTCTAGAGAGAACCGAGGTTACGTTAGTAACCTAGTACGTTTTCACGCGAACTATTCGCTTTTCCGTTTCGCTTTTTTGTTACGCGTCCGGTGTGAAAGAGCCTTTAAGCTGAGTACCTAAAATGACATGTCTCAACTTAAAAATATCCCAAGAGACAAAGCTGAAACTTAGTAGCTTCTTCTTTCTTTGTTGCATTGTCTAATATAACCACATACATTTGTTTGATTTCCATAGCATGTTAAAACCAGCGGACAGGCCTCCACATTGTGGTTTCCTCTGACTAACTCAGCTCTGACCAACAGCAGCATGGCTCACCGCCCTCTCATTAATCCTCTGTCATCTGACACGCACACACACACGCACACACACAAACGTCTGCATCTCCGGAAGCAACATCCGCCCCATCCACATTCAAAACACACTGTTTTGCATAAGCATAAGCAAAGCAGTAGCGTGTCACCGGGCAGGATGGGGGTTAGGGCACGGGTGAAGTGTTGACCTGACTATACTAGCATAAGAAAACAACTCACAATCATGTGTTTAAAGGGATAGTTCTCCCAAAAAATCATAATTTTATGAATTTGATTGTTGTACGTATGGCAGCTGTTCAGAAATAAAATGTCTGGTGAGTGGCGGCAAAATATAAATGCACTATCGCGTTTGAAAACAACGTAGCACCTACACTAAACCTAACCGGTAGTGATAAAAAAGAGAACGTAGCCTACGGTAAAAATTATTTGGCTGAAGCAACCAACGTTTTAACTTGCTTCTGCAAGTATTTGTGCTCCTTTATTATGATGCATGTTTCATAGCACTCGTACCCGAGTGCTTCGCATCCCAAGTGCAATGCTGTACAGGAGAGCTACCAAACAAATTTAGTATGACAGAATGGAGCTGGTTATGTGATGCAAATTGTATTAGGCTAGTTCACAAATCATGCACTATGGTAAAAGCATTTTGAAGTTATAACATAAAATAAGTTTTTATCAATCAATAATCTGTACCTGTAATTGTAATTTGTATGAAAATGAGTAAACTTTGCGTTTTACTGCATTTCAGCTGGAAACTGCAGTAGATCGTATGTATGGGAATGTTTTTGGAGTTTTTTCCAATGTTCATTTCCTCCCCCTGTCATGTCGCTCCAAACCTGTATGATTTTTTTTAGCGTAGAACAGAAAAGGAATTATCTTGCAGAATGCTCTTAATCTGTAAAAAGTGATCAGTTAAAAAAAAGTAATCAACTTAAAAAAGTGAGAACACCCGTTGCCTTAAAATTTGAAGTTAATAAACTAAAAATTAAGTTATGTGGAATTGTCAAGTTCACACAACTTTTTTTTTCAATTACGCATGGTTTGTTTACTTAATTTTAACGGGTTTCCTCATTTTTTTTTAAGTTAAGTCAACTGATCAAGCATAATCCTCTTTGGCCCCAGCTACACATGCTACGTGCTCCTAAAATAAATAACTCAGCTCCAGTCAGATCTTTTCCTTGTACCCCCTACACGAGTGTCACATACTGCAAGTTGTGTTATGATTGGAGAATGCAAGAGTGTGATGAAGTATTCAGGACAGACAGTCGTTAGTTGCTTTTCAGACATCAATGTCATCATTATTCATGCCTTTTGCACTCTGTTCGTGTCACATGTCAGCGCTGAGTGATGAGGATTTTTTTGATGCAGAGGACGGAAGTAGGTCTCACATCTCCTGTGATCATCTTTGTAGATGACATCATCTTCACTCCCCTCCCTTCCCCGCCAGACACGGGTCACATGATCGGATGGGGGGCAGGGAATGATGTACCAGATTAGAAAGCAGTCTTAGATTATGCAGCTTCCGGTTTAAAAATCAAATATCTCCTGTTTGGAGTCATTATTGTAATTATTTCTGTGGGAGTAATCGTTCTTATTGGATTCATACCCTCCTGAAAAATCCATCCCAACAGAACCTGTTTTGTGGACGTGTTAAAAGTTTGCCTGTGTCTGGTTACACAAGTCCTCATTAGCTTTAATCTGTTTTGTAAACCGATTAAAACATGCTAGCCCAGCATAAACTAAACGACTATGTCACCCCATTCATGAACACGGCTGCATGGGGAGATTATTAGATCCAGCCTCGGTCTAACATTATTACTGTATTCGAATAATGAGTATGTTGGTTGGCACACATTTCTACATAGGGTATACCAGAATACTTAGAAATATTTATCTTTTTAAAATTATTTTTTAATTAATATTCAGTTTATTGTAAAATATATATATTTTTTATTATTATCATGTTTAGCTGTGTCTTGCATTTTACACACCCTGTTACTGCATGGTTTTCCCCATAACAAAAAATGGACGATTCTAACATAATTGCAACACTTAAGAAGTGACATGATTTGGACACTTTCTACAGCATTACAGCATATTTTTGCACAAATTGTGGTGTTCACAGCATTTTAAATGTCCAACAATTGGGCCCTGTTACCAAAGTTATTGTAAAAATAAATAGTGTGAGGCAAACAAGATTTGATAAAAACGAACTCATTTTAATTTTCTTAAAAAGTAAATCTTTTTCATCTCGTTTTATACATTATGTTTGATGAATTCAGATTTCTATTTAATGGGTATTGAGAAAAAAACGAATCACAAATCATGGTTTAAACCGTACGTATGCTTGTCTGAAACTTTGACAACAAGGTTGCAACAATTGCAAACCCTTTATAAAAAATAACTAGAAAATAAAACATCTCATGTATAAGGTTAAACTCCTTTCACAGACCACTTAACGTAAAAGAAAACCCCCTTCATTTTGGAGTTTCTAGACTTGTGGAAAGTGAGATAGATCCATATTACCACTTTATTTCTTTCAAATCAGTCATTTTTATGCCAAACTAAAATCACCATGTGCTGTCAATGTAGACTTCCTGTTGCAGAGGATTCATTTGAGACATTTTGCATATCTTGACCTCAATTTTCCTCTTGCAGATCAGTTCCTCTACTAGTCCTGATAGCTTTCTATGTGCTAAGCAGCTCCTATCTCGTTTTGCTTGGGTGCATAAGAGGGCGAGCTTTACCTGCTACTTAGCAACAGAGCATCACTTCAAGCTGCTTTGATAAGTGGTTTGCGAGGGTAGAGCTCACGTTTTCTATTTTTAAGCATTCAGCCGAATGTGTAACTTACACTCACCTAAAGGATTATCAGGAACACCTGTTCAATTTCTCATTAATGCAATTATCTAATCAACCAATCACATGGCAGTTGCTTCAATGCATTTAGGGATGTGGTCCTGGTCAAGACAATCTCCTGAACTCCAAACTGAATGTCAGAATGGGAAAGAAAGGTGATTTAAGCCATTTTGAGCGTGGCATGGTTTTTGGTGCCAGACGGGCTGGTCTGAGTATTTCACAATCTGCTCAGTTACTGGGATTTTCATGCACAACCATTTCTAGGGTTTACAAAGAATGGTGTGAAAAGGGAAAAACATCCAGTATGCGGCAGTCCTGTGGGCGAAAATGCCTTGTTGATGCTAGAGGTCAGAGGAGAATGGGCCGACTGATTCAAGCTGATAGAAGAGCAACTTTGACTGAAATAACCACTCATTACAACCGAGGTATGCAGCAAAGCATTTGTGAAGCCACAACACGCACAACCTTGAGGCGGATGGGCTACAACAGCAGAAGACCCCACCGGGTACCACTCATCTCCACTACAAATAGGAAAAAGAGGCTACAATTTGCAAGAGCTCACCAAAATTGGACAGTTGAAGACTGGAAAAATGTTGCCTGGTCTGATGAGTCTCGATTTCTGTTGAGACATTCAGATGGTAGAGTCAGAATTTGGCGTAAACAGAATGAGAACATGGATCCATCATGCCTTGTTACCACTGTGCAGGCTGGTGGTGGTGGTGTAATGGTGTGGGGGATGTTTTCTTGGCACATTTTAGGCCCCTTTGTGCCAATTGGGCATCGTTTAAATGCCACGGCCTACCTGAGCATTGTTTCTGACCATGTCCATCCCTTTATGGCCACCATGTACCCATCCTCTGATGGCTACTTCCAGCAGGATAATGCACCGTGTCACAAAGCTCGAATCATTTCAAATTGGTTTCTTGAACATGACAATGAGTTCACTGTACTAAAATGGCCCCCACAGAGTCACCAGATCTCAACCCAATAGAGCATCTTTGGGATGTGGTGGAACGGGAGCTTCGTGCCCTGGATGTGCATCCCACAAATCTCCATCAACTGCAAGATGCTATCCAATCAATATGGGCCAACATTTCTAAAGAATGCTTTCAGCACCTTGTTGAATCAATGCCACGTAGAATTAAGGCAGTTCTGAAGGTGAAAGGGGGTCAAACACAGTATTAGTATGGTGTTCCTAATAATCCTTTAGGTGAGTGTATATTGTCAGCATGTAACTGCCATGCTTGCTACTTTTGACCTGCATATAAATGTAACGAATCAATTTACAGAATGATAGACAGTATATCCTCTACTGTATATAAAACGCACAGCTTACACATTGTACATAAAGCAGAATGTATTACAATATAACATACTTATGCTACCATTTGAAAAATTTGGGGTCGATAAGATTTAAAAAAAAAAGTTGATAGAAGTCTCTTATGCCCACCCAGGCTGAATCTATTTGATTAAAAATACAGCAAAACAATAATATTATGAAATATTATTACAATTTATCATTTTGTATTTCAATATATTTTGAAATGTAATTTGTTCCTGGGATGTTAAAGCTGAATTTTCAGCATCATTACTCCAGTCTTCAGTGTCACATGACCCTTCAGAAATCATTCTAATATGCTGAATTGGTGTTCGAAACATTTCTTATTATTATCAATCTTGAAAACAGTTATGCTGCTTAAAGTGTCCCTATATGCTTTGATTCTGACATACGCTGTAGACCAATCACAACAGTCTGAGCCATCAGACCAATCAGAGCAGAGTAGCCCTTGGAAAGGCGGGGCTTAGAGAGACTGAAATTACAAACAAACCGTTTTCAGACTCTTTGAGAAATTAGGTGATGTCCAATGTATATTATGAGAAAATTAGAGTGTTTTTTGACCTTGGATGCATGTAAACCTATTGTAGGAGATTAGGAAGTTCCAAAATTAGGTTTTTTTTAAAAGAGCGTATTAGAGCATTTTAAATATTTTTTTGTGTTAACCATGATCAAAAAAATTCAGGATTCTTTGCCGAATAGAAAGTTCAAACAGCATTTATTTGAAATATTTGTAACATTTGATTTAATGCGTCCTTGCTGAATAAAAGTATTAATTTCTTTAAAAAAAACTTACTGAACCTTTTGAAGGCTAGTGTATAACTTTTGTAACATAACCATTAAAAAAATTACTAACTATAAACTGTGAAAATGAGCTTGCAACACAGCTGCTGTTTCAGGACATACGCTCTCTTCACAAGAAATCCTCTATTCTGCATCAGCAGTTGGCAGGTTTACTGTGAGCCAATCATTCATACTTAAAATCTCTCTGCCACCCCAGTACATGTGTTCTATAGCCAGACCCGCTGTATTATTGAGCAGCAGTGGGATTGTGACTTACATAAGACTTTAAGGAGATTTTTTAAATCAGCTGCTTTCTCCAAAACATTGCTTAAATATGCAGGTCATGGAGACATTACCGCACGAAGGTACTTTCTTATGAATGTCAACGGCAGCTCAGTGGGGATACATGAACGGATCTGATGAGTCTTGCTGCTTTTGAGCATGTTTCCAGTTTACTCTTCACAGGTCTCATGATGTAGGTCACAGCTGGAGCGGGTAATAGAAAACCATCAAGAAGATAAACAAACACACACGCTTTTGATATGTAGGCGTTTTGGGCGAGTATTAGAATGGAGCAGTTATGACAGATGATATTGGGTGGCAAAAAAAGGTGTCTCTTCATTTCCTGTTGAAGCTCCCCTTGGCTCAGGAGTGGTGACAAATGCCAGACACAGGAAGCCTTCCCTCTCTGTGTGTGAAGAGGAAGCAGACTTCAGAGATCAGACAGCTCCTCACCTCAGTGCTCTCTCACTGCAAAAATCATTTCAGTGTTGCTTATTGGTTTACATTTAAATCAAGCTTAAATTCATTTTTCTTATTAAATTTTATAAAACAAAATGGCATTAGATATTAAGAATGAACATATTGAATTGAATATTAAAGGGTTAGTTCACCCTAAAATGGCATTAGTTACTCACCCTCATGTCGTTTCAAACCTGTAAGACCTCCGTTCATCTTCGGAACACAAATGAAGAAATGTTTGATGAAATCCGAGAGCTTTCACGTGAGGACCACTAAGCACACATGTGATGCTGACCTAGGAGCCGGCCAATACTGAGCCGTCGTTCTGACGTAGAAACCGGAAGCGCTGCACAAAAAGTATTCTCGTCGCTTCATAACATTAAATTTGAACCACTGTAGTCACATGGACTATTTTAAAGGGCACCTGTTATGGCATTTAAAATGTTCCTAATATTGTTCTGGGAGTCCCCAACAACAGTTTTACATGCATGCAATGACAAAAAACACTTTTGTTGTCTTATAATATGCATTTATTTTTACCGGATTTGCTCACCGACTCCCAAATGATTCGTTCAACGACTAATTTTTCCAAATCCCTCCTTTGCGTGACGCTAATCTGCGGTGATTGGTCAGATGACCCAGTCAGTTATTGTTTGCGTTAGCCCAACGCATAAACATATTGATAAAGCACTGCAGTACTACAATACACTCTATTCTTTATGACAACTCCAATAACAACGACAAACATTTCACATATTTCAGATGTGAAATCTGAACAAGCTGCGCCTAGAGACCTAGACCTAGAAGCTGCGCTGAGCGTAACTTACACAACACACACACATACTTATTGTATTGAGCATGCTACAAAACCCATAAAAGCAACAATTATTAATAATACTTACAGGTTGTGATTCGGAGGAGGAAGCTGATCCAAATAAACTTGGTACTGAACCTTCCTTCAGTATTAACCGGCTCGCGAATCCACTCTTGAAAGCATGTTTGTAAAGTAATCGTCATTAAAATGACGCGAACACAGCACAAGGTTCGGCATGTACTTGAGTGGTATAGTTGTAAATATGAACTCTAGCCACTGATTCTTCACATGCTCATCCCTGGGCAGTGAAAAAAGTTCGCTTTTGATTCGCACTTCAGAACACGCAGCGTCTTGTTGTCGACATGATGTTTTCAAGTTTACCCTGGTGTCTGCGCGCGCAATGAGTGGGCATATCTTATTCAAATAACTTGTCAAGTTGACGTCATCTAGATAGAGAAAAAGCATCGTTCGTCTATCGATTCATATCAGCGACTCAGAGTCGACTCTTACTTTTGAGAGACAATAACTTTGTATACGGTGAACTTTCATATTTAAAACGTTGCAGGATGTTTTCGTTCACTTAGATCTATGTTACACACTACATGAAAGGTAATTTTCAAAATTCCATAATAGGTGCCCTTTAACGATGTCTTTACTATCTTTCTGGGCCTTGAAAGTGGTGATAACGTTGCAGTCTATGTGGGGTTAGAAAGCTCTCAGATTTCATCAAAAATATCTACATTTGTGCTCCGAATATGAACGAAGGTCTTAAGGGTTTGGAACGACATGACATGAGGGTGAGTAATTTATTTCATTTTTGGGTGAACTAACCCTTTAAGTTTATGTTGTATTACATTTTATAATATTTTTAAAAGCATAAATCTCATTAACTTTTGTTTGATTTATGTTTATATAAAATACAACTATTTGCCAATGGGGTAAGAAAAATATAGATTTATTTTTATATTTAAAAGCATACAGCTCTCTATAATTTCTTAGATATATGCTTAAAATCTAAATAAAAAATGTCTTAAAAGGCAAAATCGCAAAAGTGTTGTTTTCAGGGAATCTTTATAGAAAGTTTATTTTTCTTATTACTTTTTTACACTTTAAAAGCATAGACCTCATTAACTTTTGTGAGATTTATGCTTAAATAAAAAAAAAATTGTTTGTTTGTTGCTTGTTTGCATGCACCTCACTAAATGTGTTAGATTTGCGCTTAATAATAATAAAAATCAATTTGAAATCAATTTTCTGAAAACAATAATGTATTTTGCTTCTTAGTACATTTGTCTTATTTTTTTTATTTTTTTTATTTATTGTTTCTTTGTTTGCTTGTTTGTTTTTTGTTAATTTTAAAGCATAAACCTCACTACATTTTTTAGATTTGTGCTTAATAACAATAATAATACATTTGAAACCAATTATCTGAAAACAATATCTCTCAATATACCCCCCCTCTCTCTCTCACTCTCGCTCTCTCTCTCTCTCTCTCTCTCTCTCTCTCTCTCTCTCTCTCTCTCTCTCTCTCTCTCTCTCTCTCTGGTAACGTGACTTTAAAGTGTCTAAACTGAGATATACACGGACCAGATGTACTGTTGAGCAATCAAGAGCCCTTTACTGTGATGGCTTGTGGAAAGAAACAATAATAGGCAGGAAAAACAGAGCAGGATGTTGCAATTTATTGGTCAAATGTTACTAGATTGGCATGCTGTTGAGATGCTTTTCAGGCCAGTCTTTCTATTTCTGTCCATTCACACAGTGTAACCTTGTCCTGGATGAGCTCAGCCTGTTGGGGAGTGCTACAAAGAGGAACAGAGAGCAAATAATAGCAAGAGAAAGTGTAACAGTGTGAGAGAGGTCGGTGGAAAGCAGATGTTTTTTCTTGACTGGTGAGCTTCCTCTCGAGAATCTGTCACATAGGTGATGTGTTCTTGCTAAGGTGTTGTTTTCATCTTGTTGAGGGTGTTTTTGTACTCTGTCCCATGGAAATCGGAGCATACAACAATAACAGTACTGTAACCTCCACCAACTAGTTCCCGAGAATTTCTCCTGATGTTTGCATCATATTCTTACATCACATGTGTGTGCCTCACTGACCGGAATTGTCCATTTGAAGTCAAAGACAAGCTGAGGCTGGTTGTGAGTTTTGAGTGCAGGTACTTCTGTTACTTCTAAGTTTTTAGCAGCCATTACTCCAGTCTTTAGTATCAAGTGATATCTTTGTGGAAACCGTTCTGTGGTCAAATCATGCTTTTTTAATTTGAGACATTTAGAGAAGCTGAAGCCTTTGCTTTCTTTCAGAGACCTAGAGACCTTATTCACGCTAGTATTTTTTCATGTCGGGACTACTGTAAAACTCTCTATACGGGAGTAAGCCAGAAAGCCTTAGCCCGTCTACAGACAGTTCAAAATGCGGCTGCGAGATTGCTGACAGGCACTCGAAAGCGTGATCATATTACTCCTATTTTATCTTCTCTCAAATGGCTGCCGGTCCGTTTCTGGATCGAATTTAAACATTTATTGTTTGTCTTTAAGTCTTTGAACGGATTAGCACCAAAATACCTGGAGACATTAGTGAACTGGCACTCTGTGAGGCCCTAACGGCCTTGTCTTTGATTTACCCTAACAGACGATAAAGAGCTAAAGCAAACACATCTTGCCATGTTGGTGTAAGCTGATCAGTGGGCAGGACAGGAAAGAGAAAAGTAACACCTTCACTGGCAATAAACAAGCCATAATTTACTGTACTGATACATTTAAGAGTCTGGATGGCATGAGGAATGCAGAATATATGCAGACCGCATGATTTTGTGGGCATGGGAAAAAAATGCTTTGTTCATGGTCAAAGTTCCTGCGTCTGTCTCAGAGGACAAAAGAGTGCATGAAACAACACTCACAGATAAACAATATTAGTATGCATGTTTGAGCTTTAACAAAACAAACTGACTAATTGGTATGCCGAAACCTCTAAAACACGTAAGACACCCGAGACCAACGTTTATCAAGGCAAGAACACATTCAGAGGCCTTGTACACCTGAAAAGATTTTGAATTTAACATCATTAAGATAGGACTTATTAATATTATAATAGAAATATAATATTTAAACAATAATATATATATATATATATATATATATATATATATATATATATATATATATATATATACATAAATGCACATATAAAATATTTATAAAACATATAAATATTATAACCATAATACACAAACACATTTTATAGATATTAAAACTTTTATATAAAGTATATATTTTTGAGGATTTATTTTTTTTAGAAGTTTTTTTAATGTTTTTGAAACAAGCCTCACCTTGCTCACCAAGGATGCATATTACAATATCAATATAATATATTATTACAACTTAAAATAACATCATTACTGCAGTCTTTAGTTTCACATGATCCTTCAGAAATCATTCTAATATGCTGATTTAGTGCTAAAAAAAAAACCCCTTTGTAATTATTATCAATGTTGAAAACAGTTTTTTTTAGGATATATATAATCTGGATAAATTACTGACAGTAATCCTGATTAATCATTTAAAACCTAAATTAGTTGTCAGAAAAGCATAATAGTCTGCTCTTTTTATTCATTGGCTTGTTCGGGAAGTTTTGGAGCAACGGAAGCCTACTCCGTCTGATGGATTATTAAAGATTGCAATATAATGTTCTTACTGTAATCTTTGGAATGCAAATCTGAATAATATGCAGAACTCAGTGGCACTGCCAATTCAGAAATAAATATAACAAATGGCTTTAGAGTAGTAGTTTGCAAATTGACAATAAGAATAATTATGATAATGATAAGAAGCATGATGAATGTTCTGTTTTAATCTAGCACAAAGATAATGAAGATATTGTTGCCTTGTAGACATGTGAAAGTCGACTTGTTTTCATATGTGAATATAAGAAACATTAGTAACACTTTTTTATGTATTTGCTCATTGTTTGTTCATGTTAGTCAATACATTAACTAATGTTAACAAATCAGATCTCATCGGTAAGTGTTACCGAAATATTTTGACAAAGCACTGCTTTACATCTTGGTATTATTCTAATATTAAAGCAGCCACATTATGTAAATGCGTAGTTAAAAGGAAACTTCTGCTTTCAGTTTATTTGCTGAATCACAATTTCGGTCTTATATGGAGCTGTTCAGCTGTAAAACCAGATTTAAAACATTGTAAGACTCAAATTTCTGCTCTTAAGTGTCCAAGATTGGTGCAAGGCCACAATAACAAGAGTGCTTTTGTTGAGTCTTTAGCAGTCCGTTCTAAAATCATATTTCCCAGCTAATGTGAGTCAGTGAAATGTGTTGGAAGTTGCTGGAAGTTTTGACAGACATAGTTTCCGCTGTCATTGCTCATCTTTTTAGAAACTTGCAAATGTGTGACAATGGATCTTGTTAGAACTAACTCAAGGTCCTTTGAACTGGGTTGCATTCAAGTTGTTTCACCTTAACAAAGTATGCACTGGTGAGTTGTTTTAACAGCCGATTGGCGTCAGTCTGGGTAAAGGGCTGTGCCGAGTAATTGAATTGTCAAGAAAATCCTATTGGGTCGGTTCAGGGAGAGCCATCAGCACATGTGCTAGATTGGATTAAGGAACAATATAAGGATACTGTAGCCGTCCAGCACACGATTCTAGTGCTGCCAAGAGAATGATAACAATGCATGAGCATTAGACTATGAATGGGTATTTTTGTACTTCCTATAAAGTATTTGCAAAGATGCTGTAATACGTATATGCAAATGTATTTGAAAGGGTAGTTTAAAATGTCATTGAGTCCCCTTGTGACAAGACAAGTCATCAATATCATGCATATTTTGGGATTTACAGTATTTTGTTGGATTTAACTGCATGGTATTATTATCTGTTAAACATTCCAATTCATGTCAATGGCAGTTGCTTGACCACATGAATATGCCATTTGTGCCGTCACCTGAGCCATAAATGTCATGTGACTAATCACATGGAAACACATTTCTTGGAAACAAGAAAATGACAGCACAGATTGGCTGATGGCACCTCAAGAACAATATTTCACAATATATATATATATATATATATAAAAAAAATCTAAATACATGGCTACTTTTAAATGGCTGTCAATAGAGAAAGATGCTTTTTTTAAAGGTGCACTATGCAGGAATTCCGTTTTTGTCAAACAGCGACCCCTAGAGTTGCTGTGGAGTACTTGTACTGTCGTAAATAGCACTCACGCAGAGATGGCTCTGCACTCACGGCCTGATCCCCTCCCCCTGTACACCGGTACCTGTTCAGTAGGATGGAAGCTGTAACGAGTTGAAATAAGGTGTGGCCCCTGCGCACGTCCTGTTTAACTGTCGGCAGTCTGTATTGTATGTGCGCCGGGTTATTTCTGTTTGATGCATCAGAATTTTATCAGATCTTTTTTGCCGTAAAGCAATTCGTTAAATCGCGAGACCTGATATCATACCATACTTCCTAAAGGCTGATTTATACTTCTGCGTCGGACCTACGCCGGAGCCTCTACGCTGTAGACTACGCGTTGGTTTTAATTTATACTTCTGCGTCGTTGTCCGCGTTGATGCATGCATTGCGAACATGTGAAACCCGAGAGAGTGGTTCTAGCAGACCAATCACAGCGCTTGCATCTGCGAAGAATTGACGCGTTGTTACATTTTTGGAGAGATGCACGTCAGGGTACGCCGAAGGGTACGCGCGCTACACACAGCCTACGACGTAGCTACGGCGTGAGGTCGACGCAGAAGTATAAATTGGGCTTAACACTGAGGCCGGAAGTTGCAAGGGTTTGCGGCTCACAGGCACCAGGGGGGTGCCAGACGACCACCATTCAACACGAAATCAGTAATATAAACATTACAATGACTCCAAAGCTGTTCGGTTAAGGTAAAAAAAGTTACTTAGTTCACCTTTAAATCTGATAGTGCAGTTATGACCAGCATTGTTATTGTCAACTAAAACTATCAAAAATAGGTGAAATAAAGCGGGAAAAAATATTATTGTAAATATAAAAGTACTTTAACTTTAACTTATTTCAGTTAGTTTCTCATTTTTTTATTTGAAGTTGAAGTACGAAAATTAATACTAAATACTAATAGTATTATAAATAGTAATAAAGTTCAATAGAAATAAAAACATATAGAACAAAAGCACATAAGAAAATAAACCAAACAATCTAAAACTGAAATATACAGTACTAATAAAAGCTAATAAAAAAATACTATAATAGTATTTAAATAGTAATCAAAATGACATTGTTTACAACATCAGCAGGGGCTAATTGGGACATGCTAACAAGCCAAACCGAGTCCTTGTCTGAACACGTTCCAAATTTTATACAGAGACATTGATTAAGACGATGCATCAGTCATGGAGAAAACGTTAGGATAAGACTTTTTTCCAATGGAGTTTCAATTAATGGCTTCTCCTGATTGAGGAGGCAGGAGAGCAGAAGCTCTTGGGATGAAAAACGATACTATTAAATAGACAGTTGTGGGACTCTTTGAGTAATCGGTTTTGGTCTCTGACAGAACTTGCTGCCCGGGGAGACAAACGGCACAGGGCTTGAGTTCACACGGTTCAGAGAAAGCGCAAGACAGAGAAAGAAATGTGCTATCATTTACTTAATGTTGTTTTTAAGTAGTGCTTATTGATCTTTATAAAACAACTCATCCTTGAGCAAGAAAAATATCTCTAATACCTTCGTTTTGGAAATATAAGGAAGAGAAGGACTAAACATTGGAATCAACCAATGTCAAATTTAGTCTAACATCTGCATGTGTTTGCACATGTACTGTCCCCTTTGGCACCCTGTTCTTCGAAAGGCCTGACGCAAGAACTAAACTTCATATGAATGAATGTTAGGCCTGTGGTATGGGGTTTTCATGGCCTTCAGTTTAGCTAAATCCTATTGCTCCACTATATGACTTGCCTTTGGCTGTGTGCAATGGAATGTGACACAGCAACTGGAGAAAATAAAACTAAATCACCCTTCCGGCTCAGTCCAGTCAGAGAAAAATGGGTTGTTTCAGCTTCATAATTGATTTAATACAGATTTTTTTAGCGACGGTATTGGCCAAACCTGGAGGGTAATATGGTGAAAGTGCAAGTAGTTTGACAGAAATACTTGGAAAAGAAATACATTATGTTCTGTGGAGTCTTAAGCTATTGTCATGACCTATATGACGTCCATGCCTACATGAGGTTTGTGGGGGTAAAATCGACTGCGCTCACTTGGATGCAGTCCAGGCACTTTTCCATCTTTCCCATCAGAGCTGAATAAAATGTGTTTTATAATGATGTTAGTATATTTAAAGTTAAATAACCATTACCTTTATAATACTATGGTCATGTTGGTCGCACATTTCAGTTAAAAATGTTGTGGCTGGGAAGATTTTTTAATTGTTTTTGAAAGAAGTCTCTTATGCTAACCAAGCCTGCACATATTTAATCAATAATATTAATATTGTGAAATATTGTTCCGATTTCAAATAAAAATTTAATTTATTCCTGTGATTGCAAAGCTGAATTTTCAGCATCATTACTCCAGTCTTCAGTGTCACATGATCCTTCAGAAATTATTCTATATTTTATTATAAATCTTGAAACCATATTTTTGTGGAAACTGTGATAAAATGGTGACAGTTACATTGGACTTACTCAATAAGTACTACTGTATAATATTTATTAACTAATTGTACTTACTAGAGTTACGGTTAGGGTTTGGTTTAAGGTTAGTGACTTGTAATTATGCATAATTTACTGTTATTATAGTAAGTATATGTAGTATGTTTGTATAAAAGCACATTTAGCATATTTTGCATAAAAGTATCTGTCACTCTCCCTCTGGATGAATTTGTCGTAATATGTGATTTTAAATGTGAATCTAAATCTGGCAATATATATATAGCGCTTTGTTCGCTGCCTTATTTCTTTAATGGCTTAACACACACAATGCTATTCTCATGCTAAGCAGTTAGCGCTTACGCTAGAAACCAGCAAACCAGCCTGGAGCTGCACGTTAGCTGGTATTTTAGTCCTAGTGCGGTACAGGAAGCCAATTCAATCGTTGATAATGGAATTGACCTAAGCCCGTGGGCTCTGCTCTCTCTCTGTCTTGTTCCTGCTCAGCTAGCCTAATGTGATAGGCTAAAGCAATGGGAGTTTCCTCCCAGCGGGCCGGGGGAGTTCATTTACCAACACTTACTGGTATAGGTAAATAAATGTGATGGATCCCTTCTCTTTATCCAATCAGATCAATCACATATAGCTCAGATGAGTGGGAGACAATCAAAAGTATAAGGAATGATTATACTTATAATATACATTATTTCAAGGCTTTCAACCCAATATCTACAGTCTAACATATTTTGGACTGTCTTAGAAAAGCAAATACCATTTTTTTGGTATTTGAACAAGTAGGCAATCACCAAAACATCCATATAACAAGTTCCTGATGGAGACTAGAGAATTTCCTGTTGGGTTTTCTACGTAATTAGCATATGAATTGCAGGCCTGTGATGTGTGCTACAGAGCGCCCGATACCTGCAACACTCTAATTAGAGATTACGATTTAAAGGAGGGTCATCCTGTTGCAGGGACATCTGGTTCCTCATCCACCTCCTGTCTGGGGGAAGGAGAGACTTGGACACACCAAAGAAAAAGGCCGTACTTCCTGTGTCTGGTTGAGCAGCCCAACTGGAAGGTCATTGCAGGAGGCGGGAAGCTAATAAAGCTTCTATGCTAGATCTTTGTGTACGAGGCAAGATGAATACAGTGACCTTTTACTAGAGGAATGTTGCTATTCCTGCCTTTATATCACAATTGAACCTGAGAGAGGAGGTGGACTGCACTGTAAAAATGACTACGACGGAATATGTTAAATCTAATCAATAAAATTGAGGCAACAGATTACAATCAATATTATTAATTAAATTTAGCAAATTAGAATTGAGTAATAATTAACCAAATGAATTACTTAAAAGTTAACCATTTAAAATGAGTAAAATTTACACATTTTTCTAAACAAAAATATCGGAATAACAGACTGACGTCAAAGATGAATTAAGAACTCTTTTTTTTTATTGCCATCATTGAAGACATCTGATGTTAACAAGCAGAATCACTGAAGGAGAAAACCGTAATTTTTAAGTCACCATTATGGAGATTAGTGTGTGTTTTAGTTGGGCTCTTGACCCTTAATTCACTAACTTTAGATATTGTTTGGCTGTTGTACATAAACGAATAGAAAAGGTGATCTGATGGTCTTGGGTATGTTTTAATTTAATCATTATTTCACAATCATTTGACCTGAATCATTGAACTCATATAGAGCACAGTTTAGGGTTTATTTTTTTTAATTATAGCAGCACTGTCCTTGTACATTATAATATTTTTAGATTTCACAAGGGTTAATTTAATTTTTAGACACACAGACATCTAGAATCAGCCTGTGAATCTCAACAATGGTGATAATAATAACGCATGTTGCAGTGCATTCTGGGTGCCACCAATCAAAACTCATTCATGGCT